>CM022950.1:23664474-24124971 GCA_012931725.1 Litsea cubeba
ATAAAAAAAAGACATAGACCACTAAGGTTAAACCAACTGTGTTCTTTGATCATGGTTGATTCAAAGAAGCCTTGTCCAGAGTGTGGAGACAGCTTGACTGTCTCGGCAAGGGTCCTCCAAACGGGTTTCATTAAGTAATCCTACCCTTACCTGGGGGCAATTCTATCAATCAAGATTTCATAAGACCGGGTTAGGAGGCCTATGTGTACTCTCTCGTCTCTTTTTTTTTAAAAAAAAATAAAAATTTTAAAAGAAAAAAATAAAAAATAAAAATTTTTTCAAAAAAAATCTTAAAATAAAAAAAAAAAAAATAAAAAAAAAAAAAAAAATAAAAAAAAAGATTTAAAAAAAAAAAAAAATCTTCAAATCTTCAAAAAAAAAAAAAACTTCCGTCATTTTGGGTTAGATTGGAGAAATCTTGGTCTTCTCCTTTCTGAGCACTGGCGCTCGCGGAAATCGTTGAGCCCGTGTTCAGATTGGAGTGCCTTTTGCTCTCTTTGATGAACCCGATATGACTTTCAAAAAAAAAAAACTCGTCATCTTTAGATTCAGATCCGAGAAATTATGGTTCATTTCTTCTGAGCACTGGCGCTCGCGGAAATCGCTGAGCCCGTGTTTAGATCGGAATACCATCTGCTCTCTTTGATGAATCCAATCTTGACCTTTCAAACAGAGAATCTCCTCTCATGGATGCGGGTCTCAAAAATTGTGTCTACCGGTACTAGTACGCCCTTTCAGGGTCTACTGTGTTGCGACCGGCACATCTGTAACTCCAACTTTTATATTCTTCTTTACCTCGAGCAAGCTCGGCTTCTCGATAAGTCGATTAAGTTCACAATTGCTTCTAGCAGTCACTGGGACGCTCATTCTGGGCTTACCATACCTGCGATCAGAACAATTGTACCTTCTATGGCATTTTGCCTTCCTCATATTGCTGGGTCATCTACCTCGAGCAATTTTGAAAAGACGAAAACAATAGAACTTCCCATTTATGATCATTATATTCTTGTGATTTACTAATGGATGTGGTCTTGTTTCAAGAAATTTCGAAAACTAACAATGGCAGCTTCACAAACCATACTTTCGATGAAAACAAGCACCAACTTAATGCTTCAACAGAAGCAAACCCACGCGACACCTACAAGCGCCCAATCAGCTGCCGAAGCGTCAACTCCCTCTGGCAACTCTCTGAACTCCGGGTCGACCTCGAATCCCCGGACTATCGTCTTTGGGACGTGGACCATTCCCACTTCCTGAGGAACAAACTCTGCTCCTCAAGAAGCATAAACTCGCCTCTCCACGTGTCACTACCGTGACACCAAGGCGAAGCCACCAGAAGGCCTGAAGCCCGTGGCAGCCCCACGAAGTCCATCGACCTGCAACACAACCAAGGTCTACCCCAAGACTTGGTCCCAAAGACCTTCACCCAACACAGAGAAGAGCCCCAGACATCCACTAAGCCAGCATTCCTGGCCCCACTCAAGGAGAACCAGTTCATCCCTCTTGCCTACATGAAAGAGGAGAGACCCATCTCCGACTTGACTTCCAAGTCATCCCAGCATGAGCCGGCTTGTTCCTACAAGCCCAAAATCAAGTCATGCATCACAAGGCCTCCTACAAGCACCTGCTAAGGCCTACAAACCTGCAGTTCGACCCTTCATCTCTACAGGGGCCGAACTTCAAAAAATTCAAAGCTTCGCTTGCAACAGGCGAAGGACAGGGTTCGCATCCTGTCCTTGCCCAGCTACAAAGAAGACAGGCTCGGCTGCTGCGCCCCGAGGGAGCACATCCTTCATCGTCAAAGCCCAGTCAGAGCTGACGAAGCTCAAATTGCTCGTTGTATACGCTCGCCGGCGTCATACGACAAAGAGACTAGAGAAGCAAAGGACCCAGCCTCCCACACTTCAAGTCTCTCCCAAATGGGTCGAAAAAGAAAGACCCAACCAAGTTGCTGCCGTCCATATGGTTGGAAAAACCAGAAGGCGCCAAAAATCAGCAACAAAAATCCATGTCCGACGTCCGATGACCCGCAGCGTCTCCAGGACAAGAAGACATTCAGAAGAATCCCCTACTCCTTCAAGCAAAGGACAGCAGAGTGATCCTTCCTCAAGCTCTTCTTCAAAAGAATGAGCCCCAGCTCAGTCACCAGGACAGTTTCTTCATTAGAATCACGAAGGATGAATGTCCTTGGCTACAAATTCTGATAGCCACCACCCGCAATCCATCTCCAGAAGATGCGATCACCCGCATCCAGCAGTTTGGAACAGGGCCCACGCAAGAGATATGAAACTCTGATGGAAACCTTCTCCTCGCCAAACAAAATCAGGCGAACAATGAACCTCCTCCGACATATCAAAACGACGAGGTAAATGGAGAAGAAAATGAGTCACGCGCACTTACCAAAAGGCCGTAGACGGTATCCTCGCCAAAGCAAAAGAAGAGGATATACTCAAGGAGCATGGGATCAAGCCACCATATCCCTATGATGGACTCGGTCCGCGTTCGCCACCAAAATTCAAGCATCCTACTCTCCAAACATCATACGGGGGAAAGGATCGGCCAGACAGCACGTCATCCCACTTTAAGATCCCTGACGGGAGCTATCGCGGATCCAAGATGCACTCAAGATTCCGCATCTTTGCACGTACCCTAAAAGGTACGGCCTTTCGATTGGTACTCCACTCTGCCGGAGGGCTCAATCCAAAACTGGGCCATGCTAGAGACACGCTTCCTGACTCACTTCAAAGGTGAAGATCATCCCGCTACTATGGCTCAGCTGTGCAGCCTAAAACAGGGGGAGAATGAATCAACATATGACTTCATTCACAAGTGGAAAGCAATGGCATACAAATGCTCTGATGTATTGCCACAAGCGTCGCTAGTCGACATCTGCCAAAACAACATGAGAGCCAGAATCCGCTCCATGATCATCGGCAACAAATCAAAAAACCTGGGAGAAACTCCTAGAAGCTTCCATGGAAGCTGAAACGGTGATTAAGGACCTCAACAGTCAGAAATCATCAAGAAAAGAGCCAACCGCCATTACGACCTCAAAACCAAAGAAGAAAGAGGTCCCTCAATGTGCAGACCAAGTCAACTCCTCAGCCACCAAAGAAAGCTGAAAACGAAGCTGTTGGTAAGAGACCTGAACTCTCTGATGCCTTCAAAGAACGAGTAGAGAAGAAATACCCGTTTGATGAAGATGTTGATGAAATCTTCGGGGCTCTTGTGGCAAACGGCAAGCTCACCTTGCCTGAACCAAAAAGATCGGGTGATGTTGGCAAAACCAACGATCCTCGGTACTGTCCATACCACCAGATGATCTCGCATCCTCTCAATCAATGCTTCGTTGTGAGAGAGAAAATAAATGAGATGTGGAAAAACAGAGTCATTACCTTTGACAAAAACTATGGGTCTGCCTCCGTCAATATGGTGACATGTGGACAAACATCAAAATCACCGAAGAAGAAGATCACTACTTCCTTCAAGGTGATAAACTCAATCCAAGCGTCCGAGGGACTGGTTCCTTACCCGACACCAGACGGACAACCAATATGGGTACATCCCGATCTCCTGGAAGATGAAAATTGGGAGGTCGTGAAAACAAAGCCTACAGCTCAACAGCGAAGGCAGGCTAGGAAAATCTCCTCAAGCTCAAACGGCAAGAGAAGACCCAGCCAAAACTAGAGGTCAAAGAAAAGGCAGAGGCTTCCTCTACCGCTTCACTGGAGGTAACAAAAACATCCCTTCCAGAGACTTCAAAGGGGGTAAGGAAATTCACTCTCAGTGATTTCATGCCACCTCAATTCAAAGAAGCCATGCAGGAGGCATCATACTCTTGCAATTCGGTAGTTGGATTCTCCATTGATGGATATGAATCCAGCGACACCGATGATGGATTCGAATCCAACTACACAGATGAGTGGGAGGAGTCCCTTGAAATAGGAGAATATCTCTCCGATGAAGAATGGGTTCCTGAGTCTCATCTTATGCCAGTAATCTGGTATAACCCCCTACAGCCACAAGGATCCTGGTCTGATGATGAAGAAGACCAAGAGGCTGTACAAGAAGATGCTGCTGACCCAGCACCTCTCATTACTCCAGTGGGAATCAACCATGTTGAGCCACAAAGAGTTGATGAAGAAGAAGATCCGGCTCCCATGCCTGATCTTGAAGAATATGCAAGGATCTTGCAGCGACTCGCTCTAGAACAAGAGCAAGAACGCGTCAACGAGCCTCCTCGCAATCCAGAGCCTGAAGTCCCTGAAGACCACCAGGTACATCCTCTCTTAACTCCTGAAAATGGAGAAAATTGCTGGATAGACGATCCTCTCACATCCGAGGATGAGTCTGACTCCGATCAGGCAACGTCTCCCGTCAGAGCTTCCTGTAATGTGATAATTCGGGATTATAGCTCTTCCGAAGCATCTCTGATGAGAGCACTTACACTCCGGCGACGCCTAGCAATATATCTTCTGGAGCCACCTCGTCTCACGTGACTTTCACTGAAATGACACCCTCTCAGGTTTCTTCTCCTGAGACTGTGACTTCAAAGTTCACACCCTTCCTGACTGAAGAATTCCCAGCCATTGATGCTTGGGACGATGAATTAGTCAACGAAGAAGAAAGATTGCTGGATGCTGTTCAGGACTTGTTCCCGGAAAATGCTCCATGCAACACAAACACTGAGGATGGTAACTCTGCTGCTGATACATCCTCAGCAAATGAAAAACGACAGCCTCTTGATCCTGAAGACGATCTTCCAAACGAAGACCCTTCTCAAGAAGCTCTCGAAGTTGGTAGAGGCACCCGCTCTGGCCGGGACTGCCACAAAAATTACAACCAATCTTCCTTTACATATGTAAATCCTTCAGGAAAAGATGTTGTAAGCGCCCCTAGTGGCAACAATGATGAAGATGCAGCCCCTAAGGAGGCTTTCAAGTATGACTTGATTGAACACTTCAAGCACATACCTGCACGTCTGCACATCCTAGATTTGTTGCGAATGTCTCCGCACACTCGTGATAATCTCATTTCGGAAATACAAAAGCTGAATGAGGATGTCGACAAACATGCCCCGCAAGTCCTCCAAATTGAAATGGATTACCGGGTCAAAAACTCAGAAGCCTCCTCAAAGGGAGAAAAGAAGAAAACTGAGGGATCATGCATTGAATGCCTCTCGGTTAAAAAAGCAGCCAGTGCAACCATCGCCTTCACAAAGGACGACCTCCTGCTTGGAGAAAACCAGGCATAACGGACCCCTATACTTCACAGGGTATATCAAGGAAATGCCTATGCACAGAGTTCAGATCGACCCAGGTTCTGCACTCAACCTCATCTCCACATCGGCTCTTGAAGAGTTGGGCATCCCACCCAGCAAACTAAGCCACACATCTGTATCTATCTTTGGATACGATGGGAGTACTCAAAGGCCTATCGGTAAAATCAGGTTCAAGTTGCAGATCGGTGATCTTATCTCTGAGGTCACAGTGTATGCAATAAAGACCCCTTCATGCTACAACATCCTTCTCGGACGCCCTTGGATCCATGAGAATGGTGTTGTCCCTTCAACTCTACATCAATGCATCAAGTTTGTTGGCGACGACGGCATGATACATAGAGTCTTTGCGGACAGAAAACCCTTCAAAGGTAAAGAAGTCCACTTCGCAGACTCACAGATGTATGAAGGTGAAAAAGAAGAAGAGGAAAAGCACACAGCATCCTTTGCCGAAAATCTCCAGAAAGATAAAGGCAAAGCTCCTCAACAATCACCGGAAGAAAACAAACCATCCGGTAAATCTGAAGAGAGCATTCAAACTCCCTTCATCATCTCCCTCAAATCTTCAAAGCCTTTGGTCTGTTGGAATTTGAGATGACTTGAGAAGTCTTTTGGTGAATTGAAGAAGTTAGCATCTCAAGTATTGTTTTGAGTTGGAATTCTTGTCAACACATTGTCACAAACATGATGTTAATAAGCTGGTGTAGATAGAGCTGAAAAGAAGAATCAGAATTGAAACAGTCAGGAATTCAGAATTCCTGAAGCAGAGCACGCGGTCGACCGGGCTCTTCATGCGGTCGACCGAGAGAGAAGAAACCTGCAGAAAACAGTTTCAGGCACCTCTCAGTTATTTTCGTGACACAGTGTGTCTTCGGTCGACCGGGACCCCAGGATGTCGACCGAGCTCAAAATTGTCTGTTTTCCAGTCAGTGTCTTCGGTCGACCGAGCAAGCCAGGATGTCGACCGAGCACGGGAACCAGAGTTGCGCAGAATTAGAAGTTTTGCACGAAAATTCAGCACTCTTATCTAATTTGTTTGGGACTCTTTCTAAACGAATTGTAGCCCGTTTTAAATACAATTAAGGGTTATCAAAACCTATAAAAAGGCATGTAAGGGTCGTTCTTAAAGATACACCAGAAGAGAAGAGTTTTAGAGAGTTATAGAGAGAGTTTTGGAGAGAAGAAGAGTGCTGGTGCTGTGTTGCTGTGTTGCTGCATTATCAGACGTTTTCTACAGCAATTGTGGACGAGATTATGCTCTAGAAGATGGTGTTTTCGTCCATGAGTTAAGTGTCTCTCTGTTATGCTTTAGATTTCAATTTGTAAGGGATTGAGAGAGAGAGAATTGTAGAGGGGAAGGGCTGTAGACAGAGTTTATCTTCCATTCTGTTTTTTACATCAAGTTGGTGCTTGGTGTTTAGGGTTTGGTGATCCTATCTGTGGGTGCAGATAAATTGTAAAGGGAGTCGGTGCTTCCTAGATAGTTGGTGCTATCTGAAACTAAGGGTTGGTGCTCTTTGTCGTTGGTGCGACTAAATAAGATTCAGATCTGTCCCGGATTGGTGTTCGGACAGTCTTTGAACCGTGGACGTAGCCTTTCGGTGAACCACGTTAAATCTGGTGTCATTGTGTGGTTTGACTTGTTTTGTTGTTGAATTGGACCTGTTTTTAGAAATCACTGATTCACCCCCCCCCCTCTCAGTGATCGCGGTATCCAACAATTGGTATCAGAGCGAGGCTCCCTTGATCAGTTTAATACGCTAAGGGTGATCTCTTGTCAAATCACATGGCAGTCAATACAGGGAATATGAAAGCACCTCTGTTTGATGGTTCTAATTACTCCTTTTGGAAGATTAGGATGCAAGCCTTCATCAAATCTCTTGGCTATGATGTTTGGGAGGCTGTCAGAGCCGGTTACAATGCTGCCACCGTACCCAATGATACTGCATCAAAGAAGTTGGCAGACAACGACTCCAAGGCGCAGAATGCACTCTTTAGTGGCCTTGTGGACAGCGAGCTTGTCAAAGTAATTGCATGCAAAACAGCCAAGGAAATTTGGGACAAGTTGCAAAGCATACATGAAGGTGATGAGAAGATTAAAGAAGCCAAATTACAAACCCATCGCTCTCAATTTGAATCTCTTCGCATGGAGGAAAGCGAGAATGTTGACTCGTATATGCAACGAGTGAATGAAGTCACGAATGACATTCGTGGACTAGGGGAGGAGATTAAAGAGCCGGTCATCGTCAAAAAGGTTCTAAGATCTCTTCTTCCCCGGTTTGATTCAAAAGTCTCAGCCATTGAAGAAGCCAAAGATCTGAATGCATTTTCCATGGATGAATTACATGGTTCTCTAACTGCCTATGAGATGCGCATAGGAAAGACGTCTTCATCTGATAAAGAAGCGGCCTTCAAAGTTCAGAAAAAGGCAAAAGAGACTGCTGGTCATGATGTTGATTCTGATGATGATGAGCTTGAGGCTCAATTTGTTAGAAAATTGAAGAAAGGAAGCAATGGCAAGTACAAAGGGAAGCTACCCTTTAAATGCTTCAATTGTGGAGGTATTGGTCACTTTGCTGCGAAGTGTCCCCTAAAAGAAGACAATGATAATGACTCTTATGCTGAAAAGAGTAAAGGAAAGAGAAATTTCAGAAAAAGGGGCAAAGCTAAAAACTTTCTATGTCAACAAGATGACAGCACGTCTGAAACTTCAGACGATGATGAATCAACCGAAGCTCTTTTCATGGTCACTGTTGAAGAAGAAGAAGAGCTAGATCCGGAAGAGGATGAGGAGGCTGAAGTCAATCTTGAAGAGGAACTCATAGCCGCACTTGAGGAGCTTAGCATGGAACGCAAATCAAGTAAGAAAAATCTGAAACTTCTCCATGAATCTGAAAGTTCTATTATTGCTTTGAAAACTCTAGTAGAAGAATATAAAAGAATGGTAGAAGTCCTTGAAAACCAAATAAGTATCAAAAAGGAAGAGGCTATGAAACTTGAAACTGAGATCGCTAGAGCAAAGGCTGAAAATTTGGAAAATAGCAAGAAACTCAAAGCGCTCCAAGCGATTGAAGGGACTATGAAACTCAATGAACTACTGAAAGTTCAAAGACCAGCCCACTTCAGATTTGGTCTAGGATTTGAGAAAGGTGAATCCTCTAAGATTGCACCTCCTAAAAGGAAAGAGCTTGTGAAGCAAGTCACTGCACCTTCTAATTCTATGAAGCCCACTCAACCTAGAAAGGAGTCCATTCCTGTTAGAAAGGTAATGAAGACTAACCAGCCACAAAGAAGATACAAATTCTATGGTTATTGCTTTCATTGTAATATGTTTGGACATAAAAGAGCTGATTGCAAATTCTATGTAAGAAACAGTCCATTTGTGACTAGGAATCCTTTTTTCAATCCTAAGTAGCCACAAAATTGAGTGCTATATGTGTCATAATTATGGACACTTGGCTAGGGATTGTAGGTTGCATATTGCTAACAAGTTTCAGGTTGAAAAGAAACCCAAGTTAGTCAAGGCTTGGAGAGCAAAGCAAAGTGCAGAAAGTCCCAAAGAATCTCTCATTGTGCAAACGGCATTCAATGCACAAAAGAAGACAGCACCATGGGTCCTTGATAGTGGTTGTTCAAGCCATATGACTGGTGATAAAGAGAAATTCATCAAATTACAGCACTATGAAGGCGGTTCAGTGAAGTTTGGCAACAATGATGGTGCCAAAATCTGCGGAAAAGGTGTTATTCAGCTTATGGCAAACAAGATCAGATCTGAAGAAGTCTTATATGTGTCTGGATTGAGACACAACCTGCTTAGTGTGAGCCAGATCTGTGACAAAGGTCACGAAGTTATCTTCACAAAGAATGGGTTTGCCATCAAGAAGAGTAGCAACGGCAAAACAGTGGCAACTGGATCAAGAACTGCTGGAAATCTCTATACATTGTCAGATGGAGCTGAAAAGACCTGCTTGATGAGTCGGACAGAGGAAAGTTGGTTGTGGCACAAACGCCTTGGACATCTAAGCTTTGATAACATGTCAAAGATTTGCAATTCAAAGGCTGTAAGAGGCATGTCTACAGTTGAAAAGCCTTCCAATCCCATTTGCGACTCTTGCCAAAAGGGAAAGCAAACGAGGGTTATGTTCAAGTCAAAGGAGCATCATTCTAAGAAACCTCTTGAGCTAGTGCACACTGATCTCTGTGGACCGATGCGAACTCAAAGCACCAATGGAGATAAGTATTTCATGTTATGCATTGATGATTATACTCGTATGACATGGGTATTGTTTCTTAAGCATAAGCATCAAGCACTTGATCGTTTTAAAGTGTTTAAAGCACAGGTTGAAAATCAATTGGAAAAACGTATCAAGATTTTAAGGTCTGATCGTGGAGGCGAGTTCACATCTGAAGAGTTCACTAAATATTGTGAACATCATGGCATTCAAAGACAGTACTCAGCCCCTAGAACTCCACAGCAAAATGGAGTAGTGGAACGGAAGAATCGCACCGTACAAGAGATGTCTCGCACGATGCTAAGTGAAAGCAAGATGGCTGACAAGTATTGGAAAGAGGCAATTCATACGGCTGTATACATTCAAAACCGATGCTTGATCAGGCCACATGAAGTCAAAACTCCCTATGAGCTATGGTTTGGAAGAAAAGCAACAGTCAAGCACTTCAAAGTCTTCGGCAGCAAGTGTTACATCAAGAGGCTCGAACAAAATCCGGGCAAATTTGAAGAAAGAGCTGACGAAGGTATATTTCTGGGTTACTCCTCTACTAGCAAGGCATATAGGTGTCTTAACAAAAGAACCAGAAAAATCATAGAAAGTGCTGATGTGAGAATAGATGAGAATATTGAACCAAAGTATGCAACTCATAATGACAGTCCAGTTTATGAGGACTCGAGTGAGATTGATGATGAGATGGCTGAATCTAATGATTCTGAGAAATCAAAGGATGACTCAGAAGATACTTCACCTAAGAAGCACAGCACTTGGGTAGAGCAACACCCTAAGGATCAAATCATTGGAGATCCTAAGGCAGGCGTTCAAACTAGACAAAGTGTAGTTAGCAATTACTCACTTGTGTCCACCATTGAACCCAAGACTGTGGCTGAAGCCAGTCTCGATGAAAGTTGGTTGAAATCTATGCATGAGGAGTTGGAGCAAATTGAGAAGAACTCCACATGGGAACTTGTTCCTAGACCTACTGATAAGAATGTTATTGGTACTAAATGGGTCTTTCGGAATAAGCTGAATGAAGATGGTCAAGTCATTAGAAACAAAGCAAGGTTGGTTTGTAAAGGCTATGCTCAAGTTGAAGGCATAGATTTTGAAGAGACCTTTGCACCGGTAGCTCGTCTGGAAGCTATTCGTATGTTTCTTGCATTGGCAGCATACAAAACCTTCAAGGTATTTCAGATGGACGTAAAGTCAGCTTTCTTGAATGGTTTACTTGAAGAAGAAGTCTACATTGAGCAACCTGATGGTTTTCTCATCAGCAAAAATTCAGATCTAGTGTGCAAGTTGAAAAAGGCTCTTTATGGACTGAAACAAGCGCCAAGGGCATGGTATGCAAGGCTGGATCTCTATCTCCGCAAGATCGGTTTTGGAAAAGGACTTGTTGATAGCAATCTATATGTCAAAACTGAGTTAAGCAAACAGCTGGTTGTCATTGTTTATGTTGATGACATAATCTTTGGTGGCAATGATGAGGAGATGTGCAGGAATTTCGCTGAAGAGATGAAGAAAGAATTTGAGATGTCAATGCTTGGAGAACTAAAGTTCTTTCTTGGTTTACAAGTTCAGCAGCTGAAACATGGTATCTTCATATCACAGATGAAGTACATTAAGGAAATGCTGAAGCGATTTAATATGGAAGACAGCAAGCCAGTAAGCACACCAATGTCAACAAACACGAAGCTTAGCAAAGATGATAAGGCCTCGTCCGTTGATCATACCACCTATCGCTCTATGATAGGAAGCTTGCTCTACTTGACTGCTACAAGACCAGATCTTCTACAAGCAGTATGTATGGTTGCACGTTTTCAAGCAGCACCAACTGAAACGCACCTTACAGCAGTGAAAAGAATCTTTCGATATCTGAAAGGTACTATGGAGCTTGGTATCTGGTATCCCAAAGGCAAATCCTTCACTCTAGTTGCATATTCTGATGCCGATTGGGCTGGATGCGTAGATGATCGCAAGAGTACTAGCGGCGGCGCATTTTATCTTGGAGAAAGATTAGTTGCTTGGCATAGTAAGAAGCAAGACTCAGTATCCCTTTCGACAGCGGAAGCGGAATATATTGCAGCGGCAACTTGTTGTACGCAAGTGTTATGGATGCGGCAAATGCTCTCTGATCTAGGAGTTCCTACAACGGATCCTACGCCGATCCTATGTGACAACACGAGTGCAATTCATATATCTAAGAATCCTGTTCAGCACTCTCGAACAAAGCATGTAGCAATTCGTTATCATTTTCTTAAAGATAAAGTTGCTGATGGAGAGGTCAAGTTGGAATATGTTCCAACAACTGAGCAAGTGGCTGATATTTTCACGAAACCTCTGCCAAAGGAAGTCTTCGAGTATCTCCGGAAAAAGTTAGGAGTTACTCACTCTCCTAAACCGTAGGAGTTGTGCTTGAAAGGGGGAGCAATGCATTCATTGAATATCCTATTCGCTCCTCGGTTTGGTCCCTTTGGACTTGTTGTCAAAGGGGGAGAGATGTTATGATATGATAGCAAGGAGAGATGTTATGCTATTAAAACTAGGGGGAGATTGTTGACAGTGCATGGTTGATATTTCAGAATCTCAGAATTGGTTCCAAGTGAGTGTTGAAGTTCCAATAGTGTTGCCAACAATTCCAAAGGGGGAGATTGTTGGAATTTGAGATGACTTGAGAAGTCTTTTGGTGAATTGAAGAAGTTAGCATCTCAAGTATTGTTTTGAGTTGGAATTCTGTCAACACATTGTCACAAACATGATGTTAATAAGCTGGTGTAGATAGAGCTGAAAAGAAGAATCAGAATTGAAACAGTCAGGAATTCAGAATTCCTGAAGCAGAGCACGCGGTCGACCGGGCTCTTCATGCGGTCGACCGAGAGAGAAGAAACCTGCAGAAAACAGTTTCAGGCACCTCTCAGTTATTTTCGTGACACAGTGTGTCTTCGGTCGACCGGGACCCCAGGATGTCGACCGAGCTCAAAATTGTCTGTTTTCCAGTCAGTGTCTTCGGTCGACCGAGCAAGCCAGGATGTCGACCGAGCACGGGAACCAGAGTTGCGCAGAATTAGAAGTTTTGCACGAAAATTCAGCACTCTTATCTAATTTGTTTGGGACTCTTTCTAAACGAATTGTAGCCCGTTTTAAATACAATTAAGGGTTATCAAAACCTATAAAAAGGCATGTAAGGGTCGTTCTTAAAGATACACCAGAAGAGAAGAGTTTTAGAGAGTTATAGAGAGAGTTTTGGAGAGAAGAAGAGTGCTGGTGCTGTGTTGCTGTGTTGCTGCATTATCAGACGTCTTCTACAGCAATTGTGGACGAGATTATGCTCTAGAAGATGGTGTTTTCGTCCATGAGTTAAGTGTCTCTCTGTTATGCTTTAGATTTCAATTTGTAAGGGATTGAGAGAGAGAGAATTGTAGAGGGGAAGGGCTGTAGACAGAGTTTATCTTCCATTCTGTTTTTTACATCAAGTTGGTGCTTGGTGTTTAGGGTTTGGTGATCCTATCTGTGGGTGCAGATAAATTGTAAAGGGAGTCGGTGCTTCCTAGATAGTTGGTGCTATCTGAAACTAAGGGTTGGTGCTCTTTGTCCTTGGTGCGACTAAATAAGATTCAGATCTGTCCCGGATTGGTGTTCGGACAGTCTTTGAACCGTGGACGTAGCCTTTCGGTGAACCACGTTAAATCTGGTGTCATTGTGTGGTTTGACTTGTTTTGTTGTTGAATTGGACCTGTTTTTAGAAATCACTGATTCACCCCCCCCCTCTCAGTGATCGCGGTATCCAACATGGTCATCACAACTAGAGTGAAGAAGGCAAAACAAAAGCCTGGGGGAAAATTTGTTGTCTCTTTCGTGTCTATCATGCAAGACACGAACTCGGATTCAGAGCAAGAAGACGACACATCGTCAAGCCAAGCTGACACTCAGCAAGTTCAACCTGCTCTTACTCCAATGGAGACAACTTCTGACATAGAAGATCCTCCGTCAGCTTCCTTCGTTGTTCCAGCAACTTCAACAAAGGAAAAAGCCGATCTTCTTCCATAGATCGGATGCTTCTTCATCAAACTCCATGCTTGAACCTTTCCAAAATAAAGGTATGCCTCAACTATCCTTATACAGTTCTGTGGCACAAGCTATTATGAAGAAAATGGGCTATGACGCTCAAAACCCAGTCGGTTTGGGAGAAGGACGCGGTATTCTCACGCCATTGGGGCCCGTCTTGACCAAAAGCCAGCTGGAAGATTGGAGACTCTACGGCTGTGTAGAAAAGTCTTCACACGGGTTAGGGTATGATCCTGACACTCCCTTGAGACAGTTGACACAAAGGCTTAAAAGTCAATATACTGACCAAGCCTCAACATCTCAAATCCATGAAGACATCGATCTCCCTGGATATCTCTTTGATGAGTCACCTGACAAAGATCCAGGAAGCTCATCCAATTGGCACGATTTCTCCGAAAATGAAGAGGAGTTGTCCGATGGCACAGACGTGTAGACTTCTGACCCAAAAGAATCCTCATCTCCAAAAGAAGTAGCCTACTTCGACTCGGTTTCAACAGGCGATTGGGATCATCTCATAGCAAGCCTTGGGAAAATTACCGATCAAGAAGACCCGTGGAAAGGAACAAAACCTTGGTCTGGAAATGCCCTTGAAACCCCAGAAGGTTTCGTTGAGCTGGAAGCCTCCGAAAATATTGTGGAGGAACCACCTTCGAATCTTCCAACAGAAGATCCGGTTCAAAAGATAGACTTGGGAACACCAGATAACCCACGTCCTGTATTCATAAGCAAGAATATAAAGGATGATGAGTTACCTGAGTATATCGCCTTTCTTCGTGAGTTCGTTGATTGCTTTGCATGGTCTTATGCTGAAATTCCAGGCTTAGACCCCAAAATAGCAGTTCACAAACTCAATCTTCAAGAAGACATCAAGCCTGTCAAGCAAGGCCAAAGAAGATTCCGTCCAGATGTGATGGATAAAATTGAACAAGAAGTTCAAAAACTCAAAAGCGTCGGCTTCATCCGTGAGGAACAACATCCTGAATGGTTGGCCAACATTGTCCTCGTGACAAAGAAGGACGGGCAGATCAGGGTCTGTATTGACTATAGAGACCTGAATGGCGCATGCCCAAAAGATGAATTTCCGCTCCCCATACCAGAGGTAATGATTGATAATACCTGTGGATTCGAGCGAATGACATTCATGGATGGTTTCTCTGGCTACAATCAGATAAAGATGCATCCTGAGGATGAAAAACATACATCCTTTCGAACCCCATTTGGCGTGTATTGTTACACTGTCATGCCTTTTGGTCTGAAGAATGCTGGTGCCACATATCAGAGGGCTATGATGAAAATATTCCAAGATATGCAGCACAAGACGGTTGAATGTTACGTTGATGACCTCGCCGTCAAAAGCAAAAGAAAAGAAGATCATCTCGAAAACCTTCGAGAAGTCTTCCTCCGGCTTCGTAAACACAAACTGCGAATGAATCCATTGAAATGCTTCTTCGGCGTCTCGTCGGGTAAGTTCCTCGGATTCTTAGTTCGGAAAGCTGGAATAGAGCTTGACCCCATAAAAGTCAAAGCCATTCTAGAAATGCCCTCTCCAAGAACCTTGAGAGAACTCAAAGGGCTTCAAGGGAGATTGGCCTACATCAGACGGTTCATCTCCAATCTTTCGGGGAAATGCCGTCCATTCTCCCGGTTGATGAAAAAGGGTGTAAACTTTGTCTGGGATGCTGACTGTGAAGCTGCTTTCCAAGACATCAAGTCATACCTGACAAAACCTCCAGTGTTAGCTGCTCCTACCACTGGAAAACCATTCATCTTGTACACAAGAGCCCTTGATCCCTCTCTGGGAGCTCTGCTTGCGCAAGAAAATGATCAAAGAAAAGAAGCTGCTCTATATTACCTCAGCCGCATGCTAGTAGGTGCAGAGCATCGCTACTCTTCAGTCGAAAAAGAATGTCTTGCAGTGATGTTCGCCGTATAAAAGCTGCGTCACTACTTGTTTTCCAACACAGTCTACCTGGTCTCGAGGGTCAACCTCTTGAAGGTCCTTGTCACAAAGGCAGGTTCTCTCAATGCTCGACTGGCAAAATGGTCCATCCTTCTGTCACAATTTGATATTAGGTATGTACCACAAAAAGCAATCAAAGGGCAAGCTCTAGCGGACTTCCTCGCAGAGCATCCATTGCCTAAAGATTCTCCACTCAGAGATGATCTCCCAGACGAACCAGTCTACAATGTGGAGACTTTCTCACAAAGTGCCTCCTGGGATATGTACTTTGACGGTGCAACCAGGACAAATGAAAAAAGACAGCTGATCTCGGGAGTTGGCATCCTCTTTGTTAGCCCCGACAAATACATGATTCCACACGCTTTCTCGCTACTGGAACCATGCACAAACAATGCAGCTGAATATCAAGCTCTGATCTTAGGATTGGAACTCGCCATCGAATCCGGTATCACCATGCTGGAAGTCTTTGGAGACTCTCAACTGATCGTCAACCAGATGAATCAGAAATTTGAAGTCAGGAAGCCAGATTTGTTACCCTACTACAACAAGGCACAATCACTTCTGCAAAAGTTTGACATCTGTCACATCACCCACATTCGTAGAGGTGAAAACATACGTGCAGATGCCCTAGCCGGACTTGCCGCATCCATGGCAATCCAGGAAGGGGAAAACATGCAAATCACGGTGTGCGAAAGGAGAATCCTTCCTCCTCTTAACACACACCAAGCAGTTGCTGAATGCCACCAAGTGGTCGGAAGTCGGATTTCAATCCTTCAAACTTCAATCGGCGACTGGAGGGATCCGTTCATTGATTACATTATGTTCGGAATCCTACCTGAAGATCCAAAAGAACGGGTAAGCATCCAAAGGCGAACCCCAAGCTTCCATTTGGATATTCCTTCAAAAATCCTTTACAAGAAATCCTTCAACGGAGTACTTATACGCTGCTTGTCACAACAAGAGGCTGAAGAAACACTCAAAGAAGTTCATGCTGGTCTTTGTGGAGCTCATCAGGCTGGACCTAAGCTCTATGATCAAATAAAAAGGTTAGGATATTACTGGCCTACCATGGTAGCTGACGCAATGCAATTTGCTAAGCGCTGCCAACAATGCCAAGTTCATGGAGATTACATTCACATGCCTCCAGAATGGCTGCATCCTACAGCGATCTCATGGCCTTTCGAAGCCTGGGGTATGGACATTATAGGTCCTATTTCTCCCCCTTCAAGCAAAGGTCATCGCTTCATCTTCGCCGCTACGGATTACTTCTCCAAGTGGTCAGAAGCATTTGCGTTTAACGAAATGAAGACCTCATCAGTCCTTCAGTTCCTACGCACCAACATCATTTGTCGTTTCGGCATACCCAAAAGATTCGTCCATGATAACGGACCACAGTTCCGGGATCATCGATTCTACAGGTTCTGCGACAAATACAAAATCCAAAGCTGTCCTTCGACTCCATACAATCCGGCAGCAAACGGGTTAGCAGAAGCTTTCAACAAGACACTCTGCAAAATCCTCAAAAAAATGGTCTCTAGTCACAAAAGAGACTAGAGCGACAAAATGTCTGAAGCTTTGTGGGCCTATCGAACCACCGTTCGAGGACCAACCCATAGCACACCATTCTCCTTGGTCTATGGATGCGAAGCTGTCGTGCCCTTGGAAGTACAAATTCCTTCCTTGAGGGTATCCTTGCAAAATGACATGACTCAAGAAAGCAATGTCAAATTGCGACTCCATGAGCTGGACAATCTCGATGAGAGATGGCTCGAAGCTCAACAAAGCATTGAACTTTACCAAGCACGTATGGCAGGATCTTTCGATAAAAAGGTCAGGCAACGCACCTGCAAAAAGAATGACTTGGTTCTTGCGGTAAAAAGACCAATGGTCTTCGCTCACAAGTCCAAAGGCAAATTTGAGCCAAAATGGGAGGGACCCTACGTCATCGACAAGGTTTTCTCTAATGGCGCATACGCACTCCTAAACATGGAAGGTGACAGATGTATGCTGCCCATCAACGGCAAGTTCTTAAAGCGGTACTACCCTTAAAGACTTACCCAACTGGGTAAGAGCAATGCCTGCACGGCCAAAGCCGGTTTCCAGGTACACGCTCGCTAAACCCACCCTTTTTTTTTAGAATTTTCATATCAAATGTTGAAATTTCTAGAAATCTAAAACAATGCTTACTTTCATCATTTCATTGTTCAAAAAAAAATATCCAAGTTTAGGAACCTTTCCCTAACTTGACCAAAATTTTCAACCCTTGAACCCAAAATTCATGGTTTGAAACAAAATCCGGATTCAGGGATTTCCACCCTAGTCCACCCTGCCTTTTACCGCCAAAATGGTTTTAGGTCAAAACTTATGACCCTCGTGTCTTTAAACAAAAAAAAAATGGTTTTTCAAAAACCGCGAGGAAGCGACGCTTAGTCGATACTCGCACAAATCGGAAGCAAGCGAACCACGTTCGACACTTCCAAAATCGCAGGGAAGCGACATTTCGTCGGTACTTGCAAAATCCAAAACTGTGGAGATGCAACATTTCAGTTGATATCCACAACCCAAATTTCAAAGGTTCGAAAAAACCTAAAAAACTGTGGAGACGCAACATTTCAGTTGATATCCATAACCCAAAGGTTCGAGAAAACCACAAATTTCAAAAATCGTGGGGGAAACGACATCAAGTCAGTACCCGCAAAACCAAAATTTTTGAAAAGCAAGGATGCGACATTCCATCGATACTTGCACCCAAATCCACGAGGATGCGACATTCCATCGATACTCGTAACCGAATGAGCAAGGAAGCGACATTCCATCGATACTTGCAAGAACATTCAGCAGGGAGGCGACTTTTAGTCGATACTTGCATTTTTTGAAAACCAAACCGGCTATAAATGCCATCAAAACAGGCTATAAATGCCACAAACCGGCTATAAATGCCATCAAAACAGGCTATAAATGCCACAAACCGGCTATCAATGCCACCAAAACAAAACCGGCTATCAATGCCACAAACAAAAAACTTGGATTTCAAAAAAAAAAAAAAAAAACGGCTATCAATGCCACCAAAACAAAACAAACCGGCTATCAATGCCACCAAAACTGGCTATAGATGCCACAAAAAAAAAAAACTCGGCTATCAATGCCACAAGAAAAGCTGGCTCTCATGCCAAAATTGGCTTCCATGCCACAAACAAAACCTAGCTTTCATGCCAAAACAATCACTTGACAAAAGATTTTCACAAAATGACAACCTTTTGATCAAATCCCATTTAGCAATTACTTTTATCACAAAAAGATTCAAGTGAGCGTAGGGATAACAAAAAAAGAGCATCCCATTTAGCAATTACTTTTATCACAAAAAGATTCAAGTGAGCGTAGGGATAACAAAAAAAAAGAGTGTTCACAAGCACTAAAAAAAAAAAGTACCAAAAAAAATACAAGTGGTACCAAAAAAGAAAAAAAGGGATAGTTTCTGTTATAAAAAAAAAATATATATATATATACAGGAGCTCAATCAAAAATGGTCTCCAGCCAAGAGTTCAGCTCCTTAAGCAAGCTTTTGGCCTCATCCGTCAAGGATTCCAAGGCACGCTTCTTCAGGAACCTGCCATGAGATGCTGGGGTGGGCTGTAACCCTTCTTTCGCACTGGGAAGCTTCCCTCGAGCGGTTTTTCCATTGTTTGTTCTCATCAGACTTCCTTTTGAGAACTCGATTGGCATCCGCAACTCGGTGAATCAGAGCAGTCTCCCTTTCACGAGCCTCTGTTATTTCAGTCCACTTGGCAGCGACTTGTGCCTGCAGATGCTCAAGACGTTTCCTGGCCTCATCGACCTCCCGATCAAGGATGTTAAGGTCATGTGTCAGCCCAATGATGGTTAGCTCTTCTAAGTTCCTCTCTCGGACTGCCTGCTTCTTGCTTTCTGTAGCCTCATCCAGGTTAGATTGAGCCTTATCCGCAGGGTCCAAGAACATCTCCTTGAAGAACTGATCGTCAGGAAAACCCATGGTCTCAAACCACTTGTCACCCAGCTCAATGATCCTATTAACGATCGCCCTGGCATCTGTGACATCCAGACCAGCCTCTTCAGCATCACCAAGAATCTCACGCACATGCTGGATCATGCTAAATCCGGCTTCCAAGTGCCCAGAAAAGAGAGTCTCAATCCAAGAGCTCAGAACTCGCACCACCACCTTCTTCGCAAAAAGAAGAGATGGCCCAGCTGAAGATTCGCCCAACTCCGTTGGTCGGCCGCTCATGTCATCATCTGTTGAAAGAGTAACAAAAGAACTCTTTCCAGTTGAAGCTGCTCCTGCTCGGGAAGGAATCTCAGCGCGAGGAATCTCCTCAACATTGTCAAAGCTGGTCCCAGGAGTCTCTACCTCTGGATTAACCTCTGGCATCCCTTGCTCTGGAAGCGACGGACCCTCCTCTGTCACTTCAAAACCTGCCAAAAGAAACACAAAAAGGTATGAATATAATCCTGTTTGAAAATCATTATCAGGGTTATAACTACAAAATACCTTCTTCGACGACTGGCGGAACACTTTCTTCCTCCATGAACTCATTGGAAGCATCATCAACATTTGCGTCCATCGATGGTTCAAAGTCATCGGAATCCTGTGGCAAGTCAGCTGGCAAGAAAAATGTTAGCAAACCGAGTCACAGACACAAAAAAAAAAGCAAGAGAAGTCATACCAATTGGAGACTCTGGAATCACTCCAGAGTCCCTCGGTTCTTCTTCGGGTGCCTCGACAGGATCCGTCACCACCTCATCGACCGGAACCTCAGGCATCACCAAGTCTTCCTCTGCTAAAAAAAAAAAAAAAAAAAAAAAAAAAGTAGAAACAAGAAGCAAATTAGAACATGGAAAAAATCCCATGAAAAGAAATGGAAAGAGAAAAAGGAAGAATCATACCTTCACCGACGGTCTCTTCTTCTCGGCTTCTCTTCTCCGGAGGTTCGTCAGCATCCCCTGGCACATCCTCATTGATAGTAAGGGGAACTTCCAAGTCAGGAGAGTCCTCATACTGCCCCTTGCTGCGATGATGACTCCTCCCCCTCTTACCCCGGCGGGCTCGCTTCTTAGAGGAACCTGCCCCACTGTCAGAGTCAGGTTTCCCACTTGACTCCTCACTGGATGGTCTACTCTTGCCTGTAGACTCCACGGAAGCTTGCCTCTGTGCCGCTTGCATCCAAGCGCCAAGTTCGGCTTCCTCCTGTTCTAGCTGCTCTAAAGCCTCATCAGGTATTTCTCGAACAGCTTCAGAACCAATGACGCCCTGGTCACCGAGAAAGCCTATCTTGTGCTTCTCTCCAGAAAGGAAGGCCCAAACTTCCTCTCGCCGGACGCCATCCGACTTTCCAAGGCCCTTTCCAGATGCCAGCTTCACATCAAGCTCCTTCTTGGAAAGCCCCCGATATGCCGAAAAGCTCTCCGCGAACCACTTCGCAAAGCCGGTAGTCCGGGAAGTCAGCAACACAGGATAAGAAATCATGGCTGTAGTGTCTTCAGCACTATAGAAAGCCCATGCATTTCTCCCATCCTGCAAGCCTCCAAAGCGCTTCACCATGATTGAAGGCGCTCCAACAACGCCTTGAGAAAAGCCCAGCTGCAAAGCAAAGCGAGAGGGTACATACGGCTGGATGTTGACGAAAAGATGTCTACGGTACACCATCGTGCCGACACGTATGATGAAAAGCCACTCTCTCTCTGCATTTGTCAAGGAATAATGCCTTCCCGACCCCGCCCTGGTAGAGTCTCGGGAGGCACCAAAATCAAAAGCCTTCTTCCGCAACTCCGGAGAAAGCTTCACTGAAGACTGCCCCATCTCGATGTCCCTGAACCGTCGGATCCTCATGCGGGCAAACAAAAGTGATTCGGACACGGCTTTGCCCTTAGCCAGTCGAATCATCAGAGGATCATCATCCTATGCAGCACCCAGCCGATGGAAGCCAGGACAGTGGTATACATACCACGAATAAAAGATATGGGATGAAAATACCCTATTCATGGGAAGCCCAAGCCGAACCAAAAAAGCAGCAGCCTGCAGTTCGGTACACAGGTACGAGTAAAGAGCTGGCACCAAAGCAAGCTGCTCTCCAAACGCCATCTGACAAGCCGGAAAAATACAATGCGGCCTGATGTGCGTTCCATCTCCTCCAGCAAAAACAGCCTCACCAAGCCAATAAGTGAGGTAAACAGCGAGATCTCTCCGCAGTGCAATGTCAGGACATATGGCGTTTGTACTTGCACAGAAATCTCTCAACTCTTCTTGCATGGCCAAGATCTTCTTTGAACTTGGATCCTGAGCTCCGGCTTCTTGCGTCACGCTATCAGAAGACTCCCTGCTATCAGAAAAGTTGTGGAATGAAGAGCTAAAACTCTTCCAACTGCTGGATCTAACTTTCAAACCCCCCTTCTCCTTCAAAAAATCATAGAAGGCGACAAGCTGAAAGTATAGCAGCCTGAACTCCTCAGACTGCCCCTCGAGGACGCTGTCAATCGGCATAAACTCCTCATAGAGTTTGCCGAGGTGGGCAATCCAGTCAGGGCCATTCGTCAAAGAAAAACCAATCTCGCCATTCGTCACAACTAAGGTATTGGTTTGTGGGAGGAATGACTCCAGCATAGCCATGAAGGCCTCATCGGAAAAGATCACGGTCTCCCTAAAGGCGCGGACCGCATCAAAAATCCCGGCTTCCTTCAAAACGGCGCCACCAATCAGCAGGACGCGATAAATCCACGACTTCCACTCGGAGTCAGCATTGAAACGGCCTCGAAGTCGAAAAGGCTTGATCCAATTGCTGCCATCACCGCTGAAAATACCAAGGCCCACCGGTCTCAAATCGACCGACGGATAATCAGAGCCCTGGTAGCCGCTGGATGGCATCAACAGGTCCATATCAACAGGCGACCTCTCCGTATATCCAGGAGAACCGCCAACAAAAACCCCGGTCTTGATTACATTTGTCCTTCTCACCCAGCTTGGAGGATCTTCCCTCTTAGGGCACGTGGGGGCAAGGCTCAGAATCGAGACGGTGCGATCAAACGTCGAACGGGTAGCAACAGTCTTCTTCTCACCATCTGCTGTGCAAGAAAACTGAAAACATCTCCTCTGGTATGTCATGTCATCAGGGACTGCATCACCAAAGAAGAAGGTAGGCTTGGGCAAAACGCTCTGATCTTCCATCACCCATGGACGACTGCTTACCATGATCTTATAGAATTCCTCTCCCTTGAGAGCGATCAGTCGCTGCCTCATCTCATCTCTGTTGAGGGAGTCGCACTCTTCCAGATTTCTCTCAACATACTGGACCTTCTCAAAAGCCTGCTGAACGGCCGGATTAGAAGATCTAGAAGATCGACGAGGTACGCTTGTAGCAGGCTCTTTACCCTTGTTCGCTCTGGAGGAACCACCTGAAAAGGATGGAAAAAGATCAAACATCAAAATGATAGAATCTCGCTAAAAAAAAATCTGGCGAAATTTTGACATGATGACGGGGCAATTCCGAAGAAAAGGAACTATCCCGAAAGAAATAGAAGCTTGAAGATTGGCTCAACATCGCTGCGAGCTCCGAAACTCCAAACTTTCGAAACCTCAAAGTCTCCGCAAAATCAGGAAGGGCTCAACATCACTGCGAGCTCCAAATTCCCAAATTTGCGAAAACTTTCAGGTATGCTATCACATCATGCTACAAATTTAATTTACAATTGAATGCATGCATGAACATCTAGGTTTGCCAAAAAAAGAGGGGCATTATCATGATGAGCCAAAAAAAAAAGAAAAGAAACTTTCTCAAAAAAAAAGGAGGGAAAGAAAAAAAAAAAAAAAAGGAAAAAAAAAAAGGGAGATGGCCCACAGGCCGTGGCCCACAGGCCACATGGCCGTACGCCAGATCCGTACGGATCTGTCCGTACGGCCCACAAACAAACAAAAAAAAAAATCAAAAAAAGAAGAAAACGTGTGAAAAAAAAAAGAAGAAAAGAAAAGAAAGAAACAAAAAAAAAAGAAAGAACTTTTTCCTACAATGGGGTTTTCTTGAAAAAAGGGAACTTACTTGATGCCATTGATGGAGAAGAAGAAGAAAAGTCTTGAAGATCTTAAAGAAGAAGAACTCTTGGTCTTGAAGCCCTCTTGAGATTATTGCAAAAGAAAGTAATAAGAGCAAGAGATACAACCTTCTCCTTGCTTTTATAGAGAATAGCAAACCAAAGAAGGAAAGAAGAAAGAGGTAAGTGTTACTAATTAGTAACCTTACCAAAAGAAAGAGATTAGAAAGAATCTTTCCCAAAAGAAAGATATCTTGAAGGATTTTCTCCCAAAAAGAAATCGATGACGGATTCTTTCCCAAAAGAAAGATATCTTGAGATATCCTATCCCAAAATAAAGGGATCATGAGAGATTCTCTCCAAGTAAAGATATTCTTAGATATTCTCTATCCAAATGAGATATTTTTTGATATTCTTTACAGAAATGACACCATATGAGATCTAAGCCATTTCAAAAGCTTAAGGTCCCATGGGTTAGCCCATATGAGCCAGGTTTGACCACCTAGGCACAAAAAAAAAATTATTATTATTATTTTGGGCTTTTAGTCAAAGAGAAATCCCTCTTACCAAGAGCATACAAAAATGGTTCCATGCCTCTTTTGAGTTGATTGGACCATACAAAAGAAAATTCCAAGCCCCATGAGCTTCCAAAAATCAAACCATCCAGCCTCATCTACCAAATTGAGCCAAAATCTTGAAATTGACATTCCACAAAAATCAAACCAAATCCTGGTCCCCTAACTTGCCACATACAGCCTGTTAGGTCACAAGACCAAAACTAAGAACCAAAACCTGATCCCCTAACTTGCCACATACAGCCTGTTAGGTCACAAGATCAAAACCAAAATTGATCCCCCAACATTCCACTTACAGCTTGTTGGGTCACACGATCAAAACCAAACCCGACCCCCTAACCTGCCACATATAGCCTGTTAGGTCACAAGGTCAAAACCCAAATCCACATCCCTGATGTCATCTTCAAAACTTTGCCTCGAGATGGTACGTGATCCCTTTCACTACCATAAAATTCCCCTGGAAGCTCAAAAGACTACAAATACCAAAAAGAAAGACTGCTCAAAGACTCTTGGTCAAGTCACAGGCTCTCCTTCAAAAATCTCTTCGAGGCACATCGACTACAAAGTTAAGCAACTTGTCGCTGTACCTCGAGGGGGCATTTGTTGACACCAAAAATGTCACTTTGCCTCTTCAAGATCCAAAGAGCTACATGAAGTCGCAACCTGCCATAAATAGGCAATGCTGCTTCCAAAAATCAAATCTTGTCAGAATCAAACAAAAACTGCAAGATTCTTCCAGACAGCCAAAAGAGGAGTACACAAGAAGTTTCGGGCCATTTCAAAATCATTTGGCCTAACTTCGCTTCTCCGACAGCCGAAAAGGAGCTCTCGGCGGCAAAAGCATCGGAGACACCAAATCTTCGATCAGGGCTGATGGATGGTCTCAAAATACTTCCAAAAGGCTCCACGTCAAGTTCCGAGTCAAACCGACAACGTTTGACCCTACATCAACCCTCGAACAGCTAAATCAAGCCTCTCGGCGGTGAGAACCACCGAGGCCATTACTCATCAGATAGAGCACATGGACGGCTTCAAAATGCTTATAAAGGGCTACACGTCAAATTTCAGGTCATTTCCACAATATTTGACCATAGTTTGACGCTCGGAAGCCAAATCAGGCCTCTCGGCGGCAAAGCTCTCCGGGACCATGGTTTCCAAGACAGAGCCTATGGATCATCTTAAAATGACTCCAATAGGTTCCCTGTCAAATTTCAAGTCAATCGGACATCGGTTGACCGCACATCAAACCGCGACATCTTCATCGCGACAAAAAGCAAGTCTACTGGTGATAGGACCCCAAACGGCTTCAAAACTCAAACAAAAGCCTATGGTTGGTCTTATTTATTGCTCAGGAGGCTTCACACCAAATTTCAGGTCATTCCGACATCGTTTGACCCAGTTTCAGCTTCTGACGGAAAATCGGCAGCTCTACGCGACAAAGTCTTCGGCTTTCTCAGGAAATTGGAAAACTTTGCAAAATAAAACACAAGGATTCTCATCAGGTTTCCTACAAAGAAATCAGGCCAATAAATGGTCAAAATGTCAAGGAAAAATACAGAAGGAAAAAGAATCGAAAAACAGCAAAACCGGACACAAAACGGGACACAAAGGGGGGAAAACCCCCCCAGGGTCGCCGGCGACCTTGGAGCCCGGGGTCGCCGAGAAGGCCCCGGAAACCCCGGTTTTCGCCGTTTTTTTCGCGATTCGAAGAGCCCAGCCTCTGGTACTTTCCAAAATTCATGCTTTTGAGACACCAAGTCCTCTGACATCCGTCCAAAACACGGGTCAATCATCAAGAGTATCGAAAACAATATTGATCGCCACCCGGTCAACCAAAAAAAAGTGTGCTTTCTACCCGACCGATCGAGAAATCGACAGGACAGATGGCACCGACCCGCTGTTGGCAACAAACACCTGAAATTACATGGTCATCTGATGTCGATCTACATGAAGATCCATCGATGATCATCGACAGAAGAATCCCAAAAGACGTGGCACGGCCTGCAACTCTTCAGCTGCTCGGCGACCACTTAATGCGATTAATTGACTAGCTTTATTACAGTCATTAATCCATTTCTTTGGATGGCCCAATCAGAAGCAAGCATCCGGGAGTTACAAGTCAAGAGATTCATGGCATTTAACACATGAAACTCCTCCCATCTTGGTGATTACAGGCGATTAAATGCCCTCAATCTCCTCCGGCCAATCAGAAGCCAAGAAAAAGGAGTTACAAAATAAAGAATTCAATTATGTAACTCCTCCCTTTATGTAGCTTTATGACAATCAAAGCTCATAAACACTCCTAAATGGCCACCTAAAAGCCTATAAATAGGAGAGCTCTCCAAGAAGAAAAAAAACACAGATCATCAGAAAAAAGCACAAACACACAGACAGACAGAAGCACAGAAATTCAGAGAAGGAAAAGAGAGAAAACTCTGCGGAAGTTCTACAACCGGCCACCGCAACAAGGTGACAAAAGTCCCTTGGGGGGTACCCCCCCCCCCAAGGTCCTTGCCTTCTCCTGCTGCCGCCAATGGCTTAGACATGGGTTTTCAAGCCCGTCTACTCGGCTTTTCATTGGACATAGGACCTTCTTTTGGTCTTTGTTCTCTAAAAACCTGAGGTTATAGCCAAGCCAAGCGAATCAATAGCATCCTCTGTTCTCATCTGCATGGATGATGGCGAAGCCCACATATGGCTTGCGACCGTCAATCTAAACGGGTCCCCCACAATCTCCTGAGAAGTTAGATCCTCCTTTTCTTGCTTTTCATTGTAGTTTGTATTTTTTCAAAAGAGACAAAAAAATCACAACTCTTGTCTTTCATTATTGATAAGGAATGTAAATCGGCTATAAACGCCAAAATCGGCTATAAATTCCAAAAAAATCGCTTTTCACGGCAAATCAAGAAAATGTCTCTTTTCTTAAATATTTGTGCAATGGAAAACTTGAAAGAAGTTGATTTCCTTTTTACTTGCGAAGGTTGATCTCCGGATCACCACTTGCAATTCCAAGTAAAATAGAAAATCTGGCACACCCACACAAAAAAAAGAAATATCGATGCACGCCCCTTGCCCCCTGGTTACGAAAGGGTCGGAACCAAACGGACTCCCACGTCCGCCGACCTCGGTAGGAACCGAGCATTGGAGCGCGGTCCATCAGTCCTGGAGACGCTGCGGGTCATCGGACGTTGGACATGGATTTTTGTTGCTGATTTTTGGCGCCTTTTGGTTTTTCCAACCATATGGATGGCAGCAACTTGGTTGGGTCTTTCTTTTTCGACCCAATTGGGAGAGACTTGAAGTGTAGGAGGCTGGGTCCTTTGCTTCTCTAGTCTCTTTTGCCGGTATGACGCGCGGCGGCGTATACGACGAGCAATTTGAACTTCGGTCAGCTCTGGCTGGGCTTTGACGATGAAGGATGTGCTCCCTCGGGCACAGCAGCCGAGCATGTCTTCTTTGTAGCTGGGCAAGGACAGGATGCGAACCCTGTCCTTCGCCTGTTGCAGCGACGCTTTAAATTTTTGGAGTTCGGCCCCTGTAGAGATGAAGGGTCGAACTGCAGGTTTGTAGGCCTTAGCAGGTGCTTGTAGAGGCCTTGTGATGCATGATTTGATTTTGGGCTTGTAGGAACAAGCCGGCTCATGCTGGGTTGACTTGAGAGTCAGGTTGGAGATGGGTCTCTCCTCTTTCATGTAAGCAAGAGGGTAGAACTGGTTCTCCTTGAGTGGGGCCCGGAATGCTGGCTTAGTGGATGTTTGGGACCTTATTTGTTTTGGTGAAGGTCTTGGGGACCAAGTCTTGGGATAGACCTGGTTGCTTGCAGGTCGAGGCTTCGTGGGTGTGCCACGGGCTTCAGGCCTTCTGGAGCTCGCCTTTGGTGTCACGGTAGTGACACGTTGAGAGGCGAGTTTCTGCTTCTTGGAGGGAGCAGTTTGTTCTTCGGGAAGTGGGAATGGTCCCAGCGTCCCAAAGACGATAGTCCGGGGAGTCGAGGTCGACTCGGAGCTCAGAGAGTTGCCGAGGGAGTTGACACTTCGGCAGCTGATGGGGCGCTTGTAGGTGCGCGTAGTTTGCTTCTATTGAAGCATGATTTGGTGCTTGTTCTCATCGAAGGTAATGGTAAGCGATGCTGCCATTGTTAGTTTTTTTCGAAAATTTCTGAAACAAGACTACATCCATTAGTAATCACAAGAATATAATGATCATAAATGGGAAGTTCTATGGTTTCGTCTTTTCAAATTGCTCGAGGGAGATGACCCAAGCAATATGAGGAAGGCAAAATGCCATAGAGGGTACAATTGTTCTGATCGCAGGTATGGTAAGCCCAGAATGAGCGTCCCAGTGAGTGCTAGAAGCAATTGTGAACTTAAATTCGACTTATCGAGAAGCAAAGCTTGCTCGAGATAAGAAGAATATAAAGTTTGGAGTTACAGATGTGCCGGTCGCAATACAGTAGACCCTGAAAGGGCGTACTAGTACCGCTAGACACAAATGTTTTGAGACCGCATCCATGAGATGAGATTCTCTGTTTTGAAAGGTCAAGATTGGATTCATCAAAGAGAGCAGATGGTATTCCAATCTGAACACGGGCTCAGCGATTTCCGCGAGCGCCAGTGCTCAGAAAGAAATGAACCATAATTTCTCGAATCTGAATCTAAAAACGACGAGTTTTTTTTTGAAAGGCCAATATCGGGTTCATCAAAGAGGGCAAAAGGCACTCCAATCTGAACACGGGCTCAGCAATTTCCGCGAGCGCCAGTGCTCAGAAAGGAGAAGACCAAGATTTCTCCAATCTAAACCCAAAATGACGGAAGTTTTTTTTTTGAAGATTTTGAAGATTTTTTTTTTAAATCTTTTTTTTTTTTTTGATTTTTTTTTTATTTTTTATTTTAAAATTTTTATTTTTTAAAAATTTTATTTAAAAAAAATTATTTAAAAGACGAGAGAGTACACATAGGCCTCCTAACCCGGTCTTATGAAATCTTGATTGATAGAATTGCCCCCAGGTAAGGGTAGGATTACTTAATGAACCCGTTTGGAGGACCCTTGCCTAGAACAGTCAAGCTGTCTCCACACTCTGGACAAGGCTTTTCTTGAATCAACCATGATCAAAGAACACAGTTGGTATAACCTTAGTGGTCTATGTCTTTTTTTTTGTTTTTTTTTTATATATATATATATTTTTTATTTTTAATGAACTCATCGAAGAGAAACGATGGCCCAAAACCTTAGTCGAACAGGCTCAACATTTCTGCAAGCGCGATGAACGACAGGAACGGATCAAGGTTCTCAATTTTGAATCCAAAATGAAAAATCTAATTTTTAGTTTTATATATATATATATTTTTTATTTTTAATGAACTCATCGAAGAGAAACGATGGCCCAAAACCTTAGTCGAACAGGTTCAACATTTCTGCAAGCGCGATGAACCATAGGAACGGATCAAGGTTTCACAATTTTGAATCCAAACTGAAAAATCTGATTTTTTTTGTTTTTTTTTTTAAACGAGAAAAAGTGGAAATAATTTCAAAGAATTAGAAATTTCCAAAAAAAAATCTCATCTCATTTTTTTTTAGATCTTTAATGAACTCATCGAAGAGAAACGATGGCCCAAAACCTTAGTCGAACAGGCTCAACATTTCTGCAAGCGCAATGAACGATAGGAACGGATCAAGGTTTCTCAATTTTGAATTCAAAATGAGAAATCTATTTTTTTTTGTTTTTTTTTAGATCTTTAATGAACTCATCGAAGAGAAACGATGGCCCAAAACCTTAGTCGAACAGGCTCGGCGGACGTGGGAGTCCGTTGGGTCCGACCCTTTCGTAACCGAGGGGCAGAGGCGCGCATCAACATTTTTGTTGTGTGGGTGTGCCAGATTTTCTATTTTACTCGGAATTGCAAGTGGTGATCCGGAGATCAACCTTCGCAAGTAAAAAAGAAATCAACTTCTTTCAAGTCTTCCATTGCACATATATTTAAGAAAAGAGACATTTTTCTGGGTTCGCCGTAAAAGGGGATTTTTTTGGCATTTATAGCTGATTTTGGCGTTTATAGCCGATTTCTGGCGTTTATAGCCGATTTTGGCGTTTATAGCCGATTTACAATCCTTATCAATAATGAAAGACAAGAGTTGTGATTTTTGTCTCTTTTGAAAAAATACAAACTACAATGAAAAGCAAGAAAAGGAGGATCTAACTTCTCAGGAGATTGTGGCGGACCCGTTCAAATTGACGGTCGCAAGCCATATGTGGGCTTCGCCATCATCCATGCAGATGAGAACAGAGGATGCTATTGATTCGCTTGGCTTGGTTATAACCTCAGGTTTTTAGAGGACAAAGACCAAAAGGAGATCCTATGTCCAATAAAAAACCGAGTAGACGGGCTGAAAAGCCACATCTAAGCCATTGGAGGCAGAAGGAGAAGGCAAGGACCTTGGGGGAGGGGGGGGTACCCCCAAGGGACTTTTGTCACCTTGTAGCGATGGTCGGTGTAGGATTTCCGCAGAGTTTTCTCTCTTAGATTTCTGATGCCACTTTCTGTCTGAGTTTCCGGATTTTCTGCAGTCTATTGTCTGTGTGTTTGTGATTTTCTCCGATTTTCTTTTTTTTTCTTGGAGAGCTCTCCTATTTATAGGCTTTTAGGTAGCCATTTAGGAGGGTTTATGGGCTTTTATTGTCATTAAGCTGCATAATGGGAGGAGTTACAGGATTTAATTCTTTATTTTGTAACTCCTTTTTCTTGGCTTCTGATTGGCTGGAGGAGATTGAGGGCATTTAAATCGCCTTTAATCGCCATGATGGGAGGAGTTTCATGGGTTAAATGCCATGAATCTCTTGACTTGTAACTCCCGGATGCTTGCTTCTGATTGGTTCATCCAAAGAAATGGATTAATGGCTGTAATAAAGCTAGTCAATTAATAGCATTAAGTGGTCGCCGAGCAGTTGAAGAGTCGCGGGCCGTGCCGCGTCTTTTGGGATTCTTCTGGCAATGATCATCGATGGATCTTCATGTAGATCGACATCAGATGACCATGTGACTTCAGGTGTTGGTTGCCAACAGCGGGTCAGTGCCATCTGTCCTGTCGATTTCTCGATCGGTCGGGTGGAAAGCACACTTTTTTTTGGTTGACAGGGTGGCGATCAATGTTGTTTTCAATACTTTGATGATTGACCCGTGTTTTTGACGGATGTCAGAGGATTTGGTGTCTCAAAAGTATGAGTTTTGGAAACTACCAGAGGCCGGACGCTTTGAATCGCGAAAAAACGGCGAAAAACCGGGGTTTCCGGGGCCTTCCCGGCGATCCCGGGCTCCAGGGTCGCCGACGACCCTGGGCCAGGTCTTCCCCCTTTTTGTCCCGTTTGTGTCTGTTTTTGCTGTTTTCGATTCTTTTTTCTTCTATATTTTTCCTTGACATTTTTGACCATTTATTGGCTTGATTTCCCTGTAGGAAACCTGATAAGAATCCTTGCATTTTGGTTTGCAAAGTTTCTAATTTCTTGAGAAAGCCGAAGACTTTGTCGCGCAGAGCTGCCGATTTTCTGTCAGAAGCTGAAACTGGGTCAAACGATGTCGGAATGACCTGAAATTTGGTGTGAAGCCTCCTGAGCAATAAATAAGACATACCATAGGCTTTTGTTTGAGTTTTGAAGCCGTTTGGGGTCCTATCACTAGTAGACTCGCTTTTGTCGCGATCAAGATGTCGCGGTTTGATGTGCGGCCAACCGATGTCCGATTAACTTGAAATTTGACAGGGAACCCATTGGAGTCATTTTAAGATGATCCATAGGCTCTGTCTTGGAAACCATGGTCCCTGAGAGCTTTGCCGCCGAGAGGCCTGATTTGGCTTCCGAGCGTCAAACTATGGTCAAATGTTGTCGAAATGACCTGAAATTTGACGTGCAGCCCTTTGTAAGCATTTTGAAGCCGTCCATGTGCTCTATCTGATGAGTGATGGCCTCGGCGGTTCTTGCTGCCGAGAGGCTTGATTTAGCTATTCGAGGGTTGATGTAGGGTCAAACGTTGTCGGTTTGACTCGGAACTTGACGTGGAGCCTTTTGGATGTATTTTGAGACCATCCATCGGCTCTGATCGAAGATTTGGTGTCTTCGATGCTTTCGCCGCCGAGAGCTCATTTTCAGCTGTCGGAGAAGCGAAGTTAGGCCAAATGATTTTGAAATGGCCCGAAACTTCTTGTGTACTCCTCTTTTGGCTGTCTTGAAGGATCTTGCAGTTTTTGTTTGATTCTGACAAGATTAGATTTTTTGGAAGTAGCATTGCTATTTATGGCAGGTTGCGACTTCATGTAGCTCTTTGGATCTTGAAGAGGCAAAGTGACATTTTTGGTGTCAACACTCGCAGATTTGGGTGCAAGTATCGATGGAATGTCACTTCCTTGCTTCTCAAAAATTTTGGTTTTGCGGGTACTGACTTGATGTCGTTTCCCCACGACTTTTGAAATTTGCGGTTTTCTCGAACCTTTGGGTTATGGATATCAACTGCATTGTTGCATCTCCATGATTTCTTGGTTTTTTTGAACCTTTGAAATTTGGGTTGTGGATATCAACTGAAATGTTGCGTCTCCATGATTTTTAGGTTTTTTTGATCCTTTGAAATTTGAGTTGTGGATATCAACTGAAATGTTGCATCTCCACGGTTTCTTGGTTTTTTCGAACCTTTGAAATTTGGGTTGTGGATATCATATGAAAAGTTGCATCTCCACGATTTTGGATTTTGTAAGTATCGACGAAATGTCGCTTCCCTGCGATTTTGGAAGTGTCGAACGTGGTTCGCATACTTCCGATTTGTGTGAGTATCGACTAAGCATCGCTTCCCCGCGGTTTTTTGAAAAAACCATTTTTTGTTTAAAGATACGAGGGTCATAAGTTTTGACCTAAAACCATTTTGGCGGTAAAAGGCAGGGTGGACTAGGGTGGAAATCCCTAAATCTGGATTTTGTTTCAAATCATGAATTTTGGTTTCAAGGGTTGAAAATTTTGGTCAAGTTAGGGAAAGGTTCCTAAACTTGGATTTTTGAGCAATGAAACGATGAAAGTAAGCATTGTTTAAATTTCTAGAAATTTTAACATTTGATATGAAAATTCTAAAAAGAGTGGGTTTGACGAGCGTGTACCTGGAAACCGATTTTGGCCGTACAGGCATTGCTCTTACCCAGTTGGGTAAGTCTTCAAGGGTAGTACCACTTTAAGAACTTGTCGTTGATGGGTAGCATACATCTGTCCCCTTCCATGTTTAGGAGTGCGTATGCGCCGTTGGAGAAAAACTTGTCGATGACGTAGGGTCCCTCCCATTTTGGCTCAAACTTGCCTTTGGACTTATGAGCGAAGACCATTGGTCTTTTTATCTCAAGAACCAAGTCACCCTTTTTGTAGGCGCGTTGCTTGACCTTTTTGTCGAAAGATCCTGCCATGCGTGCTTGGTGAAGTTCAATGCTTTGTCGAGCTTCGAGCCATCTCTCATCGAGATTGTCAAGCTCATGGAGTCGCAATTTGACATTGCTTTCTTGAATCATGTCATTTTGCAAGGATACCCTCAAAGAAGGAATTTGTACTTCCAAGGGTACGACAGCTTCGCATCCGTAGACCAAGGAGAATGGTGTGCTATGGGTTGGTCCTCGAACGGTGGTTCGATAGGCCCATAAAGCTTCAGACAGTTTGTCGCTCCAGTCTCTTTTGTGACTAGAGACCATTTTCTTGAGGATTTTGCAGAGTGTTTTGTTGAAAGCTTCTGCTAATCCGTTCGCTGCCGGATTGTATGGAGTCGAAGGATAGCTTTGGATTTTGTATTTGTCGCAGAACCTGTAGAATCAGTGATCTCAGAATTGTGGTCCGTTATCATGGACGAATCTTTTAGATAAGCCGAAACGACAAATGATATTGGTGCGTAGGAACTGAAGGACTGATGAAGTCTTCATTTCGTTGAGCGCAAATGCTTCTGACCACTTGGAGAAATAATCCGTAGCGGTGAAGATGAAGCGATGACCTTTGCTCAAAGGGGGAGAAATAGGACCAATGATGTCCATACCTCAAGCTTCGAAAGGCCATGAAATCGTTGTAGGATGTAGCCATTCTGGAGGCATGTGAACATAATCTCCGTGAACTTGGCATTGTTGGTAGCACTTAGCAAATTGCATTGCGTCAGCTACCATGGTAGGCCAATAATAACCTAACTTTTTTATCTGATCTTAGAGCTTGGGACCAGCCTGATGAGCTCCGCAAAGACCAGCATGAACTTCTTTGAGTGTTTCTTCAGCCTCCTATTGTGACAAGCAGCGTAGAAGTTCTCCGTTGAAGGATTTCTTGTAAAGGATTTTTGAAGCAATATCCAAATGAAAGCTTGGGGTTCGCCTTTGGATGCTTACCCGTTCTTTTGGATCATCAGGTAGGATTCCGAACATAGTGTAATCAATGAACGGATCCCTCCAGTCGCCGATTGAAGGTTGAAGGATAGAGATCCGACTTCCAACCACTCAGTGGCATTCAGTAATTGCTTGGTGTGTGTTAAGAGGAGGAAGGATTCTTCTTTCGCACACTCTGATTTGCATGTTTTCCCCCTCTTGGATTGCCATAGATGTGGCAAGTCCGGCCAAGGCATCTACACGTATGTTTTCACCTCTACGAATGTGGGTGATGTGACAGATGTCAAACTTTTGCAGAAGCGATTATGCCTTGCTCTAGTAAGGCAGCAGATCAGGCTTCCTGACTTTAAATTTCTGATTCATCTGGTTGACGATCAGTTGGGAGTCTCCAAAGATTTCCAGCATGGTGATATCGGATTCGATGGCGAGTTCCAATCCTAGGATCAGAGCTTGATATTCAGCTGCATGGTTTGTGCATGGTTCCAGTAGCGAGAAAGCATGTGGAATCATGTATTTGTCGGGGCTAATAAAGAGGATGCCAAATCTCGAGATCAACTGTCTTTTTTCATTTGTCCTAGTTGCACCGTCAAAGTACATGTCCCAGGAAGCATTTTGTGAGAAAGTCTCCACATTGTAGACTGGTTCGTCTGGGAGATCATCTCTGAGTGGAGAATCTTTAGGCAATGTATGCTCTGCAAGAAAGTCTGCTAGAGCTTGCCCTTTGATTGCCTTTTGTGGTACATACCTAATATCAAATTGTGACAGAAGGATGGACCATTTTGCCAGTCGGGCATTGAGAGAACCTGCTTTTGTGACAAGGACCTTCAAGAGGTTAATCCTCGAGACCAGGTAGACTGTGTTGGAAAGCAAGTAGTGACGCAGCTTTTGTACGGCGAACATCACTGCAAGGCATTCTTTTTCGACTGGAGAGTAGCGATGCTCTGCACCTACTAGCATGCGGCTGAGGTAGTATAGAGCGGCTTCTTTTCTTTCATCATTTTCTTATGCAAGCAGAGCGCCCAGAAAGTGATCAAGGGCTCTTGTGTACAGATGAATGGTTTTCCAGTGGTAGGAGCAGCTAACACTGGAGGTTTGGTCAGGTATGACTTGATTTCTTGGAATGCAGCTTCACAGTCAGCATCCCAGACAAAGTTTACACCTTTTTTCATCAACCGGGAGAATGGACGACATTTCCCCGAAAGATTGGAGATGAACCGTCTGATGTAGGCCAATCTCCCTTGAAGCCCTTTGAGTTCTCTCAAAGTTCTTGTTGAGGGCATTTCTAGAATGGCTTTGACTTTTATGGGGTCAAGCTCTATTCCAGCTTTCCGAACTAGGAATCCGAGGAATTTACCCAACGAGACGCCGAAGAAGCACTTCAGAGGACTCATCCGCAGTTTGTTTTTGCGAAGTCGAAGGAAGACTTCTCGAAGGTCTTCGAGATGATCTTCTTTTCTTTTGCTTTTGACGGCGAGGTCATCAACGTAACATTCGACCATTTTGTTCTGCATATCTTGGAATATCTTCATCAAAGCCCTCTGATATGTGGTACCCGCATTTCTCAGACCAAATGGCATGACAGTGTAGCAATACACGCCAAATGGGGTCCGAAAGGATGTATGTTTTTCATCTTCAGGAAGCATCTTTATCTGATTGTAGCCAGAGAAACCATCCATGAATGTCATTCGCTCGAACCCACAGGTATTGTCAATCATTACCTCGGTATGGGGAGCGGAAATTCATCCTTAGGGCATGCGCCATTCAGGTCTCTATAGTCGATACAGACCCTGATATGCCCGTTTTTCTTTGTCAAAAGGGACAATGTTGGCCATCCATTCAGGATGTTGTTCCTCATGGATGAAGCCGACGCTTTTGAGTTTTTGAACTTATTGTTCAATTTTATCCATCACATCTGGACGGAATCTTCTTTGGCCTTGTTTGACAGGCTTGATGCCTTCTTGAAGATTGAGTTTGTGGACTGCTATTTTGGGGTCTAAGCCAGGCATTTCAGCGTAAGACCATGCAAAGCAATCAACGAACTCACGAAGAAAGGCGATATACTTGGGTAACTCATCATCCTTTATATTCTTGCTTATGAAAACAGGACATGGGTTATCAGGTGTTCCCAAGTCTATCTTTTGAACAGGATCTTCGGTTAGAAGGTTCGAAGGTGGTTTCTCCAAAATATTTTCAGAGGCTTCCAGCTCTACAAAGCCTTCTCGGGTTTCAAGGGCATTTCCAGACCAAGGTTTTGTTCCTTTCCACGGGTCTTCTTGATTGGCAATTTTCTCAAGGCTTGCTATGAGATGATCCCAATCGCCTGTTGAAACCGGATCGAAATAGGGTACTTGTTTTGGAAACGAGGGTTCTTCTGGGTCAGAAGACCACGTGTCTGTGCCATCGGACAATTCTTCTTCATGGTCAGAGAAATCGTACCAATTGGATGAGCTTCCTGGTTGTTTGTCAGGTGACTCATCGAAGAGATATCTAGGGAGATCGATGTCTTCATGGACTTGAGATGTTGAGGCTTGGTCAGTAAATTGACTTTTAAGCCTTCGTGTCAATTGTCTCAGAGGAGTGTCGGGATCAACCCTAACGCGTGTGAAGAATTTTCTACATGGCCGTAGAGTCTCCAATCTTCCAGCCGACTTTTGCTCAAGGCGGGCCCCAATGGTGTGCGAATATCGCGTCCTTCTCCCAAACCGACCAGGTTTTCAGCGTCATAGCCCACTTTCTTCATAATAGCTTGTGCCACAGGACTTTATAAGGATAGTTGAGGCATACCTTCATTTTGGAAGGGTTCAAGCATGGAGTTTGATGAAGAAGCATCCGATCTATGGAAGAAGATCGGCTTTTCCTTTGCTGAAGTTGCTGGAACAACGAAGGAAGCTGACGTAGGATCTTCTATGTCAGAAGTTGTCTCCATTGGAGTAAGAGTAGGCTGAACTTGCTGAGTGTCAGCATGGGTTGACGATGTGTCGTCTTCTGGCTCTGAATCCGAATCCGTGTCTTGCATGACAGACACGAAAGAGACAACAAGTTTGCCCCCAGACTTTTGCTTTGCCTTCTTCACTTTAGTTGTGATGACCAAAGGTTTTGAAGGTTTGAGGGAGATGATAAACGGAGTTTGAATGCTCTCTTCGGATATACCAGATGGTTTGTTTTCTTCCGGTGATTATTGAGGAGCCTTGCCTTTATCTTTCTGGAGATTTTCGGCAAAGGGTGCTGTGTGCTTCTCCTTTTCTTTTTTTTCACCTTCATACATCTGTGAGTCTGCAAAGTAGTCTTGTTTACCTTTAAAGGGTTTTCTGTCCGCAAAGACTCGATGTATCATGTCGTCGTCGCCAACAAACTTGATGCATTGATGTAGAGTTGAAGGGACAACACCATTCTCGTGGATCCAGGGGCGTCCGAGAAGGATGTTGTAGCATGAAGGGGTTTTTATTGCATACACAGTGACCTCAGAGATAAGATCACCGATTTGCAACTTGAACCTAATTTCTTCGATAGGCCTTTGAGTACTCCCATCGTATCCAAAGATAGATACAGATGTGTGGCTCAGCTTACTGGGTGGGATGCCCAACTCTTCGAGAACCGAAGTGGAGATGAGGTTGAGTGCAGAACCTGGGTCGATCTGAACTCTGTGCATAGGCACATCCCTGATGTACCCCGTGAAGTATAGGGGTCGGTCGTGCTTTATTTCACCAAGTAGGAGGTCGTCCTTAGTGAAGGCGATGGTTGCACTGGCTGCTTTTTTAACTGAGAGGCATTCAATGCATGATCCCTCAGTTTTCTTTTTTTCTCCCATTGAGGAAGTTTCTGAGTTTTTGACCCGATAGTCCATTTCAATTTGGAGGATTTGCGGGGCATGTTTGTCGACATCCTTATTCAGCTTTTGTAATTCTGAAATGAGATTATCACGAGTGCGTGGAGACATTCGCAATAAGTCTAGGATGTGCAGATGTGCAGGTATGTGCTTGAAATGTTCAATAAGTCATACTTGAAAGCCTCCTTAGGGCCTGCATGTTCATCATTGTTGCCACTAGGGGCACTTACAACATCTTTTTTCGAAGGAATTACATATGTAAATGAAGATTGGTTGTAATTCTTGTGGTAGTCCCGGCCAGAGTGGGTGCCTCTACCAACTTCGAGAGCTTCTTGAAAAGGGTCTTCGTTTGGAAGATTGTTTTCAGGATCAAAAGGCGGTCGTTTTTCATTTGCTGAGGATGTAGCTACAGCAGAGTTGCCATCCTCAGTGATTGTGTTGCACGGAGCTTTTTCTGAGAAAAAGTCCTGAACAGCATCCAGCAACCTTTCTTCTTCGTTGACCAATTCATCGTCCCAAGCATCAATAGCTGGGGATACTTCAGTCAGGAAGGGTGTGAACTTTGAAGTTACAGTCTCAGGAGAAGAAACCTGAGAGGGTGTCGTCTCAGTGAAAGTCACGTGAGATGAGGTGGCTCCAAAAGATACATTGCTAGGTGTCGTCGGAGTGTAAGTGATCTCGTTAGACGATGCTTCGGAAGAGCTATAATCCCGAATTATCACATTACAGGAATCTCTGACAGGAGACTTTGCCTAATCGGAGTCGGACTCATCCTCGGATGTAAGATGATCGTCTATCCAACAATTTTCTCCATTTTTAGGAGTTAAGGGAGGATGTACCTGATGGTCTTCAAGGACTTCAGGCTCGGGATTGCGAGGAGGCTCAATGACGCGGTCTTGCTCTTATTCTAGAGCGAGATGCTGCAAGATCCTTGCATATTCTTCAAGATCAGGCATGGGAGCCAAATCTTCTTCTTCGTCTGCTCTTTGTGGTTCAACGTGGTTTGGTTCCACTAGAGCATTGACGGGTGCTAGTTCAACAGCATTTTCTTGTACAGCCTCTTGGTCTTCTTCATCATCAGACCAGAATCCTTGTGGTTGTAGGGGGTTATACCAGATCACTGACATAAGATGAGTCTCAAGGACCCATTCTTCATCGGATCGATATTCTCCTGTTTCAAGGGATTCCTCCCACTCGTCGGTGTATTGGATTCGAATCCATCATCGGTGCCGCTAGACTCGCATCCATCAGTGGAGAATCCAGCTACCGAGTTGTAAGACTACGATGCCCCCTGCGTGGCTTTTTCTTTGTATTGAGGTGGCATGAAATCACTAAGAGTGAATTTTCTTACCCCCTTTGAAGTCTCTGGAAGGGAAGTTTTTGTTGCCTCCAGTGAAGCGGTAGAGGAAGCCTCTGCCTTTTCTTGGACTTCTTGTTTTGGCTGGGTCTTCTCTTTCTGTTTGAGCTTTAGGAGATGTTTCCTAGCCTGCCTTCGTTGTTGAGCTGTAGGCTTTGTTTTCACGACCTCCCAATTTTCATCTTCTATGAGATCGGGATGTACCCATATGGGTTGTGCATTTGGTGTCTAGTAAGGAACCAATTCTTCAGGCGCTTGGATTGTGTTTATCACCTTTAAGGAAATAGTGATCTTCTTCTTCGGTGATTTTGAGGTTTGTCCACATGACACCATGTTGACGGAGGCAAACCCATAGTTTTCGTCAAAGTTGATGACTCCGTTTTTCCACATCTCGTTTATTTTCTCCCTCACAACGAAGCATTGATTGAGAGGATGCGGGATCATCTGGTGGTATGGACAGTACCGAGGATCGTTGGTTTTGCCAACATCACCCGGTCTTTTGGGTTCGGGCAAGGTGAGCTTGCCGTTCACGAGAGCCCCGAAGATTTCATCAACATCTTCATCGAATGGGTATTTCTTTTCTACTCGCTCTTTGAAGGCATCAGAGAGTTCAGGTCTCTTACCAGCAGCTTTGTTTTCAGCTTTCTTTGGTGGCTGAAGAGCTAACTTGGTCTGCACATTGAGGACCTCTTTTTTCTTTGGTTTAGAGGTTGAACTGGCGGTTGGCTCTTTTCTTGATGATTTCTGACTGTTAAGGTCTTTAATCACCGTTTCAGCTTCCATGAAAGCTTCTAGGAGTTCTCCCAGGTTCTTTGATTTGTTGCCGATGATCATGGACCGGATTCTGGCTCTCATGTTGTTTCGACAGATGTCGACTATCGAAGCTTGTGGTAGTACATCAGAGCATTTGTACGCCATTGCTTTCCACTTATGAATGAAGTCATATGTTAACTTATTCTCCCCCTGTTTTAGGCTGCACAACTGAGCCATAGTAGCGGGATGATCCTCACCTTTGAAGTGAGTCAGGAAGCGTGTCTCTAGCATGGCCCCATTTTGGATGGAGTCCTCCAGCAGAGTGGAGTACCAACCGAAGGCCGTACCTTTTAGCGTACTTGCAAAGAGGCAGATCTTGAGTGCATCTTGATCCGCAATAGCTCCCGTCAAGATCTTGAAGTGGATACGTGCTGTTTGTCACCTTGTAGCGGTGGCCGGTGCAGAACTTCCGCAGAGTTTTCTCTCTTTCTTTCTCTAGATTTTCTGTGCTTTTTTTCTTATCAGGGATCTCTGTTTTGTTTTTTCCGATCTGGAGTTCTTTGGAGTGCTCTCCTATCTATAGGCTCTTGGTAGCCATTTAGGAGAGTTTATGGGCTTTTATTGTCATTAAGCCACATAATGGGAGGAGTTACAAGGTTTAATTCCTTTATTTTGTAACTTCTTTTTCTTGGCTTCTGATTGGCCAGAGGAGATTGAGGGCATTTAATCGCCTTTAATCGCCATGATGGGAGGAGTTTCATGGGTTAAATGCCATGAATCAATTGACTTGTAACTCCCGGATGCTTGCTTCTGATTGGACCGTCCAAAGAAATGAATTAATGACTGCAATAAAGCTAGTCAATTAATCGCATTAAGTGGTCGCCGAGCAGTTGAAGAGTCGCGGGCCGTGCCGCGTCTTTTGGGATTCTTCTGGCGATGATCATCGATGGATCTTCATGTAGATCGACATCGGACCATGTAACTTCAGGTATTGGTTGCCAACAGCGGGTTGGTGCCATCTGTCCTGTCGATTTCTCGATCGGTCGGGTAGAAAGGACACTTTTTTGGTAGACTGGTTGGCGATCAATGTTGATTTTGATACTCTTGATGATTGACCCGTGATTTTGACGGATGTCAAAGGATTTGGTGCCTCAAAAGTATGAATTTTGGAAAATCCCAGGAGTCGGACGCTTCGAATCGCGATAAACGACGGAAAAACGGGCCTTCCGGGGCCCACCTGGCGATTCCGGGTTCCATGGTTGACGGCAACCCTGGGGGGGATTTCCCCCCTTTGTCCAGTTTTGCTGCCATTTTTTATGTTTTTCGATTCTTTTTTCTTGATATTTTTTATCATTTATTGGCCTGATTTCCTTGTAGAAAACTTGATGAGAATCCTTGCATTTTGGATTGCAAAGTTTCTAATTTTTCGAGAAAGCCGAAGACTTTGTCGCGCAGAGCTGCCGATTTTCCGTCAGAAGTTAAAACTGGGCCAAACAATGTCGGAATGACCTGGAATTTGGGGTGAAGCCTCCTGAGCAATAAATAAGACCAACTATAGGCTTTTGTTTGAGTTTTGAATTCGTTTGGGGTCCTATCACTAGTAGACTTATTTTTATCGCGATGAAGATGTCACGGCTTGATGTGAGGTCAACCGATGTCCGATTGACTTGAAATTTGACAGGGAACCTATTGGAGTCATTTTAAGATGATCCATAGGCTCTATCTTGGACACCACGGTCCCGGGGAGCTTCTCCACCGAGAGGCCTGATTTGGCTTCCGAGCATCAAAGTATGGTCAAATGTTGTCGAAATGACCTGAAATTTGATGTGTAGCCCTTTGTAAGCATTTTGAAGCCGTCCATGTGCTCTATCTGATGAGTGACGGCCTCGGTGGTTTTCACCGCCGAGAGGCTTGATTTAACTGTTCGAAGGTTGATGTATGGTCAAATGTTGTCGGTTTGACTCGGAACTTGACGTGGAGCCTTTTGGATGTATTTTGAGACCATCCATCGGCTCTGATCGAAGATTTGGTGTCTCCGATGCTTTCGTCGCCGCGAGCTCATTTTCAGCTGTCGGAGAAGCGAAGTTAGGCCAAATGATTCCGAAATAGCCCGAAACTTCTTATGTACTCCTCTTTTGGCTGTCTTAAAGGATCTTGCAGTTTTTGTTTGATTCTGACAAGATTTGATTTTTTTGAAGTAGCATTGCCTATTTATGGCAGGTTTCGACTTCATCTAGCTTTTTGGATCTTGAAGAGGCAAAGTGACATTTTTGGTGTCAACAAATGCCCCCTCGAGGTGCAGCATGAGTTGCTTAACTTTTGTAGTCGATGTGCCTCAAAGAGATTTTTGAAGGAGAGCTTGTGACTTGACCAAGAGTCTTTGAGCAGTCTTTCTTTTGGTATTTTAGCCTTTTGAGCTTCCAGGGGAATTTTATGGTAGTGAAAGGGATCACGTACCATCTCAAGGTAAAGTTTTGAAGATGACATCAGAGATGTGGATTTGGGTTTTGACCTTGTGACCTAACAAGCTGTATGTGGCAGGTTAGGGGGTCGGGTTTGGTTTTGACCGTGTGACCCAACAAGCTGTATGTGGAATGTTGGGGGGTCGATTTTGGTTTTGATCTTGTAACCTAACAGGCTGTATGTGGCAAGTTAGGGGATCAGGTTTTGGTTTTTGGTTTTGGTCTTGTGACCTAACAAGCTGTATGTGGCAAGTTAGGGGACCAGGATTTGGTTTGGATTTTTGTGGAATGTCAATTTCAAGATTTTGGCTCAATTTGGAATATGAGGCTGGATGGTTTGATTTTTGGAAGCTCATGGGGCTTGGAATTTTTTTTTTGTATGGTCCAATCAACTAAAAAGAGGCATGGAATCATTTTTGTATGCTCTTGGCAAGAGGGATTTCTCTTTGACTAAAGGCCCAATTTTTTTTTTTTTTATTTTTTTTAGTGCCTAGGTGGTCAAACCTGGCTCATATGGGCTAACCCAGGGGACCTTAAGCTTTTTGGAATGGCTTAGATCTCATATGGTGTCATTTTTTTAAAGAATATCTAAAAATATCTCCTTTGGATAGAGGATACCTAAGAATATCTTTATTTGGAGAGAATCTCTCATGTTCCCTTTATTTTGGGAGAGAAAATCTCAAGATATCTTTCTTTGGGAGAGAATATCTCAAATCTCCTATCTTTTGGGAGAAAATCTCTCATTGATTTCTTTTGGGGAGAGAATCCCTCAAGATATCTTTCTTTTAGGAAAGAATCTTTCTAATTTCTTTCTTTTGGTAAGGTTACTAATTAGTAACACTTACCTCTTTCTTCTTTCCTTCTTTGGTTTGCTCTCTTCTATAAAAGCAAGGAGGAGGTTGGATCTCTTGCTCTTATTGCTTTCTTTTGCAACAATCCAAAGAGGGCTTCAAGACCAAGAGTTCTTCTTCTTCAAGATCTTCAAGACTGTCTTCTTCTTCTCCATCAATGGCTTCAAGTAAGTTCCCTTTTTCAAGAAAACTCCATTGTAGGAAATAGGATGATAAAAAAAAGTTTTTTTTTTGTTTCTTTCTTTTCTTTTCTTCTTTTTCTTTTCTTTTCCACGTGTTTTCCCTTTTTTTACACGTTTTTTCTTTTCTTCTTTTTTTTTTTCTTTTTTTCTTTCTTCTTCTTTTTTTTTCTTCATGCTTTTTTTTTCATGTTTTTTTTTTTTTTTTGTGGACCGTACGGACAGATCCGTACGGATCTGGCCATACGGCCACGTGGATTGTGGGCCAACTCCCTTTTTTTTTGTTTTCTTTCTCTCCTTTTTTTTTTTGAGAAAGTTTCTTCTTTTTTTTTGCTCATCATGATAATGCATTTTTTTGGGAAACCAAGATGTTCATGCATGCATTTTTTTGTAAATTTAATTTGTTGCAAGATATGATAGCATACCTGAAAGTTTTTACAAATTTGGGAATTTGGAGCTCGCAGCGATGTTGAGCCCTTCCTGAATTTGTGGAGACTTTAAGGTTTCGAAAGTTTGGAGTTTCAGAGCTCACAGCAATGTTGAGCCCATCTTCAAGTTTTCTATTTCTTTTGGGATATTTCCTTTTTCTTCAGAGTTACCCCGGAGCCATGTCAAAATTCCGCCAGATTTTTTTTAGCGAAATTTTATCATTTTGATGCTTGATCTTTTTCTTATCAAACCTTTGCAGGTGGTTCCTTCAAAACAAACAAGGGTAATGAGCCTGCTACAAGCGTACCGCATCGATCTGCTAGATCTTTTAATCCGGCTGTTCAGCAGGCCTGGGAGAAGGTCCGGTATGTTGAGAGAAACCTGGAAGAGTGCGACTCCCTCAACAGAGATGAGATGAGGCAACGACTGATCGCTCTCAAGGGAGAGGAATTTTATAAGATCATGGTAAGCAGTCGTCCATGGGTGATAGACGATCAGAGGGTTTTGCCCAAGCCTACCTTCTTCTTTGGTGATGCAGTCCCTGATGACATGACATACCAGAGGAGATATTTTCAGTTCTCTTTCACAGTTGATGGTGAGAAGAAGACTGTTGCTACCCGGTCGACGTTTGATCGCACCGTCTCGATCATGAGCCTTGCCCCCACGTGCTCTAAGAGGGAAGATCCTCCAAGCTGGGTGAGAAGGACAAATGTAATCAAGATCGGGGCTTTTGTTGACAGTTCTCCTGGATATGCAGAGAAGTCACCTACTGACATGGACATGTTGATGCCGACCAGCGGCTACCAGGGCTCTGATCATCCGTCAGTCGATTTGGGACCGGTGGGCCTTGGCATTTTCAGCAGTGACGGCAGCAGTTGGGTGAACCCTTTTCGACTTCGTGGTCGTTTCAGTGCTGATTCCGAGTGGAAGTCGTGGACTGATCGCGTCCTACTGATTGGTGGCGCGCCGGGATTTTTGACGCGGTCCGCGCCTTTAGAGAGACCGTGATCTTTTCCAACGAGGCATTCATGGCTATGTTGGAGTCATTCCTTCCACAAATCAATAACTTCGTTGTGACGAATGGTGATATTGATTTCTCTTTGAAGGAGCTGAGCGCTATTACTGGATTGCCCATCCTTGGCAACTCTATGAGGAGTTTATGCCGATCGACAACATCCTTGAGGAGCAGTCAGAGGAGTTCAAGCTTCTATACGTTCAGCTCGTTGCATTCTATGATTTTCTGAAGGAGAATGAGGGCTTGAAAGTTAGATCCAGTAGTTGGAAGAGTTCTGGCTCTTCGTTCCTTAACTTTTTTGACAGCAAGGAGTCTTCTGATAGTATGACCCGGGAAGACAGGAAGAAGACTTCGGCCATGCAAAAAGAGTTGAGAGATTTCTTCGCGAGTACAAACGCCATATGTCCTGACATTGCACTGCGGAGAGATCTCGCTGTTTACCTCACTTATTGGCTTGGTGAGGCTATTTTTGCTGGAGGAGATGGAACGCACATCAGGCTGCATTGTATTTTTCCGGCTTGTCAGATGGCGTTTGGAGAGAAAACTTGCTTTGGTGCTAGCTCTTTACTCCTACTTGTGTACCGAACTGCAGGCTGCTGCTTTTCTGGTTCAGCTTGGGCTTCCCATGAACAGGGTATTTGCAACCCACATTTTCTATTCGTGGTATGTATACCACTGTCCCGGCTTTCATCGGCTGGGTGCTGCACAGGATGATGATCCTCTGATGATTCGACTGACTAAGGGCAAAGCCGTGTCCGAATCACTTTTGTTTGCCCGCATGAGGATCCGACGGTTCAGGGACATCGAGATGGGGCAGTCTTCAACGAACCTTTCTCCGGAGTTGCGGAAGAAGGCTTTTGACTTTGGTGCCACCCGAGACTCTACTAGGGTAGGGTCGGGAAGGCATTACTCCTTAACGAATGCAGAGAAGGAGTGGCTTTTCAGCATACGTGTCGGCACGATGGTATACCGCAGACATCTTTTCGTCGATATCCAGTCGTATGTACCTTCTCGCTTTGCTCTGCAGTTGGGCTTTTCTCAAGGCGTTGTTGGAGCGCCTTCCAGCATGGTGAAGCGCTTTGGAGGTTTACAAGACGGGTGAAATGCATGGGCTTTCTATAGTGCTGAAGACACTACTGCCATGATTTCCTATCCTGTATTGTCAACTTCCCGGACTGCCGGCTTCGCGAAGTGGTTCGCGGAGAGCTTTTCGGCATATCGGGGGCTTTCCAAGAAGGAGCTTGATGTGAAGCTATCGTCTGGAAAAGGCCTTGGAAAGTTGGATGGCGTTCGGCGTAGGAAGTTTGGGCCTTCCTTTCTGGAGAGAAGCACAAGATAGGCTTCCTCTATGACCAGGGCGTCATTGGTTCTGAAGCTGTTCGAGAAATACCTGATGAGGCTTTAGAGCAGCTAGAACAGGAGGAAGCTGAGCTTGATGCTTGGATGCAAGCGGCATAGAGGCAAGCTTCCGTGGAGTCTACTGGCCAGAGTAAATCATCCAGTGAGGAGTCAAGTGGGAAACCTGACTCTGACAGTGGGGCAGGTTCCTCTAAGAAGCGAGCCCGCAGAAGTAAGAGGAAGAGGAGTCATCATCGCAGCAAGGGGCAACATGAAGGTTCTCCTGACATAGAAGTTCCTCTTACTATCAATGAGGAGGTGCCAGAGGATGCTGACGAGCCTCCAGAAAAGAGAAGCCGAGAAGAAGAGACCGCCGGTGAAGGTATGATTCTTCCTCTTTGTCTTTCCATTTCTTTTCATCGGATTTTTTCATGTTCTGATTTGATTTCTCCCCCTGCTGCTCCCTTTTTTTTAGCAGAGGATGAAGACTTGGCGATGCCTAAGGCTCCTGCCGATGAGGCGGTGACGGATCTGGTTGTGGCACCAGAAGAAGAACCGAGGGATTCTGGAGTGATTCCAGAATCTCCAACTGGTATGACTTCGTTTGCTTTCTTTTTTTTGTCTGTGACTTGGTTTGCTAACATTTTTCTTGTCAGCTGACTTACCACAAGATTCCGATGACTTTGAACCATCGATGGGCGCAAATGTTGACGATGTTTCCGATGAGTTCATGGAGGAAGAGAGTGTTCTGCCAATCGTCGAAGAAGGTATTTTATAGTAATAACCCTGATAATGATTTTCAAACAGGATCATATTCATACCTTTTTGTGTTTCTTTGGCAGGTATTGAAGTGACGGAGGAGAGTCCGTCGCTTCTTTCAGAACCGGAGCAAGAGATGCCAGAGGTTGATCCAGAGGTAAAGACTCCTGCAACCAATTCTGACACGGTGGAGGAGGTACCTCGTGCTGAGATTTCTTCCCAGCAGCTCCGACTGGAAAGAGTTCTTTTGTTCTTCTTCCAATGGGGCATGACATGAGCAGTCGACCGATGGATTTTTGTTGCTGACTTTTGGCGTCTTCTGGTTTTTCCAACCATATGGACGGCAGCAACTTGGTTGGGTCTATCTTTTAAGACCCATTTGTAAGAGACTTAAAGTGTAGGAGGCTGGGTCCTTTGCTTTTCTAGTCTCTTTTGTCCATACGACGGGCGGCGGCATATACGACGAGCAATTTGAGCTTTGGTCGGCTCTGACTGGGCTTTGACAGTGAAGGATGTGCTCCCTCGGGCGCAGCAGCCAAGCTTGTCTTCTTTGTAGCTGGGCAAGGACAGGATGCGAACCCGGTCCTTCGCCTGTTGCAGCGAAGCTTTGAATTTTTTGAGTTCGGCCCCTGTAGATATGAAGGGTCGAACCGAAGGATTGTAGGCCTTAACAGGTGCTTGCTGGGGCCTTGTGATGCATGATCTGATTTTGGGCTTGTAAGAACAAGCCGGCTCATGCTGGTTTGACTTGGGAGTCCGGTTGGAGATGGGTCTCTCCTCTTTCATGTAAGCAAGAGGGTAGAACTGGTTCTCCTTGAGTGGGGCCAGGTATGCTGGCTTGGTGGATGTTTGGGACCTTCTTTGTTTTGGTGAAGGCCTTGGGGACCAAGTCTTGGGATGGACCTGGTCGTTTGTGGGTCGAGGCTTCGTGGGGGTGCCACGGGCTTCGGGCCTTCTGGTGCTCGCCTTTGGTGTCACACTAGTGACATGTTGAGAAGCGACCTTCTGCTTCTTGGAAGGAGCAGTTTGTTCTTCGGGAAGTGGGAATGGTCCCAGCGTCCCAAAGACAATAGTCCGGGGAGTCGAGGTCGACCCGGAGTTCAGAGAGTTGCCTAGGGAGTTGATGCTTCGGCAGCTGATGGGGCGCTTGTAGGTGCGCATGGTTTGCTTCTGTTGAAGCATGAGCTGGTGCTTGCTCTCATCGAAAGTAATGGTAAGCGATGCTGCCATTGTTAGTTTTCGAAAAAAATTCTGAAACAAGACCACATCCATTAGTAATCACAAGAATATAATGATCATAAATGGGAAGTTCTATGGTTTTGTCTTTTCAAATCGCTCGAGGGAGATGACCCAAGCAATATGAAGAAGGCAAAAGGCCATAGAGGGTACAATTGTTCTGATCGCAGGTATGGTAAGCCCAGAATGAGCGTCCCAGTGACTGCTAGAAGCAATTGTGAACCTAAATTCGACTTATCGAGAAGCAGAGCTTGCTCGAGGTAAGAAGAATATAAGGTTGGAGTTACAAATGTGCCGGTCGCGAATACATTAGACCATGAAAGGGCGTACTAGTACAACTAGACACAAATGTTTGGAGACCGCATCCATGAGATGAGATTCTCTGTTTTGAAAGGTCAAGATTGGATTCATCAAAGAGAGTAGATGGTATTCCAATCCAAATACGGTCTCAGCGATTTCCGCGAGCGCCAGTACTCAGAAGGAAATGAACCATAATTTCTCGGATCTGAATCCAAAAATGACGGGTTTTTTTTTTTTTTTTGAAATGCCAATATCGGGTTTATCAAAGAGAGCAAAAGGCATTCCAATCTGAACACGGGCTCAATGATTTCCGCGAGCACCAGTGCTTAGAAAGGAGGAGACCATAATTTCTTCAATCTGAACTCAAAAATGACGGAAGTTTTTTTTTTGTGAAGAGATTTTTTTTAAAAAAAATCTTTTTTTAAAGATTTTTTTAAAAAAATCATTTTTTTTTGTTTTTTTTTATTTTTTAAAAAAAATTATATTTTTTATATTTACTATTTATTATTTTAAAAAAAGATTATTTTTAAAAAAAATTATTTAAAAGACGAGAGAGTACACCTAGGCCTCCTAACCCGGTCTTATGAAATCTCGATTAATAGAATTGCCCCCAGTTAAGGGTAGGATTACTTAATGAACCCGTTTGGAGGACCCTTACCTAGAACAGTCAAGCTGTCTCCACACTCTGGACAAGGCTTTTCTTGAATCAACCGTGATCAAAGAACGCAACTGGTTTATTATTATTTTTTTTGAAAAGAGAAAGAGTGGAAATAAATTCAAAGAATTAGAAATTTCCAAAAAATCTCATCTCATTTTTTTTTAGATGCGGAATCCAACATAAGCCACCAATTAGTAAGTAGCCAAGGAATCAAGAAAAGAAGTATAAGCATAGAGCAAAAGATATGATATGCAAATATTTCATTTCTAGCATCATCTTCTCAAATGAACGAGTCCCACCGGGTGATGCCAGCTTGATGGACAGCGCTCCTACTCGGTTCTACTGAGGTCGGCAGACGTGGGAGTCTGTCGGGTCCGACCCTTTCGTAACCGGGGGGCAGACGCATGCATCAACATTTTTTCGTGTGGGTGTGCCAGATTTTCTATTTTACTTGGAATTACAAATGGTGATCTGGAGATCGACCTTCGCAAGTAAAAAGGAAATCAACTTCTTTCAAGTTTTCCATTGCACATATATTTAAGGAAAGAGACATTTTTCTTGGTTTGCCGTGAAAGGCGATTTTTTTGGAATTTATAGCCGATTTTGGCGTTTATAGCCGATTTACAATTCTTATCAATAATGAAAGACAAGAGTTGTGATTTTTGCCTCTTTTGGAAAAATACAAACTACAATGAAAAGCAAGAAAAGGAGGGTCTAACTTCTCAGGAGATTGTGGGGGACTCGTTCAGATTGACGGTCACAAGCCATATGTAGACTTCGCCATCATCCAAGCAGATGAGAACAGAGGATGCTCTTGATTCGCTTGGCTTGGCTATAACCTCACGTTTTTAGAGGACAAAGATCAAAAGGATGTCCCATGTCCAATAAAAAACTAAGTAGACGGGCTGAAAAGCCACGTCTAAGCCATTGGAGGCAGAAGGAGAAGGCAAGGACCTTGGGGGGATACCCCCCAAGGGACTTTTGTTACCTTGTAGCGGTTGCCAATGCAGAACTTCCGCAGAGTTTTCTCTCTTTCTTTCTTTGGATTTTCTGTGCTTTTTTCTTATCAGTGATCTCTGTTTTTTTTTTTCGATCTGGATTTCTTTGGAGTGCTCTCCTATTTATAGGCTCTTGGTGGCCATTTAGGAGAGTTTATGGGCTTTTATTGTCATTAAGCCGCATAATGAGAGGAGTTACAAGGTTTAATTCCTTTATTTTGTAACTCCTTTTTCTTGGCTTCTGATTGGCCGGAGGAGATTGAGGGCATTTAATCGCCTTTAATCGACATGATGGGAGGAGTTTCATGGGTTAAATGCCATGAATCAATTGACTTGTAACTCCTGGATGCTTGCTTCTGATTGGGCCGTCCAAAGAAATGAATTAATGACTGCAATAAAGCTAGTCAATTAATCGCATTAAGTGGTCGCCGAGCAGTTGAAGAGTCGCGGGCCGTGCCGCGTCTTTTGGAATTCTTCTGGCGATGATCATCGATGGATCTTCATGTAGATCGACATCGGATGACCATGTAACTTCAGGTATTGGTTGCCAACAACGGGTCGGTTCCATCTGTCCTGTCGATTTCTCGATCGGTCGAGTAGAAAGCATACTTTTTTGGTTGACCGGTTGGCGATCAATGTTGATTTTGATACTCTTGATGATTGACCAGTGATTTTGACGGATGTCAAAGGATTTGGTGCCTCAAAATTATGAATTTTGGAAAATCCCAGGAGTCGGACGCTTCGAATCGAGAAAAACGATGAAAAAACAGGCTTTCCGGGGCCCACGTGGCGATTCCAGGCTCCATGGTCGCCGGCAACCATGGGCCAGGGTCGCAGGCGCCAGCGACCCTGGGCCAGGATCACAGGGGTCTGCGACCCTAGGGGGGATTTCCCCCCTTTTGTCCCATTTTGCGGCCGTTTTTTATGTTTTTTGCTTCTTTTTTCTTCTGTATTTTTTATTGACATTTTTGATCATTTATTGGCCTGATCTCCCTGTAGAAAACTTGATGAGAATCCTTGCATGTTGGATTGCAAAGTTTCCAATTTTCCGAGAAAGCCGAAGACTTTATCGCGCAGAGCTGCCGATTTTCCGTCAGAAGCTGAAACTGGGCCAAACGATGTCGGAATGACCTGAAATTTGGGGTGAAGCCTCCTGAGCAATAATTAATACCAAGCATAGGCTTTTGTTTGAGTTTTGAAGCCGTTTGGGGTCCTATCGCCAGTAGACTTATTTTTATCGCAATGGAGATGTCGCAGCTTGATGTGAGGTCAACCGATGTCCGATTGACTTGAAATTTGACATGGAACCTATTGGAGTCATTTTAAGATGATCCATAGGCTCTGTCTTGGAAACTACGGTCCCGAGGAGCTTCGCCGTCGAGAGGCCTGATTTGGCTTTCGAGCGTCAAAGTATGGTCAAATGTTGTCGAAATGACCTGAAATTTGACGTGTAGCCCTTTGTAAGCATTTTGAAGCCGTCCATGTGCTCTTTTGATGAGTGATGGCCTCAGTGGTTCTCGCCGCTGAGAGTCTTGATTTAGTTGTTCGAGGTTGATGTAGGGTCAAACGTTGTCGGTTTGACTTGGCACTGGACGTGGAGCCTTTGGATGTATTTTGATACCATCCACAGGCTCTGATCGAAGATTTGGTGTCTCCGATGCTTTCGCTGTCGGGAGCTCCTTTTCAGCTGTCAGAGAAGTGAAGTTAGGCCAAATGATTTTGAAATAGCCCGAAACTTCTTGTGTACTCCTCTTTTGGCTGTCTTGAAGGATCTTACTGTTTTTGTTTGATTCTGACAAGATTTGATTTTTTGGAAGTAGCATTGCCTATTTATGGCAGGTTGCGACTTCATTTAGCTTTTTGGATCTTGAAGAGGCAAAGTGACATTTTTTGTGTCAACAACTCTTTATACTTGTTTCAATTTCATATTAGTGTTCTTGATCATATGAACCTCTTTGAAATCCATTCCTTGTATCTCATAGTTATATCTTCGATGTATTTCTTAGATGTTGAACTCATATGATTTTGACACTTTGAAAATTGCATGCTTTACAAAGTTATGTCATTTTAATGCAATTTATGATGTTCTTCACTATGCTCTTTAGTTATATTATTACTAGTGATGAATATTCATTTATGATGCTTGTTGGAATTTTGTGTTTGTCACATGCTTGCTCGTAATCATGTTTCATATTCAATTGGTAATCAATTGGTATCATTTTCAATTAGTATCTATATCCAATTGGTATCATATCTTGAGTTTGTGATAGACCTTGTGTACATTGGATTGAACTTGATAGTCATATGTCTTTTGTTCCATGTTACATTCTATTAGCATCAAAATGTTCATGTTTGCCTCCTCTCATGCACTTATAGGTAAATCACATGACAACCATGTTTATGTGTTCATAATCTTGGTTGGTTAATGGTTGAGGTAGGCTTCATGTTTGAACTTCATTTCACTCATCTTGCACATCATAGTCATATTTTATGATTGGATGAAATGATTTCGAAATATTCATCGTATATGATTTTCATAGTTATATTATTTTATGCTATGTTTAGTTTATCTCCATGACCTTGCTCTTTATATTGGTAATTTGATCAATTTGAACTTTATAGTCAATTATCATTATCAATTGGTATCTAATTCTTCTCTTGAAGTTAACCCTCAATTGGTTAAACCATCTTCTTCTTGCACCTATTAGTTAAATCCTTGTCAAAAGTTTGACAAAAGAAGAGTATGGATTGAGGGGGAGTAAACCTTCTAAGGAAGCATTGGAGTTGATCAAATTCACCCTTATATTGGCTCTATACCCATTTAGCTTTCAACCCATGCATGATGCCCTGTTATATAATTCATTTTCGATTACTTTTGTTAACAGGTGCTACTAAAGGTATTTTCCTTGTTTCATGTGTGTAGGTACCCCTCTTCATTTGGTACTTTGCAATTTAATGGCAAAGGGGGAGAATAATATCAAGGGGGAGAAAGTTCTCAAGTTTAATGGCAAAGGGGGAGAAAGAATTAAGGGGGAGAAAGAGTATTCAAGCTACCCAAAGGGAGAGAGAATTAAGGGGGAGAAAGTGTATTCAAGCTACCCAAAGGGAGAGAATGCATTGGAGAGAATGCATGGTCATAGGGGGAGAAGATGATAGAAGAAAGAGCTTGGAAGCTAAAGAAGATGCTTGGTTTATAGAAAGGAAGATAAAGAGAAGGCTTGAAGATTGATCAAGCTCCAAGCATCAAGGAGAATGAAGAAAGAACTAAAGCCCAAGCTAAGTGAAGGAAGCATCAAAAGAAGATTTCAAGTCTTGTGAAGACAATGTGTGAAGTATTAGTTTTGAGAAAGGTTTGCCATCAAATTGCAAAAGGGGAGATTGTTAGGATTTGTGTATTGCAATTTGATGGATGCATCATTCATCTTATTCATTCATTTGAATCTTCACACATGCATTGATTTTAGAAAATCTTGAAATCTGGATTTATACATGCATTGTTTTAAATATTGCAAATCTTATAGTTTGTGCATGTTTTGGATTTAAATCTTGGATGCATTTGCTTTTGAAAAGAATTTTCATAAATCAAGCTAGCCCATGTTTTAAAGTTTCGAATCTTATTTGGATTTTTATGTTTCATGATTTTAAAAGCACTTGAATGATTTAAAATCATGTTTCCAAGCTTGGTTTAATGGCCCAAAAATCCCTCAAGAAAATACTTTAAAATATATAAAGTTGGGATTTTTTGTCTAAGGTTGTCGGTCAACCGACGTCAAGCTGTCGGTCAACCGACAGTGGAGCCGAAGCCAGCCGAAGCCTCTGTCAGTTCCATTTCCAGAGAGCTACAAATTTCATATTTTCTCTGTCGGTCCCTTCGTCGGTTCGGTTGTCGGTTCGTGTCAGTTAACCGACAGATGTATAACGGTCAGAAAACTTTTGAAAACATGACCGTTGCTTAGTGACCGTTGAGGTGTCGGTCGACTAACAACTACCTGTGGGTCGACCGACAGGTAGCCGTTGGCAGCTTTTTTCTATAAAAGCAAGCTCATTTCTTTGGCCAAAGTTGATGATTTTTAAGAACTTCTTGAGGAGCTTTGAGGCCAAAGAAAGGGGAAGAGCTAAGGAAGGCTAATGGGTCATTAGGAAAAGCTAAAGCTTTGATTAATGAAGTTAAACCACCAAGTAAGCTTTGCCTTTATTAATCATATATTTTTATGCTTTGTCTAAATTATTGGTAAATGATTTTAAGCATATTAACTATGATGTGTTGAATCCATTCTTCTCTTAATCTTTGATTTTAGTTATTGGATTCTTCACCCATGATTTCAAACCAAGTTTTGTTTTAAACTTTGTCAATCATGCTTAGCCAAAATCTTTGATTTCTTTATAGCATGATACATTAACTTGTTTGAAATTCTCTTTGTTGTTTTCAATCTATTTGAACTTTAGTTAAACTAGTTTGTTTTGAAAACAACAATGATTATGCATCACATGTTTTAGACACTACACCATTTGGGTGATTTTTCAACATTAGAGATTTCTCATTAGTAACGCATATCTGGCCGTTAGGTAATTTGTCACATTTATTATCCGTTAGCAATATTCATAACCGTCACTAAATATATCTGCAAATACTTGAATTTTTTTGTAACATTTCTTGGATATTTTGTGACGATTAGGAATGTGTTACTAAATAAAAAGAGGAAAAATAAAAAAGAGGAAAAATCACATTACAAGGAAAAAATGAAAAATAAGGCGGGAATTATTTCTTCCCTCCATCGTTTTGGCGCAAAAAATGAACATGCAGTATAAATCGTGGGACCGACGACTGATCTTCCCTCTCCATTTTCCCTGGCGCCATTTCTTCCCTCTCCCTCATTCTCTTTCTCTTTTTCTGATAATGAGCTCGATGCTTTTACTATTTCTCCTTCTCCCGTCTCAGTCTCCCAAGGTTTGATTGGGTTCTGCTGGTCATCTCCCCGGCGACTGTAGTTGGGTTTTCTGCTTCCAAGGTCGATCTTAATCAATCAGGTGCGTTCGTTGATTTGAGTTTTCCTTCAAATGCAGTATTTGATTTGTGTTTGATTCGTTGTTGTTTTTTTTGTTTTTTAATGTTGGTTAAATCTTTAGGTTTTGAAATGCTGTTGTCCGTTCTTTCTTGATTTTCCTCTCTCAAAACTTTCTCTGCCAAAATCATCACAGATTTGGTGACTTGGGTTTGTGCCGATGTCCTCTTACATAGATTTGGTGAAATGGGTTTGTGCGATGACCTTTCTGGATGAAATGGGTTTGTGCCGACTCTCGCTTAAACAGATTTGGTGAAATGGGTCCTTTTCTTTCTTGTCTTTTTTCATTGTTTTAGTTTGTGAACTTTGCACTTCCTTATGCCTGTGTAGTTTGGTCAAGGAGACATCTTCAATGAAAACATGCTTTGTTTGTGAATAAAATATTCAGATTACCAGTTCTTCTCTGCTCCTCCCTGTTTTCATTCATCTTTCTCTTGTTAAGTTGGCTGAATTGCTAGGGGAGACTTTTATGAGTTTGGTAAGACTGGTAAGACTGGTAAGACCTGGGTCATCACTGGTAAGACCCAGATGAAGAGTTTGAGGAAGAATCTAGCCATGGCAAGTTGGTTGCTGCTGAATAACAGAAACACAGAAGGAACAAAAAACACATCTCTCTATAATCATTCCATGGATATGAGTATTACAGACGAGCTTTCTTCCTCTGTACCTATGGATTGGATTTTGATGGGTCATGTTAGAAGATGGCAAAGATATTAGAATAGCTGCTGTCTTCATTTATTGAAAAGAAATTAGCTGGGCTCCATGTGGGTGAGAAGACTGACTACATAGAAATTAGAAACTGATGGGCAGTACCAACAGATGCAGCTTTTGTAATAAAACCTTCAAATCTAAGTCTCAGACTACTCTTCCATATATATAACTGCCAGTATTAAATTCCCATTTGATGGGTTTTCCAAAATTTGCTAGTTTCTGTGTATTGGATTCTTATTTCTTAATCAATGCCTTTCTTACCTAACTGTGATAGGCCTCACTTTGTTAATCATTACTGCTTTTATTTTCTTTCCTTCCTTTCTGTGGTGTTTATTTATTTAACTTTTCTTGGGTAGCATGATGTTCCTGAAAACTAACAAAGATCTATAGTCCAAGGGCTATGTGTAGATTCCCAACTGCACAAACAACAACCAATAAGTGAATTAGAGACTACTAATCCTTGGGTTTTAAACTAGTCCCCCATTTCTTAATGGACTGTTACATACCGATAAATGAACAAATATTGTGGGTACTTACTGTTACCAAGGGATTGATATCATGTTTCAGATTCATAAAAAAAAAAAAAAAAAAAGGAAAATGCTTGACATTTGCTTAATTTACTTTCTGCTCATATCTTGTTTTGTATTTAAGTTAACAATACTTTAGTAGCCTGCACAAAAGATTAAATTGAGATCTTTCTGTTACTGTATGTTATTATTCCTAATAAAGGGTGTTAATCAGCTTTTCAACAAAATTCCTTGTAGTTCAATAACATTGGAGAAAATGATCAACATCTAAGCTGCCGTAGGGAATAATTTAGCAGGTTGCTTGAAGACCTGTTGGGTCACCGTCGACTGTTGCCTTCTTGACTTGCAATTCTTTGTCTGGAACTGACTATGCTGCCTGAATTTTGTGTGTGAATGGATTAAACTTTAGAGTATCTTGCTCAATAAATAATTAGAGTATGAGTTTGGTTAAACTTTAGATTATTTATAAAATCTATATCTTAATATTAGAGCTTGCCGGATTATTATGATACAAATGTTCACAAGAATAGTATTTCAAGCTTGAGAAATTGCATGAGGATTTTTTTTCATGTGGTATTATGTATCTTTTTTGAGTAGTTAAATAGTTCCCTAAAAAAAGATGATTCTTTAATACTCTTTACTTTGAAACAATGCTTAAAAGTTTTTGGAAATGTGATATATGGTGTGGTATACGCTTCACATAAGACGATCTTCTTTTTTCGTTTGGGATTAGACACGCGAGGGTATAAAAAGGTATTCGCCCCCTCCCTCCGCATGGGTAGGTTAATTTATTCGCTTATTTTGTTTTAAATTACTTAAGTATAAACATGCTTGAAAGTGCTTTGTTGAATCGCAGAATGTATGAGCAAATACAGAAAGATTGGATGGACGAAAGAAATAGGAGGTCCACACTTTATGAAGATGGGGTTAGGCATTTTGTTCTTTTTGCCCAAACAAAGTTGGGCGGGTCGGCTTGTCCTTGCCCATGTAAAATCTGTAGGAATAGGTTCCGATTGACATACGAGGTGGTTGAAGATCATTTGATTGCAAACGGTATAGATCTCACATACCATGTATGGGTTTTTGCATGGTGAAAGACGCTCAAAGACTCTAATGGAGCATCCAGTGGTTGGAAACATGAATAAAGAAAACACTGAGGATGAAGGGCTTGGAATAGGGGACTTTGTTGATGCTTATATGGGCTGCCATGGTACTGAAACAGTAGATATTGAACCACCATTTGTTCCTGAACTAGACTTGGGTAAGAGGTATCTTGACTATAAAAAAAAAGCCAAAGAAAAATTGTACCCTTCTTGTGAGGGACCTGAGACAACACTTTCAGCAGTTGTTGAACTTCATAATCTGAAGAAACAGTTTGGGTGGTCAGGAAATAGTGTGACAGCATTGTTGTCTATGTTGAGGCGATGGTTACCCAAAGGAAACACATTGCCAGTGAAATATCCTGTAATGAAGCAAATGTTGAAAGACCTAGGGATGAAGGATAACTGCATTCATGCATGCGAAAATAATTGTATGTTATACTGGAAACTTGATGAAAATTTGATGGAATGTCGTCATTGTAAAAAACCTAGATATAAAGTCATAGCGGGCAAAGGAGGGAAGGTTTCAAAAGAGCCTAACAAAGTTTTGAGACACTTTCCTCTAATTCCGAGACTCCAGAGGTTATATACAATACCATGGATAGCGCGTGAGATGACTTGGCATGCTAGATCTGAATCTTCTTGGGATTATATGAGGCATCCATCTGATTCTGGCCAATGGAAAGTATGTAAAGAGAATTATAAAGAATTTGCAAATGAGGAGCGCAATGTTTGGCTTGCTATTGCAACTGATGGATTTAATCCACGTGGAGTTCAATCTACTGGTTATAGCTGTTGGCCTGTCATCACGGTGCCTTATAATATCCCACCATCATTATGTATGAAAGCAGAGTTCCAAATGTTGTCACTGCTAATTCCTGGGCCGAAGGCACCGAGTCAAGACATTGATGTCTTTCTTGAGCCACTATATGACGAGTTGAAACAGTTGTGGGATCGTGGAGTGCCTGCTTATGACATGTATAAGAAGGAACATTTCTCACTGAGAGCTATGTTGATGTGGGGGATTCACGACTTTCCTGCTTTCGGGAACCTTTCCGGTTGTGTAACCCATGGATACAAAGCTTGTCCAGCATGTGGTGACAATACTCCATCTCTTCTTCTACCTGTCAGCAAGAAAATTGTTTACACAAATTATCGGCAGTTTCTTAAAAGTGATCACCCGTTTAGAGATGGGAAATACTTGGGGCTCAAGACAGTGGAAGATAATCTTCCTCCAGAATCGCTAAGAGGGGAAAAACTTCTGCAGCATTTAGATCGTATCAACTTTGTATCTTGGAAAGACAGCAATGGCAAGCGAAAAAGAGCCGAAGTGAATGTTGATGGTGATGGTAGTAAAGTTACTGAGGCATGGTATAAGAAGTCCATCCTTTTTGGTCTGGGGTACTGGATAAACCACAAAGTCCGCCATGTTATTGATGTGATGCATACCGAGAAGAATGTTGCTGAACATTTACTAAACACCATCCTTTGCTTGAGTAAAACAAAAGATAATGTAAATGCATGAGAGGATATGAGGCTTCTTGGCATACACAGTGGGCAGTGGATGCAAATTGATTCAAACATAGGGAAAACAGTTAAGCCACATGCTCCTTTTGTTTTGGATAAGAATGAGAAAATGGATTTCTTGAAAACTTTGAAGTACTTGAAGCTTCCATCAGGTTTTTCTTCTAACTTGAGCAACATTGTTAGTCTCAATCCACCTGGTTTGCTAACAATGAAGTCGCATGACTATCATGTTATCATGGAGTACTTGTTACCTGTATTGCTTCAGCATGCCTTTCCGAAACACCGAGACTTACGGAAAGCTATTCACCAGATAAGCTTATTATTTAATTTACTGTGTTTGAAGGTCTTGATCAGAAATGACATTCAAGAAGCCAAGTTCATGGTTGTTGAGGCATTGTGTGTGTTAGAGAAATATTTCCCACCATCCTTTTTTGATATAAGCATTCACCTTGTGGTGCATCTGGCAGATGAGGCGTTGCTTTGTGGACCTACCCAAGATCGGTGGATGTATCCTTTCGAACGGTAAAAACATTTATTTCTATCGTCTTTGACTTTATTTGACGTGTTTTTGAATTTAACATTTACATAAATAAGTTTGGAATATTTAATAGGTCAATGAAAGAGTGTAAAGACATTCCTAGCAACAAACGATATGTTGAAGGCTCTATTGCGGAATCCTATCTTGTTGCTGAATCTGTTAGGTATGCTATGGAGTACATGTCCAATCCACGAGCCGGTAATCACAAATACAGTCAAGAAGCCTTTTTAGATGAAAATGGTGAATATAGTGATGAGGGGCCTATGCTAGATGGTAAGGATGTGTTATTATCCCCTCACCAATTTGTACAGATACGTCGATGGGTGCTTTTTCGACTTGATGTCGAAGAACGCGATACATTCTACAGGTCTGAATTCTTGACTATCTAGGCAAGTAACATGTGTTATTATATAGATATATACTTATATATTAAAGCCTGGATGAATAAAATGCAGAGACTATCGTGAGTCGTTGCAATCCGGTTCACGTGCTAAAGGAAAAGGAATAGCAAAAACAGAGGTAGAAATACAAACAAATTTCATTGATTGGTTATACAAGAAGGTACGTATTAATTCTTACAAAAATAATGTAATTTAGGAAAACTAAGATAGTTCTCTCACTACTTATGTTTTAAATTGTTTTCTTTGTATCATGTTATAGTTGTTGGAGGACGATGCTACGAATTCTATGTTGTGGCGGTTAGTCAAAGGGCCAACTAAAGCGAAGACATATAAGAAGTATCGTGTCAATGGTTTTGTCTTCTCTCCCAAGTCTCATGATGATACTGTTACCACCCAAGACAGTGGTGTTTTCATGAGGGCAATTACTTCTTTTACTGCAAGTAGGAAAGACAAGAATCCTATTGATGCGACAACGATGTGGTATGGGATCATTAAACAGATAATCGAGGTAGACTATACCGACTTTCAAGAGGTGGTTTTTTATTGTGATTGGGTGAGGGTGGAAGACAAGATTAATGGCTGTAAACTCTGTCCAGACTCAAGCTTGGTGATGGTCAACCTCAACAAACTGAAAAGTTCTAGTAATTTTTTGGATGAGCCAGTCATTCTTGCTAAAGAGGCCGGTCAAGTGTTTTATTCACAAGATTTGAAACATCCCGATTGGTCGGTGGTAATACATTCTCCAAAGCGATTGACTTGTCGAGTGGATGAGCTAGATGTACCATGTGACTTCCAATCTACTCTTGAAGACCAACCCAATTTGAAACCCCTGCTGGAAAGACGACGTTAACTTATTGTCTATGATGTTAATATAAACTTTTGCTATTGATGTTTCCATTTTTGTTTAGTTTTATTATGTGTGGGTTATATGATTTCGTGGTGCAATTTGATGGTTGTACGCTATAATTTGATGGTTGTGCCTCAAAGTTGAATGCAATTAATTTGAAGTTTTGAAATGTAGTGTAATTTTTACCATTGTTGGAAGTTTTGGCATGACCATTTCTAGATTTGAAGTAGTTAAATAGGTACGTAGTTAAATAGTTACTATTTTCTGTTATGTAGTGCACTATAATTTAATGATTGTGCCTCAAAGTTACTGTGATTTGTTTTAGGTTTTGAGGTGTAGTGATTTGTGCCAAATTCTTTTGTATGCAATACATAATATTTGCCACTGTTTGCAGGACAGTTTAATGGCATCAAGTGGCCAATATCCAGGTCATAGTGCCTTGCGGCCATCCCCATCAAGTCAAGAAGCGCCCCCACCAGGTCAAGAAACACCCCCGGTAACATCTCAATCATCTGGTGCACCTTCATCGGTTAAGGCTAAGTTGCTTGTCTCAGTGTCCACTAAAGGCACTGCTGTTGGTCCTAATGCGGCGAAATGGGCAACACGGTTGGGGCATTTTATTCGAGCAACCATCCCATTGAGTTATAAAGATTGGAGGCTTGTGAAGCAGACCTTTAAGGATGAAGTGTGGGAGGCTTTGTCGGTAACAATCTATTTTTGGATGCTTTGTCAGTAACAATCTTTACCAAAATGAATCTCTAACTATTATAATTCTTGATAGGGTGAGTTTGAATATGATGTGCCTATGGCTTTGGCTTACAAAAATCTTCAAAAGGAGTTCTCTTCTAAATTCAGGACAGCAAAAAGTAACTACCGAAAGAGCTTATAAAGAAAGCTTTGAACAAGGAAGCTGCTATTGCCACTTGTCCAGAAGGTATGAATCCAACTATTTGGGCCGAGTTTGTGACCCGTGAGTTCCAACCTGAAGTCATTGAAAGGAATGCAAAGAATGCAGCAAATAGGAAGAAGAACACTATTGGTCATACTCTTGGGCGGCAAAAATATGCCCAAATGCATTACAAAAAGGTACCATCCTATCTTACTCTCTTTAATGGAAGTGGATTGTGGTAACACTTGATAATCTTTTGTGTAGAAACAAAAGAACCCTAAAGCCAAAGTCAATCGAGAGGATGATTGGCTAACAGCTCATGAGCATCCTGATGGATCTGTTTTGGAGAGTGCTCGTGCTGCATATGTAAGTATTTATACTTGTTACATTTTAATGTATTGAGCAGGTCTTAGTCATAGAGTATTTATTGTGATGCTTTTAGTCATAGAGTATATATTGTTGAGGTTGTCCTTGTTGTTTTAGTGCTGAATCTTTAAGTATATATTGAAGGAACAAGTGAAGGCTGTTAAAGAAAGGAGAGCTATTGAAGCAAGAATTAGGGGAGAGAATGATATTGGCGAGATCATAGATCTTAAAGGCGATGTGCTAGCTGAAGTATTTGGGAAAGACACAAAAAGTCGTACTCGTGCTGTTGGCTCTCAAATCTCACCAGCACAAGTTGAACATGCTGCTATTGGTGAATACTTACTCGACAAAGCATTGGCATCATCTAGTCCCGATGTCGAGAAAGAGTTAGTTGAGGTTAAAGCTTCCCTAGCCAATCTGACTAACTTGTTGATGGTGAGTTTGTAACGCAACTTCAATTATTTAATTACATATAACTATGCTTAATTAACTCTCTTTAAGCTTGTGTTCTTTTTTTTACACACTTAAAACTTGTATCCTACCTTTATATGCGTTTTCCATTAATACAGGCTCACATTGCAATTGGAAAGGTCCCACCGCAGTCTGTGGTGAATACACCTCATGATGGTTCAACCTCACCTCATGGTTCAACCTCACCTCATCGTTCTCCTTTTGAGGCGACAAGTGCTCGTGTAGAACTGGCTAAGAAAACTAGAGTTACCCTGTTGGACAGGGATGGAAATGAAGTAGCCAAGGGATATGTAGTGACTGATCCTATGCACAAAGACATTTGCCATGGTAGAAGAGTGCTTAGAGGTGAGACAAAGATCAATATTGAGGAAGTGCTTAAAGGTGATGCAGTAGTCTATGATGGTCCTCAGGATGGAAATAGAACTCTACATGGTTTTGTTGCTGGAGGGTGGCTGATTTGGGCTGATGGACGGTTGAAGTATGATTAAGAGTGGTTGATTAGGGCTAATTGTTTTGGACATGTTGTTTAGCAATTTTTTGGGTCTTGCGGAAGAACATATGGGCTGACTAAAGCATTAAGTACGGTTAGTTTTCTTATTGAAATTTACTAGTCAATTTTTACTATTGTTTATAGTTCTAGTTGGAAGTTGTAACGAACTTGTTGAACATTTTGGACATGTGATCTAACAATTTTTATTATTGTTGTTTGTTTTTATAAGTATGCTTGTTTGTTTTAAAGGCTTGTGAGATGATTCAAGCCACCCCTTTTTAACTCCGCCAATGCAAGCTTAAGAAAGTCTTTGCATTGCCGGTTCCAAGCCCGAAGAAAGGAGGAGGAAGAAGGGGTTCTCTTGGAAGTCTTTTGAATGTCAATATATCAAGGTATTGGCGGTAGTCTTGTCAATCTTTTTTTTTTTTGTTAAGGTAGAATCATTGATATTGATATGCTAGCTTTTTATGCTAACTCATTAAAATTGTGTGCCTTCCAGGTTGCTGGAAATTCTGGAAAGGCAATTCTCGAGCTTCTTTTTGTTACGGGATGGACCTTGTTAGAAAAATGCTGACACAGGAAAGAAACAAACTTGCACCATTTTATTTCTTTCTTTCTTTTATGCAAGTTTAGCAAAAAGACTTCTAATTTGATCCCTTTCTGTTGATAGAAAGCCCACGAAATCTGGTTCATTGAGTGCAAATGTCAATGTCTCATCATCTGAAGCCAATAAGTAAGCTATTGCAATTTTAATTTACTGTTATCTCAGTTGGTTTATATCTTCTATCAAGTACTTCTTTTATTTGCCTTTCTTGCTTGCTTGGCATTCTTAACATACATATTTTGGGTGTTGGGGTTTTTTTTCTTCCTGAAATGAGTTTTCAGGTTTTTGTGCTTTTTCTCTACATAAAGATTAACATGACTGTGTTGTGACAATGAGGACCTTCCAACTGTGTTACCAGCTCTTGTATTCTTCTTTCTTAGGGATTGAAGGCTGGGTTTTAAGTTTGTTTGGAACATGGCTTCAACAGTCATTGTATTGGTATCTCTGCCTTCATTCAGCCTGCATTGATTGTTTGGACTGTTATATTTTTTCCCTTGAACTTCTCAGATATGCAAGCAAATGGAATGGAGATATGTTTATTTTACAAGATTGAATGATCCATGTAACCTCTCCACAAATGCGTTTCAATTCCTTTCTCTGTCAAACATGCTGAGGCTTGAAAGCTCAATAGCTGTTCTCCTTGGTCCCCCCACCCCAAAGGAAGAAAAATCAGGGAATCTTTGAAATTGACTGTTTTTTGCTTAGAAAGAAGAGCAACCTTTTAGCTCTACTGAGTGGGGAAAGTAGGAAAAGTAGAGAAACAGGACCAGCTGGTCAGGATATCATTTTCAAGGAAGTTTCCATTTGAGCATTTCTTTTATTCTACTTTTTTTCAGTGAACTTCTGAAGGATGAAGAAAGTGATTCAGTTTTCAGGATTAATCACTACCCTCCATGCCCAGATATTCAATCTTTCCGCTGCAATCTCACTGGATTTGGAGAGCATACAGACCCACAGATAATATCTGTTATGAGATCAAACAATACATCAGGTGACATATCTCTCTCAAAGATGGGAGTTGGGTCTCAGTCCCATCAGACCAGAGCTCCTTCTTCGTCATCGTTGGCGACTCTATGCAGGTAAATGTCGGCAAGATTCCAACGTCAGTCAGATGATTATATACGTGTACATGTATCTATCATGTTCATACACATTAATACATATGATTATTATGCCTGCTCACCTATTGATTTGTGAACTTTCAGTCCGATCGGCGAAATTCATAGCACGCAAACAGTGGGTTGTAGCTGGAGCAGAAGATATGTTCATTCTTGTTTACAATTATAACACCATGGACAAGTTGAGTCCCCTCTTCAACTTTCCTCCTAATCTCAACTTTAAATTTCTGTTATCCAACGGCATTTTTTTCTTTCTTCTTTCTATGGATAGTAAAAGGAAAAGATGGAAAAGAAAACCTTCATCCTGCTTTTTCACAAGCCAAAGCAGCTTAGACAGCTCTCAAACCAGATAGCACAAAATCCAGCTACTCATCTTCTCTTTCACAAAGCTTAGATAAGGAAAAGAACAGAAATTCCTCTTCCTGGAAAAGGGAAAAGGGGTACTACTTGTGTTTCTTCCTTGAATGTGAAGGCTCTTCTTGAAGATGCTTGATTTTCTAAGGCTATGCTCAGCCGAAGTTTCTCAGATTCCTCTTCTTTTTCCATCTTTTCCTATTAAACTCCCACTTGATAGAGCATTTAAGCCCAACTTCTCTGTGAATACCTTCGAACCCAGCTCGCGAAAACTGATCTCCTGAAAAATTTCCAAGACATGGTCCTATTCCTTGTTCTTGCTCTGTTTTCTCTTCTGGCTGCTTGTAGTTCTTCCTCACTGATCAGTGATGCTCATGTTCTAGCTTCACTCAAACAAGATTTTTTGTTTACTGATTCACTACTGAACAGTTGGGACGTGTCCAATCCTAGTTCTGCTTGTTCATGGGTCGGAATCACATGCGAACGGAATCGAGTGGTTTCTATCAATCTCTCAAATTTGAATCTTTCGGGTTCTGTTTTGCTTGTATTTTCAGGCCTGGATCAGCTTGTCAGCCTATCTCTTGATGGAAATGATTTGTGGGCCGAGATCAAGATTGCCAATTTAACCAGTCTCCGAACTCTCAACATTTCAAACAATCAGTTGAATGGCAGCTTGGACTGGGACTACTCTGGTCTGATGAACTTGGAGGTGTTTGATAGTTATAACAACAACTTCAGTGGTCTCCTTCCTATGGGGATTATGGGCTTGAAGAAAATCAAATATCTAGACCTTGGTGGGAATTTCTTTTATGGGAACATCCCAACAGGTTATGGAGATTTAATTGGATTGGAATACTTACAACTGGCAGGAAATGATCTTCGTGGAAAAATACCAGGTCAGTTGGGCAATCTTACAAACTTAAAACAGCTTTATTTGGGTCACTTCAATGTTTTTGAAGGCGGGATTCCAAAAGAACTTGGGAATCTGGTGAATTTAGTTTACCTGGATCTCTCTAGCTGTGGATTAGATGGGCAAATCCCACCCCATTTAGGGAATTTATGGCTTCTCGACACGCTCTTCTTACATACGAATCTTTTGTCGGGTCCAGTTCCAAAGCAAGTAGGGAACCTAACTAGATTGGTATCTCTTGATCTTTCAAACAATGCCCTCACAGGAGAGATTCCATATGAGTTCATTAATCTCAAACAGTTGAGTCTTTTGAATCTGTTTATGAACAAATTACATGGTTCCATACCAGATTTCATCTCCAAATTGCCAAATTTGGAATTCATCGGTCTGTTTATGAACAACTTCACAGGCGTGATCCCGGAAAAGCTCGGAGAAAATGGAAAGATTCAACTCCTTGATTTGTCTTCCAATAAGCTTACGGGTACAATTCCTAGAGGCCTCTGTTCTTCAAATCTGCTTAGGATACTGATTCTGTTTAAAATTTTGTATGTGCATAGAGTGACAGCTATATGTTTATAAATTTTTTGACATAGGTATGGGACTAGCAAACTAAAAGCTGTGTTCAGACACTAGAAGGCCATACACACAATGTTTCTGCTGCTTGTATTGGTATCTTATGCTTATGATATGCAACTCATGCATGTGGGTGGTACCATAATGAAATTTCTTTTTCCTGCATAATAGTGTTCTGTGTAGCAATTTATTTATGCAGCACTAGTACAGTTATGTTTATTTACTGGTTGGTTAACATTAAGAAGTTCTACAAAAAGGGTCTCATTGCTTTACCACCTGAGAATAGTGTGCACTACTACACTGGCTTGTTTATTTTATATATATATATATATGTCATGGGTTTGTGTTTTCATTGTCATATCATTTTTTAATGATATGTACTAATATTAATGATATATATGTTCAATGAGTTTTTAGTGATCTTATGATTTTTAGAATGAACTTTACCCAATAATCCCAGATTCTTCCAACCCACTATGAAGGATATCCTCAAGGTGCATCACAACTTTCTTAATGGCCTTGATTGGTCTCTTATGCATTTGTTTGTCTTAAAGGTGTCTATGGAACATGTTCTGATTAAGCTGGTAAAATGCATTTTTGGTTTTACAAAATTTTGTGGATGTAAATTTTCTTGAAATTGGATCTTTACTATCCGATCCTTTGTTTTTGTGTCCAGCATTATGCACTGCTAATTCATTACTGTCTTTACATTTATTTCCAGTCGGTAGCAACCTTTTCCAGCCAGGTTATGTCAGCCACTATAGGAAACACTGCTGGACCAGGTTTTTGCTGCTTTTCTCTACTTTTTGCACTTTGTATATGATGCATGTTCAAAATATTGGTACTAGCGGCTGTATCATCCTTTGGAGAAACCAATACATATTACTCGTTGGTCGTATTAAAAAGTAGCTAGCTGCTGCCCCTAATCTAGCTACTTTTTTCATATGCATGATTTGGGGCTTTATTTAATTTCTGCATGTTGAGATTTTGCTTGATATTGAAGAAAACGCCTATAATCAGGGCTTGGTTTGTCTCTTCTGTATGAACTGACCTTGATCAAGCTAGTTCCTCTCTCTCTCTCTCTCTCTCTCTCTCTCTCTCTCTCTCTCTCTCTCTCTCTCTCTCTCTCTCTCTCTCGCTCTATAACTTTTTTACTTGGTATTTTACTTTGTTGATTGAGATGCAGAAGCTCATGCTCAAGCCACTTTTTATTTCATGATTGAGATGCAGAATTAAAAACTTGCCCCCAAAGAAGATGAGGTTTATTCCTCTTCACAGGTGTGGAACGTACAAGAGTAGGCTCTCATTACTTTACCACCTGAGATATACACAAACCTTTAACATTTTGGTTGAGCCTCCAGGCATAAGCCATTTATTCCTTTTCAAACATTGTTATAAATCATTGACAAAATTACTGTCTTCACCCATTATGAAGTAAGGCTTGTTTGGGTGACAAAGTGAGGAAATTGATGTTGCTTTTTGTCCTCTGTTTTTTCTTCTTTTCCATTGAGCATCTAATTGTTCCTTGCTTCCTTTAGGACCCTTGTTCTTCACAAAAGTAAGACAAAAGACCAGAGACTCTTTCTCTAAGTTTATATGCACTGAATTTATTATTGCAAGGACATGCTAATGTTCACACTTATTTGCTCAAAAACATTTCAAGTTGGATTTTATGTTATGTTAAATTGTTAATTACTTTTATAACTATTGTTAGGGAAGGTGACTGTCCCTCATCCTCAATGCAATCAACCATGGATCTATTTGTCTCATTAAAATGTTGCACCCCTTCTCAAACCACTCCCCTTTCAAAAGGTGCGCTTATTGCTTTATGCTCCATTCTAGCTATCTAAGATTGATATGATGAGTGAAAACTGAAGACACATGAAAAGGCCTCTTTATGAATAAATACCTTATAGTTTCTTAGACACTGATCTCTCAAGTCATTGCACTAACCCATCTGTATCCTTGTGATGCCTTGGTATGCAGCTTTTGTGATTTTAAGGTTCGTGACAGGAATCGTGTTTTGTGATTTTAAGAGGTAATATTGTTGATTCTCTTGACTTCTTACTAATTCGGTTTGGTTCAGAATCTGAGTGCAGGTCGTTTTACAAGTGAAACAGTTGTTGTTCCTTTGGTGCAGCTTTTACATGATCCTGTTATGTCAGTCCAGGTTTGATTTCACTTGCTCAATTATTTACATTTCTTCCATTGAATTACCCAGTGTAGGTTACTTTAAAATTGTTAAAAGTCATGGTGGCTGATTATTCCTTCATGTTCTTGGCTTTTGGATGTCTCTGAATCAATGAATAATTTCTTATGCTCTAATAATAAAATATACTCATAGCATAATAATATTGCTATTGACTATTAGCGACCGCCAGGTCACTTTTAGAGATAGTAAATGGCGGCCGCTAATAGTCTTTTTTCTATTAGTGATTAATGGATCAGGAAATTCCATTGATTTTTTTTTTAAAATAACAAATATTTAGTAACGGATATAAACCGTTACAAATAGAATACTTAGTAACGGACATAAACCGTTACAAATAGCTATATATGCGTCAGAAAGTAAGCATTACCAACAGTTTTATCCGTTGGGAAAAGGCTATGAATAAAACTAATAACCGTTACTAATAAATTGTAACGATTGCGTATGTGTTGCTGAAATTAATTTCAGTCACGTTTAATAACCGTTAGTAATATTTCTAACGGTTATTAAGTGTTACTAACTTTCGTTACTTTTCATTTGTGACGCAATTGTGTCAACGTAAAATAACCGTTACTAATATTTTTTGTAACGGCCGCAGATCCGTTACTAATCTATTATTATGGTGTAGTGAGACATTATTAATTTCATACAACTTGTAATCTTTTGATTTTCATAACACTAACGAGTTAATTGTTTTACTTGTGATTTGCATATATCTTCAATCAAATCTTTTTTGGTGCCTTAAACTTTAAAATGCTTTGAGCATATATTTTGATTGGACTTATTTTTAAGGGGCATTCGGCGACGGGTCCCTGAACATTTCACTTTATTGCATTAGGTCCACAAAAAAAAGTCATGCAGCCAAAGGTCCCTCTCACACTTATTCACACCTAAAATGTCCAATTTACCCTTTCTTTAAATCATATCCCATGATTGGTAGAATATCCCATTAATAATGGTCAACTACCATTTAATTGGCCATGATTAATGGTGTGTGGGGAGATTTCCAAAGCTCCAGGATTACGCTAATCACAGCCATCAGATGAGACTAAGCATTCTCGCGTGCCATCCGCGTGCCGCCCACGTGGCACCAGAATCACCTCGGCTACCAGGACAGGGGCCCCAGCCGAAGTCAGGCAGGTCTGGGACGGTAGCGCCGAGCTCGGCTACCCCTGGTGCCCACCTCGGCTGAAAGCTCCACCTCGGCCGAAGGAGCCGGGACGAAAACCGAAGCAGGAAAGAATATCCACTCGCGCCCTTCACCCCCCACGTCATCAGACACGTGGAGGGATAGGGGCGCGAGCCAGTGAGACAGATGCGACATCCAGCCGTCCACAATCTTCACTAGATCCCTGACAAGGCGGCATCCAGCGGCTGAAGCCAAATCAGGGCAAGGCCCGAGGGCGGATCCGATGGTACCCCTACCGCCAAAGGCGTCCAACACGATCTCGCCTAACAAGATGCGCATTTAATGCAATGTGGGCTGATCTAACTGACATTAAATGTAGAGTGGGCTGGAATGGACCGCATTTATTACTTTGTGAGCTGATGATGACTTCCCTATCAAGTCACGGGACCCACACCAAAATATCATTCAAAGATATTGTCATGGCATCTATAAATAGAGCTTCATTTCACATGCAAGGTACACACAATCCAACCCAAGGAGCCGTTACTCTGTCTCTCTTCTCACTCTCCTTCCTTTGTTCCAGTTCATTCGCTGACTTAGGCATCGGAGAGCCTTGCACCGCTTAGGCCAGGGTCCTCTGACCGTTTGCTCTCTCCTTTTAGGTTTCCAGGCAGCAGGTTACCTTCTTCATTTGGATAAGTCCTGTAAGGCACCTCGATTATTGTGGGTCATCATTTTTCTACACCTACAATTGGCGCCGTCTGTGGGAAAGCACTATCCCAACCTTCCAAACCTTCCCGACCTTCCCAAAAATCATGCCTCCGAAAGCTAAGAAAGGCGGAGAGTCCCAGAGAGCAACTTTCGCGCGTCCAGACCCGTTCGCGGACGTCCCTCCTCAGGAACGGCCCGCGGCGGACCGTGGCGCGTCGGCAGGCGAGGAGCGCGTAGCCTCGCGACCTCTCGTCGAATCTCCTTTCCGTGAGGGGTTCGAAACCTCGCGCTCTGACGATGAGGTCCCGCCTCCCCCACGAGGGGAGCGTCGACGTGATCACCCTCCCAAAGGCAAAGCTCCGGTGGTGGAAGAGCCTCGCCCCGTGCAATCCCCTGATGCTGGAGGAGACATCGCAGCTCAAAACGCTCTCCTCCAGGAGTAGGAGCGAGTAATCCGCCAACTCCAGCAGCAGCTGAGGGCGGTGCAAAATGCCTCTCAAAGGCAGCCCTCAGAGCCCCAAGGGGAGAAGAGAGCTGTCCAAAGCAAGGTAGTCCAGCCATCCCGAGAAGATCTGAGAGCCTTTCTGGATCAGAAGCGCAGCCATGCCTACGATGAGGGCTCGAGCAACACCCGTAGCCACCGTGGCCGCGACGGGCGAGCTCATAGCCATCATGGTCGAGGCCATGCAAAGCGGAAGCCAAGGGCGATGACACCAGAGAAAGACGACGAGCAGGAGCGGCTCGACAAGCGCATCAGACTAGCTCTCCAGCGCAACCTGGAGATGCGCGACCAGCAAGAGATATGTGGCCCCACCGATCTGGGGGCCTCTCCTTTCACCCGGGATATCGAGAGAACTCCCTTGCCTAAGAAGTTCTCAGTCCCGCGGTTCGTCCCCTATGACGGACTATCTGACCCATCTGCTCACCTCCGTCATTTCTCCCAAAAGATGTCCATCTGGGGGAACCAGGGCCACCTCAACTGCAAGATCTTTTCCTCGAGTTTGAGCGACCTTCCCCTGAAGTGGTTCTGTGCTCTTCCAGAGAAGTCTATTTCAAGTTGGAAGGAACTCCAACTCTCTTTCCTGAAGAAGTTCCAGGCCTACAGCGTCGTTCCCAAAACCGATGCCGACATTCTCGCTCTAAAGATGAAGCAGGGCGAGACCCTCACCCAGTTCGCCCGGCGATTCTGGGCAATTTACAGCCAGATCGAGGACACCAGAGAAGGAATTGGCGACTTTCGCCTTCTAGAATGCCCTGTTACCGGGGCACGAGCTGCGGAAAGACTTGGCAGGAGATCCCGCTCCTTCCATGCCGGCCTTGATGTCCCGGATAAAACGCTTTATCGCCCGGGAGGAGGACGAAATCAGAGCTCGGGAAGAGGAAGGCCGCGAGGTGGTAGACCCGGAACCCAAGGAAAGGAGCAGCCAGTCCCAGCAGCGGGGCAAGAAGCCATTCCAGAGGCAAGAGCCGAAGCAAGCCTGGGTCTCCAGTTCGGCAAGACCCTCAACGTCCCGGTCTGGGGGCGGCAGGAGAGCTAGACCTCCCTCCGACGCCCGCCAGTCTATGAGCATCATTTTCAAGGAGCCCATCCACCAGGTTTTGAACAAAATCAAATCTCAACCATTCTTCAGATGGCCTCGTCCTTTGGCAGGCGATCCCTCCACTCGTGACCAATCCAGGTTTTGTGCCTATCATAAGGGCAACGGGCACAGGATCGAGGAGTGCAGGACTCTGAAGTTTCACTTGGAGAGGCTCGCCAAGGAAGGCCATCTCGCGGAGTTTGTAAAGGCAGGAGACGTCAGCAGCGGCGGCGGTAACCGAGCTCATCAGAGCGTGGCCAGAGACCCGGACAGTGAAGACTCCGAGAAGATCATCAATGTGATCCACCTGGCGCCCTCAGCTCCCTCTCCCTCAGCTCAAGACAGCCCTCAGGCTCGTGCCGAAGCCAGGAGGGCCTCGCACGGGAGGGAAGTGATGAGAGCCGAGCTCGGGCCAGCGCCCAAGAAGCCTCGCCGCGACCGTCCAGCAATCTCTTTTTCAGATAAAGACCTGGAGGGGATCCAGATCCCTCACAACGACCCCCTGCTATTGACCATGAAGCTGAAGGACTTCACTGTGAAGAGGATCCTCGTTGACTCCGGCAGTTCCTCTGAGGTCCTCTTCTATGAGTGCTTCAAGAAAATGAACCTCTCCGAAGCCGACCTCACGGAGGTCCGTGCACCTCTGCTTGGGTTATCCCAAACCAGTTTATCCCAAGGGTAAAATCACCCTGGAAACCCGAGTGGGCGGAGCCTCTGTGCTGGCCGACTTCCTAGTCGTGGACGCCCTTCTCCTTACAACGTCATCCTGGGCAGAACGTGGCTCCACAAATTGGAAGCAATCCCCTCTTCCCTCCACCAAAAGCTAAAGTTCGTGCTCGAGAACAAAGAGGGCAAGATGGAAGTGGTCACAGTAGAAGGAGATCAGCAGCAGGCCAGGCAATGCTTGCTGGCCGTGGTCCCAGCAGAGAAGGAGCCAGAGCGCGTCAATCTCGCGGAGTTTGAAAAGGGTCTAGATGAGATTGGCCGAGATCCTAACAAGAAAAGTATTGAGGACCTAACCGAGGTCAGACTCGATCCAGCTGACCCTGATAGATTTTTCCTGATTGGCACACAGCTGCCAGATGAAGAGAGAACCAAGCTCTCAAGGTTCCTAGTGCAAAACGTGGATGTCTTCGCCTAGACCCCGAGCGAAATGCCTAGGGTCGACCCCGAGGTCATGTGCCACAGGCTGAATGTGGACCCTAGCCACAAGCCAGTAGTGCAGAAAGCCCGGAGAACGGGGATCCAGCAGACAGACGCGGTGGTCGAAGAGGTCGACAAGTTACTGGAGGCAGGCGCAATCCGGGAGGTCCAGTACCCGGTCTGGCTGGCCAATACGGTGGTGGTTAAGAAAAAGACAGGCAAATGGAGGGTGTGCGTGGACTTCACCGATCTCAATAGGGCCTGCCCTAAAGATAGTTTCCCCCTTCCAAAGATTGATCAGATGATCGACGCCACCGCCGGCCATGACCGAATGAGCTTTCTTGACGCCTATAGAGGCTACCATCAGATTCCGATGTATGAGCCAGACGAGGAGAAAACCATTTTCATAACTCCCCGTGGCACATATTGCTACAGAGTCATGCCTTTCGGGCTGAAGAACGCAGGGGCGACATATCAGCGCCTCGTGACAAAGATGTTCCAGGCCCAACTCGGCAAATCGGTGGAAGTCTACATTGACGACATGGTCGTCAAGTCCAAGCTCTCCAACGACCACCTGGAGGACCTGGCCCAAGTCTTCAGCATCCTTCGCACATTCAAGCTCAAGTTGAATGCTTCCAAATGCGCGTTCGGCATAGCTTCCGGCAAGTTCCTCGGAAGCCTGGGGAATAGAGGCTAACCCGGACCAGATCACTGCAATCCTGGGCATCCAGAGCCCATCTACTACCAAGGAAGTTCAGAAGCTCACAGGCATGGCTGCAGCACTCAATCGCTTCATCAGTCGATCATCAGATAAGTGCAGGCCATTCTTTCAGCTTCTAAGAAAAAATTTAAAATTTCAATGGACCCCCGAGTGCGACCAAGCGTTGGCAGCACTCAAAACCTATTTGTCTTCACCTCCCTTACTCTCTACCCCAACCCAGGGGGAGATTTTGTATTTATACCTTGCGGTCTCGGATCATGCTGTGAGCTTCGTCCTCATCAGAGAGGACGGGGGGGAGCAAAAACCAATTTACTATACGAGCAAGATCCTGCTCGATGCCGAGACCAGATATCTTTTGTTGGAGAAACTCGTGCTGGCACTCGTCAGCGCCTCCCGCAAGCTCTCCCATTATTTCCAGTCCCACACCATTGTGGTAATCACGGAGCACCCACTCCGTTCTATATTCAAAAAAGCTGACTTTTTAGGACGAATCTCCAAGTGGGCAGTCGAATTGGGGCAGTATGATATTCAGTACCGTCCCCGAACTGCGATCAAAGCCCAAATTCTGGCTGACTTCATCGTAGAGTTCGTTTCGCCAAGCTCGGCTCCGACCCTGCCTGGCACGGCACTGGGGGGCGTAGGGCAGGAGCCTGAAGTTACCGAGGTCGAACAAGCTCCCGCTGGGGCATGGAAGGTCTTTGTTGACGGTTCGTCCACCTCCAAGCGAGCTGGCACCGGCATAGTCCTCCAATCGCCTGAGGGATTGGTCATAGAGCAAGCCTTCACCTTGGACTTCAAAGCAACGAACAATGAAGCAGAGTATGAAGCATTGATAGCAGGGTTGGATAGCGCACGAATCCTCGGAGCCCAGCACCTGGTAATCTTCAGCGATTCGCAACTGGTAACTAGCCAGCTCGCTGGGGACTACCAGGCCAGGGACGACAGGATGGCGGCCTACTTAGCCCTCGCGCAAAAACTGCTTTCCCTTTTCAAGACAGCCGAGGTCAAGCAGATCTCCAGAGACACCAACACGCATGCTGATGCGCTTGCAAACCTGGCCTCCGCTGTCGAAGCAGGAAAGAGAAGGACTGTCGAAGTCGGATCGATATCAAGGTCAAGCTTAGAACTCCACTCACCTCGGCAAGTCCTTTGCGCAGACCTCAGCCCGAGTTGGATGGACCCAATCATCTCATACTTGAAGGACGACCAGCTCCCCGAGGACAAGATTGAAGCCCATCGAATCAGACTCAAGGCAGCTCGATTCTGGTTATCTCCCGAAGGCAGACTCTACAGGAAGTCCTTCACGGGTCCATACCTCCAATGTGTCCATCCCAGCAAGGTGGATAACTTCCTGTATGAGATCCATGAAGGAATCTGTGGCAGTCACATCGGAGGCCGATCACTGGCCTACAGGGCAATAAGCCAAGGCTACTGGTGGCCCTACATGCAAAAAGATGCACAAGTGTACGCCAGGAAATGCGAGAAGTGCCAGAAGTTCTCCCACTCTCTTCATCAGCCGGCGCAAGACCTAAGTCCCCTCTCTAGTCCATGGCCCTTCGCTCAATGGGGGCTGGACATTGTAGGACCTCTTCACCGAGCTCCGGGAAACAAAAGATGGCTGATCGTTGCAACGGATTACTTCACGAAGTGGATAGAAGCTGAGCCGCTGTCCTCCATCACGGATAGGGATTCCAGAAACTTCGTATGGAAGAACATTATAACAAGGTTCGGCATCCCCAGGACCCTGATTTCGGACAACGGGACTCAGTTCGACTCCAAATCCTTCAAGGACTTCTGCCGAGAGCATGGCATCAAAAACCATTACTCCACCCCAGCATATCCACAAAGCAATGGCCAGGCCGAAATTTCTAACAAGATAATCCTGGATGGCCTCAAGAAGCGGTTAGACAAGGCAAAAGGGCGATGGACAGAGGAGCTTCCCAGCGTGCTGTGGGCGTACAGAACAACTCCAAGGCGATCCACCTCGGCGACCCCTTTCTCTCTGGCTTACGGGGTGGAGGCGGTCATTCCCTTGGAAATTGGCCTCCCCACTCTGAGGACAGAATTGGTCAACCAGGGCCGAAATGACACAAACTTAGCAATGGAGTTGGATCTAGCAGAAGAGCGTCGAGAAGCAGCGGCCCTGCGATTGACTGACTATCAGCAGCGGCTAGCCAGAGGCTACAATGAAAAAGTCAGAGAAAGAAGTTTCTCCGTTGGCGAGTTGGTCCTGAAGAAAACCCTGCCAGCTGACAAAGATCCAAATGAAGGAAAACTGGCTTCGAACTGGCACGGTCCGTTCAAGGTTCTCTCACTGGCGGGACGATCCTCTTACAAGCTCGAAGACTTAGAAGGAAAGCCATTGCCGAGACCATGGAATGCATCCCACTTGAAGAAATTCTATTTCTGAAGATGTAACACAAACCTCAGAATCAATGAAAGCAGCTTTTGCCATCCATCTGTGTCATCTCTCCCTATCTGAGTTCGGCAGTTCCGGGTCCTTGACCCTGGAGAGGGCTTCGAGTTCATACACCCAGTCGTCTCCTAAAGCTCGGGTCCTTGACCCTGGAGAAGGCTTCGAGTTCATACACTCAGTCGTCTCCTAAAGCTCGGGTCCTTGACCTTGGAAAAGGCTTCGAGTTCGTATACTCAGTCGTTTCCTAAAGTTTGGGTCCTTGACCCTGGAAAAGGCTCCGAGTTCATACACTCAGTCGTTTCCTAAAGCTTGGGTTCCTAACCCTGGGAGAGGCTTCGGATTCATACATCCAGTCACTTCCTAAAATTCCAGGTTCATACACCTCTCCAGATCGTTCCCAAACTCAGGCTCACGCAGCCGAGATCATCAAGTCTCTGTGATCATCTCGGCACAAGGCAGTTCATCTCGGGCAATGCTGATCCGTTTCGGCCAACGACAGTTCCTCAAAAGAAAAAGAGCAGTGCAAGCACTAAAGTGCAAAAAAGCAGCACAGAGATACAAACATCGCAATTATGTATTCAAAAAGGCAAAAAGGAAGCATTGTACACAAATTGTATGATCTCAAAAAATTTGCTCTTTCATTCATTGTAAATTGCTTCATTACAAGGGTGACAGAGAAGAAAATAAAGTACAGAAAGGAGGCTCGCAGTCCTCTGAAAGCAGAAAAAGAAATAAAGACTGGGAGGCTCTGATCTTCACCGACTCTTCAATTCAGTCTCCAGCGCCCTGAACTCTTCAACGCCCTTTAGAGTGCAAGCTTGAAGACTCCGGTCCTCACTGGTCCACTGTTTGGAGGCTTTGGGGGACTCTGAATTCAACAGAGCTCTATAATACGCCCTGGTTGGTCAGACCAAAGCGTGCAAGAGCCCCTTCAGCTCGGAGGCCCTGGACCTCGCTGAGCTCTTCAACACCCTATGATCAGTGAGACCAAAATTTGAAGAGCCCCTCGGTCCAATGGTGCCTCGATCCTACCCCCGGCTCGGCGGTCTTGATATCCCGCAAGAAGCGCGGTTCCACACGGAGCCCTGTGGGACGAAAACAAGACCTCCAAACGCAGAGGGCGCCACCAACCCACAGCTGCAAAGATTCCCATGCAACCAGATCGGGGAGGGTTGGCCGTGGACCCGCGTTCAGAGAGCGCGTAGTCCACGGGGATCATTTTCAGAGAGCGCGCAGACTACGACAGACTTCCCCCCTCGGAGAAAGCCGTCCTCTGGCGCAGGGGCTCCCCCCGGGTCGAATATTCCTAAAGGTCTACCGGACATGGCTGCCAAGGCGATAAACAGAAGAGGGCAGGCTCCTACGTCTATGTGGATTAAGCTATCCTAATTCCTTTTTTTTGCTCTCCCATGGCGAGCCTACCACCTCTATTTATAGGAAGAATAAGGGCCCGGTCTCCGAAGGAAGTTATGAGGCGAAGTCTCCCATGCGTTACGTGAGAAGCACGTCTTCCTGTATAATGACCAGCGATCCCGATGGCGCCACGTGGAGCCGTTTGCTCATTTCCCTCATCGGCCGTATCGCCACATTTACTGCTATTTATGCTCTCCAGAATACGGAGAATCGGCGCAGATGGCTATGAAGATCGTTCGACTCTCTCTAACTCGAGGGTCGCGCATCATATGAAAGGTACTCAATACCAAACTCAAAAATAAAGAGAAGTAAAGAATCTCCGTTCTCATTAAAAATGAAAGATATTATAGTACTGAAAGCAATACATATAAAAGATAGAAAGAGAAAATTACAAAGGGCAAAAGCAAGAGAGGCGAAACTACTGCGGCTTCGGCGACTCCACCAGATCGATCACCGTCTCTGATGGACCAGCGGTATCGGCCGCGACCGCAGCCTCGCTTGGTGCGTCGCTGGTAGTAAAGGCTTTGACCGGTACCTCACCAGAAGCGGGGGCAGAAGAGGCCTCGCCTTGAGGCACGGCCGGGGCATCGCTAGGGGCCGGGGCAGTTGGGGCAACATCCGAGGCAGGGTCAGCTGCGGAGGCGTCGACCGGGGCGCTCTCGCACAAAGGGGCAGAGCCCGGCTCGAGGGCTGGGTCCGAGTACTTCGGTAGGTTCTGATAGACCGGGTGGCCTTCGGGAACCCCCGCACGCCTCAGCGCGGCCAAGCACCCTTCCTCGAACAAGATGGAGGTAATTTCCTCCACCTGCCTCTCGTACTCTTTGGTGGCCTGGTCCACCCCCCTTTGGAAAGAAGATTGCGCCTCAGACAGCAGGGAAGCCTTCTCTTTCTTCAGCTCGGCGTTCCCTGACTTCAGCTTCTCAATTTCGGCGCGCCCAGCCAGCACTTCACCACGCAGCCTCGTCGCCTCAGCCGCCGATTCAGACCTCGACCTGGCTAGTTCCGACTCCAGCTCGGCAATCCTCTTGGTCTTCGTCCAGATGTCACCCCTCAGTTGGTGAGTCTGCGACGTGAGGTCAGTAACATTGACCAAGGCTGCCTCCAGCTGGGTGGTCGCCTCGGCGCTGCTCTTCCTCAGCTCTTCCAGCTCTTTCTTCAACCTCTCCCTCTCAGACTCCAGCTGGGTGATCTTGGCGACGTTCCGATCACTCCTTTCCATTACTGCCAGGAGCCTCTGCACATTCTGCAAAAGGGAAGAATGGGTCAAGCAACAGCAGCCAGACTAAAGCACTTGAAGAAGAGCATAGAAGATACTTACTAAAAGATTAGCCTGGATCACCGAGACCATCAGGCTATCATTGTCGTACCGCGCATGCACCTCCATGTCGCGCGGCAGGGCGCAAGTTTTGGCAATGGCCCCGATAACGTCAGTATTCCCCATCAGCCGGTCCTCAACGCTTAGGGCCTTCCCGGGCTGCGTCTCCATCTTGGGCCGCCATGCCGCCGGGGCAATACGAGGTCCGGAAGCCGATCCGGACCCTTGCCCCACCGAGACGGTGAGCTCGCGGGCCGCCCCGCTAGCTGCCTTGCTGACCGGCGCACTCTTTTCAGCCGGAGCCTTACCTCCAGGGGCTCGCGTAGGGGTCTTGCCCCTCGGGGGCTGTTCAACGCCCGAGTCCTTCTCACCCGCCTTGGACCTCTTCCGGGGTGGAGACCCCTCCCGCGGGCGATCCGGCGAGCGTCGCCGCGCTCCCTCGCTTGGTTTAGGGACAGGAGTAGAAGTGGCGCCAGCGCCCCCCGAGCCCGAAGCCAAGCGGGTGCTGGCGGACGAAGGTGTTGAGGAAGAAGATCTTTACCTAAACTTGGCGGCCAGATCTTTGGTACCAGGCACTTTTGAGCCTCCCTCCATTCCTCGCTCCTGGTCAGATGAGTAGGCGTCTACTATCTCCCTCAAGTTTGGCGACACCAAGCTGGAAGACGTGGATGCCTCAGCGCCAGATGCAGCTCGGCTCGCAGCAGGATCGGCTAAAGGGACCCCGGCAGGCACCGCCAAGGTGACAGGAGGGCGATCAGGTTGCAGCTCGTCCTCAGGAGCTGCTCCGATCCTCCTATAGTGGCCGCGGTACCTCGGCGTGTACCCTAACAGCTTCCAGGCCGATCTGGTCTCGTGCCCTTTATATCTCTCGACCTTCTTGTGGTCGTCGACGTTCTTTCTCCAGCCTTCGCTCGCAGCCCGGCGTCGCCTAGCGTGCAGTTCTGCGCACAAACAACAAAGGATGTCAGCTCGGCGATATGGTGGCAGAGTGAAATAAACAGGGAAAAGAAGCGGTATTTACTTGGGACGGCCCCGGGATGACGAGGGACCATCAGCCTCCTGCTCTCACCGGCGCCAAATTCCCAGTCCCCGGACACGCAGAAGAGGTCTTCCTCGGCATTCTTACTGGAATCCTCCAGGGCCAGGACGAAGCCTATTCGACGCTGCTTCACCCGGAGGTAGTAATTATCTCCCCCAGCCTTGCAAATGTCATATACATCCTCGATGTCATGGACACCCAGGTCAGTCCCCAAAATCTCGTTCAGTTTCGCCGTGCCCATAATGACTTTGAAGCCATTGGGCATCAACTGGCACGGGGTAATCGACCACATGCTAAGGCAGGCCCTAAGGAGGGGGTGCAGAGGAAATCTGACCCCGCCTTCGATCACAGAGATCAGAGGAAACGGCATCCAGCCGCAGGACCAACCGCGCGTGGCGTGGTCGGAAGGGTCCGCCGGCCTAAGGCGAACTCCCTCTGGGATGTTGTAAGCCGCCCTAAACCTAGCCATGCTATCTTCTGTATCTAATCGAAATCTAGGGGTACCCATGTCTAAAAGAAGGAGGCAGCAGAAAGGAACCCTAGAGGTGAGGAAGCCCTAAAAACCAGACGGGGGCACGAAGTTACTTACAGAGACGGAAAGGCGAGTCAAGAACGAATCTGGGCGCGTCCTATGGGCGTCCTCACCAGAGAAATCTCGAAGAACAGAGCGGAAATCGGGGGCAATAGCGAAGGAAATCAGAAAGAAGAAAGAAGGAAGGTGACCCTATTTATGGGGAGGGAACCCTCTTTGGGCGCCACTTTCGAATTTGAAGAGACGGATTTCGTAATCCGAGCCTGTTCCATCAAAAAGACAGCGCAATCAGTGAAGGGGCTACACGTGTAGCCGTTGGTTCGCTTCCCAGAACGGGCAGGACAGAGCATTTATTGGCTCAGAAAAGTTGAAGCGACACCAGGCAATGATCGCCGCATCTCCGGACAGGTTCTCTAGCTTCCAACCACTAAAGGCTAGGACGCTTAAGAGGTCAAAAGCTAGGGGGCAATTGTGTGGGGAGATTTCCAAAGCTCCAGGATTACGCTAATCACAGCCATCAGATGAGACTAAGCAATCTCACGTGCCATCCCCGTGCCGCCCATGTGGCACCAGACTCACCTTGGCTACCAGGACAGGGGCCCCAGCCGAAGTCAGGCAGGTCTGGGACGCTAGCGCCGAGCTCGGCTACCCCTGGTGCCCACCTCGGCTGAAAGCTCCACCTCGGCCGAAGGAGCCAGGACGAAAACCGAAGCAGGAAAGAATATCCACTCGCACCCTTCGCCCCCCATGTCATCAGACACGTGGAGGGATAGGGGCGCGAGCCAGTGAGACAGATGCGACATCCAGCCATCCACAATCTTCACCAGATCCCTGACAAGGCGGCATCCAGCGGCTGAAGCCAAATCAGGGCAAGGCCCGAGGGCGGATCCGATGGTACCTCTACCGCCAAAGGCGTCCAACACGATCTGGCCCAACAAGATGCGCATTTAATGCGATGTGGGCTGATCCGACTGGCATTAAATGCAAAGTGGGCTGGAATGGACCGCATTTATTACTTTGTGAGCTGATGAGGACTTCCCTATCAAGGTGCCAGGGTCCTCTGACCGTTTGCTCTCTCCTTTCAGGTTTCCAGGCAGCAGGTTACCTTCTTCATTTGGATAAGTCCTGTAAGGCACCTCGATTATTGTGGGTCATCATTTTTCTGCACCTACAAATGGAATTCCAACAATCAGATTTTCAAATAAATTCTAAAAACATACAAATATATTTCAAAATAACACAAATAAATTTCAAAAAATGCAATAATTACAAAAAAATTAAATAAATTTCAAAAGAACGTTGATAAATTTAAAAAGATGCAAATAAGTTTTAAAAATATCCAAATAAATTTCAGAAACTGTAAATAAATTTCAAAAGACTAAAATAAATCTCAAAAGATCCAAAGAAAATTCAAAAGACGTAAATAAAATTCAAAAATACAAATAAATTTAAAAAAAAACGCAAATACATGTGACAAAACTCAAATAAAATTGACAAAAGATGAAAAATTCAGATAAATTTGATAAAAACTGAGATAAATTTGATAAAAAAATTAGATAAATTCACAGTAAAGCCTGCAATTAAACTTGGTCACCATCAATCCATTCTACCTTGTAGATCTCGTCGATATGAATCCAACAAAAAAAATGGAATGTAATTCTGAGTCCGGATGGCTCCAGAAATCCAGAAACAGTTCTGGCCATTGAACCCGGTAAAACTTGCTTGACTGTACTGCTGAATATGGAATGTTCCTGGGCTTTTGTGAAATGGGTCAGGTCGAACTGACCTGGACCTGACTCGCAACGGACCCAACTAGGTCGTCTCCTTCCTCCCAACGCCTGCAATAGAAACCCGCAGCAGTTAACCCATAGAAACCCGCAGCCCCGAACTCATCAAGCCCAAAAAACACAGAAATATTCGTTCAAGATCTCAATTAAAATTTTCAAAATGGAGATAAATTTGTTAGAAACTCAGTTATATTTTTCAAAAATTCAAATAAAAATTTCAAAATCTCAGATAAATTTGTTCAGAACTCATATAAATTTATTCCAGAACTCAGATAAATAGCCAAAAACTCATATAGATTTGTCCAGAATTCAGATAAATTTGACAAAAAAACAGCTAAATTTGATAAAAACTCTGATAAATTTGACAAACAATTAGATAAATTCCCCTCACAATAAGCTTGCAACAAATCTCCTTCACCGTCTCCTTATCCTCCGTCACCTACTCAGATAGATTTGTCCAAAACTCAGATAAATTTATTTCAGAACTCAGATAAATTTACGCAAAATTCAAATAAATTTGAGAAAAAAAAAGATGAACTCATATAAAATTGTTAAAACTCAGATAAACTTAACAAAATTTTAGATAAATTTCATAAAAACTCATAGATTTGTCAAAAATGATATAACAGCCCCGTTGCCTTCTTTCTCTAGCGATGGCGCAGCACCGTCGACTACGTTCGGATCTCACGGCGGTGTCCATCCGAAAAAACAACCTGGCTTCCAACACGGGTCAGGTCGAACCTGACCTGGAACCAACCCGGAACTGCTGCAGAGCCCAGGCCCACTTCTTCTTCTTCTCTCATTCTGGTTCTGCAAAAAGAACCAAAAGACAACCCCGTAAAGCGTTTCACTTCTTCCACGCGGATCAACTTTCTCCTCCGTTGATAACCCTTCCATTGAATGGCTTACATCAACCAACAAATCCCAAAAAAAAAACCAAGACGCAGAGCGCCTGAAGCCACAACCAAATCAAGATTCAAAACTTCCTGCGCCCTTTCCCCAAACTAAAAATCACAACTATATAAACACACACAACCCCAATCAATACCACACAACCCCAGCAATTAAAATGTAGCAAATACATTTGAGAGAGAGAAGATGTCAAGAAGAGGCAAAGGAGGAAATGGTCTTGGCAAGGGCGGTGCCAAGTGCCATAGGAAAGTTCTGCGGGATAACATCTAGGGCTACCAAGCCTGCCATCAGGCGCCTTGCACGCCGTGGAGGGGTGAAGCGCATCAGCGGTCTCATCTACGAAGATTGCAAGAATAGAGAACCTGATTTGTGTGATCAAACGATCTCCGCAGGATAATATAAAATGAAGAAGAGGAATAATACAAAATTTGAAATTTGAAATTTCAAAATTTCATGCCTAAAACGATTGAAAGGGTAAATCAGTCTTGAAAAATGTGATCATGTGGACGCAGGGACCTATGGCCGCAAACAGTCTAGCTGCGTGGACCATAGCCCTTAATAAGTTTTTCCTTGGACTGGAGGCTGGATACATTCACTTATGGGGACCTTTCGCTAATTTTGCCTATTTTTAACTTGATTGAAGTTTTCACACACACACACTTCATAAGCATTCATCTTTGTAATTCTTAGTGCATTTGTGTGAGTTGTTTTACAATTTCATATCCGCCTATTTAGAGGCAATTTTAGTTGAGCTTAAATTGTAATCTCTTAAAGTGTTTTTGTGAAAACACTTTCTTTAGAGAAATCTCTTGTATAAAGGTTATTGCTTAGCCTAAGAAAAGCATTGTGTAGAGGTTGTTGTTTAGCCTAGAAAAACAACTAAGGTTATTGCTTATCCTTGGAAAGCATATTGTAGAGGTTATTGCTTAGCCTTTTGAAAAGCATATTAGTAGAAATCCGATGGGGTGTTGAGTCACAAGCCGGTAGTGGATATAGGTATTGAGGCCGAACCACTATAAATCTTTGTGTAGTGGTGATTGCTTTTGTAGTGATTGTTTTGTTTAGCTTCTGCATTTGTGTTTGTTAATCATCACAAGTGACTAGTTTGTTTTAATTAAGTTAAAATTGGCATAATTGGTCATTAAGTGTAGCTCACCCTATTCACCCCCCCTCTAGGGTTAGGATCCCTTGGACTTTCAAATCTGTCTAATACAAGTTTAGTAACAATTATTTGGTAAAAATCCCTTAAATCAATTGGGAAAAGAAAACTTGTAATTTCATGTGTAAATTAAAAGTTGTGAGAGATTTGTGACTTTTCATACTAAAGATAGAAAGTTTCATGATTTTATATGAAAATCTGGTTTTTCAAAGGATCTTGACTTGAAAACACAAAGTCATGATTCTCCATTGAAATCAAGCATGATTTGATGATTAAGTCCTTTATTACTTAAAAACTAATAATGAGAAATGATTTTTTTAAGGACTTATCAACTCTAAATCCTATCACTTATCCCAAAGGTAGGACCCGTGTTCACAGTCTGAAAGAAGGTGGTCTCACTTTGTACTTCTTAAAGGTAGGCCACATTGTAAGTGGGCCTACATTATAAATCCAATAAAGGTGGGACCACATTGTAAACCCTATGAATGTGAGTCTCATGTTCTATTTTTTTTTTAAAAGTGGGCTCCACATTGTAAATTCTAAAGGTGAGTCCCGTGTCGACTACAATCACAAAAAGGTGACTCCACTTTATACTTACTAAAGGTTAGTCATGTGGTCACAATCATTAAAGGTGGACCCATGTTATAAATGTTATGAATGTAGGCCTCATATTCTATTTATTTAAAATGGGTACCATATTGTAATTTCTAAAGGTAGGTCCCATATTCACATTCACAAAGATTTAGTCTCACATTATAATTCTAATAAAGATAAAAATCCTATGAATGTGGGCCTTGTGTTCTAATTTTTAAAGGTGGGTACTACATTGCAGTTTCTAAAGCTGGATTATGTGTTCACAAAATACAAAAAATGTGGCCCCACTTTATAATTCTTATAAGTGGGTCACATGGTCACAATCGTATAAGGTCGGCCCACATTGTAAATCTTATAAATGTAGGCCACATATTCTAATTTATAAATGTGGGCACCACATTGTAATTTTTAAATGTGAGTCCCATGTACGATAATAATAGAGTGCCACAAACAATAAGATGTGGGTCCCACATTGTAAATCTTATAATTATCTTATTTTTGTTTCTTGAAACAGAGTTTTTATAATGTTTCCAAACAAGTTTGGTACAACATATTCTCAGTAGAATGCTTTAAGATGATGTTGTCAAACAAGTTTTACACAACATAACCTCGGCACATCCTGATGTCAACACAACTTATCTAAGCAAAAACTTCGGAAACAACATTAGGACGATGCCAAACGATCCCCTTAAAGAACTATTTCCACATCAAATAGGCAAAGGGCTTTCTATGGACTTTTGCTTTTTTGTGGGAAAAGAATCCCAACTCACCACATAAGAAATGCTTTTTGATGGAGTTGTAGAAAACTGAATTCAATTTTGTGCCTTTCCAAATGGAAAAGTGGTCACCCAAATGATGAGAGATTTTCAATGTGGAAAAGCGTCCCACTTTTCGTAACCTTTTTCGTTGAAATATGGCTATACAAACATGCCCTAAAAATCCATAATTACATTCAAAGACGAAATGTATGGAATATAAGGTTAATGGATCCAAGAGTAAGGGAAATTAATAAATAAAAATTGATGAGATTTTAGTGCCATAATATGATAGATTTTGATATTTGGGAGCTAATGAGTTCATTAAATAGTCTTTAGGTTTGATATGGCAAATATGAATGGTGTGCGGTGGCAAAATGGAGAGAAGCCACTAAGTTTTATGACTCGATCTAAAGCTAGTGTTACCAACATTGAGTTGGATTTGGACTTCATTTTAGTTCTGCAAGCTAAAACTGAACCCAATATATGGCCAAGTTGCTAAATTGGATAGGCCTGCCCCTTTTATTATATATTTAATACAAATAAGTGTATGTATTTTGTAAATTGTATGGGCTTAAGTTTCAGATCTATGAGTTAATTGGGATCAAGCAAGCTTCGGCTCGGCTTGACGTGACCCATGAACTAAATAAATATGCACGTGTATTTTGGAAATAAATGTGGTTATATATCCATATATAAATAAGTTATTTTTTCTATTTTTTAAATTGGAAGGCATCACCTTTTATGCATAGATTAGTAAATTGAATAAATCCCATATTTCCATCTTGATATCTTTTTTTTCTCATTTATGATCTCTCTTTCTTTTCCGTTAATAGATAATCATAGCATGTGCAAGTACATATAGACTTAAGATCAATCTTTCATGCATATAATTAAAAGATACGACTATACATCTATACTCTTATACTATTCTTAGCAAAATAAACGGTATATGTTGCTTATCTTTTACTTTATATATGGGCCAAGTTGAGAATGGATTTTTATCAATTCACTATTATTAACTTATCATATATAATGTTTAATCATCATTACTGTTATTAGCTGCTAGAGTCTTAGAGATATATGTTTTTTTTTAGGGTAAATTAGCCAACAGTCATTTAGCACGGTCTTCTAAGACATCAAGGACAACAACTTTTTCTCTAATGTCTCTAGTCCAGACAGCTGGAGATATTTTGGTGAGAGGTCCCTAATATGCCATATCATATATTTTTATGACTAATTCGCCCCTTTCAACAGTTTCAGCATAACACCTTACGTCTTCTTCTCTGTTGTCCTAGAGATCCCCTTCTGTCTTCTTCTCTAGGAACAAGGGATTTCACTAGATAGCTCTGCAAATCGAAGTTTGTTAGACCCTAAGTTGTTTGCAATTTGATGTCTTGCATTTGCACAATAGTCATCTCATTAGGTTCATTTTCATTTCACATGTTTCTTCTTGAAAATCATCTTTTAACTCAACCTACTCATGTTTTGATTTAAAACTCTTTTTGGTTGATTTGAACCTTGATTTTAATCATGTTTTTCTTGATGAAACAATGCATAAAGACACCCTTCAAATCTGAGTTTTTAAATGATTTCAAAAGGTTCATTTTTCAAAACTTCAGATGTTCAAAAAATTGACCTGACCAGTCTGTCGGTCAAGTCATCGGTTCCTATCGGTCAACCCACAAGTGAACCAAGGTTAACCGATGACTCCATCGGTTTCCCATCGATCAGCCTATCGGTTCCCATCGGTCAACCGATAGTGCATGAAATCTCAGACCGAGACTCGTCGGTTCCAAAAACAGACGGCACCTTTTTCCATGATTGTTGTGCTGTCGGTTCGACTATCGGTTCCGCATCGGTCAACCGATGAATGACGGTCAACCGACGAATGCAAAAGGGTCAGGAGAACTGTAAAAAAAAATGACCGTTGCATATGACCGTTGAGCCATCGGTCAACCGACGGCTAGTTATCGGTTGACCGACAGGCATCCGTTGGACCACTTTTTCTATAAAAAGCAAGTTCATTCCAAGATAAAAAGTGACGAGAATAGAGGCCATTTTTGGTGTTTTTGGTGCCCAAGCAAAGGGAATGAACTAAGGAAGCTTGTTTGGTCCAAAGGAAAAGCTAAAGCTTGATTTCAAGAATTTAAATTCTAGTAAGCTTTAATTTCCTTGTTCATATGTATCATGCTTTGGTATAAACTTTTGGAAAATGTTTTCAAGCATACTAACTATGTTGTGTGGAATCCATTTCCCATTTAATCTTTGATTCACATGTTTTGGATTTCAACACTTGATTTCAAACCAAGTTTTGTTTTAAACTTTGTTAATCATGCTTAGCCAAAATCTTTGATTTCTTTACAACATGATACATTAACTTGTTTGAATCTTTCTTTGTTGTTTTCATTCATTTAAACTTTAGTTAAACCTTGCTTTGAAAACAACATAGAATATGCATCACATGTTTAGAAATATTTAGTTTCATACAACTTGTGAGATTTTGATTTTCATATCATCATCAAGTTAACTTTTATACATGTGATCTGCATATTGACTTCAATCATATATTTGAGTGCTTTAAACTTTCAAATACATTAAGCATATATTAATTGAGCTTATGTTTTAAACTTGATTGAAGTTTCCACACACACACATAGCATGAGCATTCATCTTTGCATTTCATTATGTGTTAGATATCGCGATCACTGAGAGGGGGGGGTGAATCAGTGATTCCTTAAAAACAGGTCCAATTTAACAACAAAAACAAATCAAATCACACAAGGACAGCAGATTTAACGTGGTTCACCAAAAGGCTACGTCCACGGTTCAAAGACTGTCCGAACACCAATCCGGGACAGATCTGAATCTATTTAGTCTCACCAACGACAAAGAGCACCAACCCTTAGTTTCAGATAGCACCAACTATCTAGGAAGCACCGACTCCCTTTACAATTTATCTGCACCAACAGATAGGATCACCAAACCCCAGACACCAAGCACCAACTTGATGTTCTACAGAATAAAAGTAGAAACCTTTTTCTACAGCCCTTCCCCTCTACAATCTCTCTCTCTCAATCCCTTACAAATTGAAAATTAAAGCATAAACAGAGAGACACTTATCTTATGGACGAAACACCATCTTCAAGAGCACATCCTCGTCCACACTTGCTGTAGAAACTTGTAACAAGACTGCACACAGCAACAACACTCTCTTCTCTCCAAAACTCTCTCTCTTTTCTTCTCTTTTCCTCTCTCTCTTCTCTTCTCTCTTATTAAAACGAACCAAACATGCCTTTATATAGGTTATGGTAACCCTTAAAAGTGTTCAAAATAGGCTACAATTCGTTTAGAGAGAGTCCCAAACGAAATAGATGAGAATCCTGAATTTTCGTGCACAACTTCTAATTTCTGCGCAACTCTGGTTCCCGTGCTCGGTCGACATCATGCCTTGCTCAGTCGACATCATAGACTGCGCGGTCGACATCCTGGGGTGCCCGGTCGACCTGCGACACACTGTGTCACGAAAATAACTGGGAGCTAACTGAAACTTTTTTCTGCAGGTTTCTCTTGCTCGGTCGACCGCATGGGGTGCCCGGTCGACCGACCACTCTGCTTCAGGAATTCTGAATTCCTGAACTGTTTCAACTCTGATTTTTCTTTTAAGCTCTATCAACACCAACCTATTAACATCATGCTTGTGACATTGTGTTGACAATAATTCCAACTCAAAACAATGCTTGAGATACTAATCACTTCAATTCTTTATAAAGCTTCTCAAGTCATCTCAAATTCCAACAATCTCCCCCTTTGGAATTGTTGGCAACACTTTTGGAACTTCAAACACTTAGAACACATTAAACTAGTTGATCTTCATGAAACTTCTTCAGAACCATAGTCTCCCCCTGTCTTTAAAAAAAACAGAATCAAGATCTCTAACACTCTTGATACCAATCTCCCCAAAGTTATCATAGCATAACTTCATAGCTTTCTCCTACCTTAAGTCTTTCTCCCCCTTTGACAACAAGTCCAAAGGGACCAACGAATGAGCGAATAGGATATTCAAGGAATACTTTGCTCCCCCTTTCAAGCCCATCTCCTAAGGATTAGGAGAGTGAGTAACTCCTAATTTTTTCCGGAGATACTCGAAGACTTCCTTTGGCAGAGGTTTTGTGAAGATATCAGCAACTTGCTCAGTAGTTGGGACATATTCCAACTTTACCTCACCATCTGCAACCTTTTCCTTGAGAAAGTGATAGCGAATTGCAACATGCTTCGTTCTAGAATGTTGAATAGGATTCTTGGAGATGTGAATTGCACTTGTGTTGTCATAGAGGATCGGCGTAGGATCTGTTGTTGGAACTCCTAGATCAGAGAGCATTTGCCGCATCCATAACACTTGTGTACAACAAGTTGCCGCTGCAATATATTCCGCTTCCGCTGTAGAAAGGGATACTGAATCTTGTTTCTTACTGTGCCATGCCACCAACCTGTCACCGAGATAGAATGCACCACCGCTTGTACTCTTGCGATCATCTATACATCCAGCCCAATCGGCGTCAGAGTATGCAACAAGAGTAAAGGATTTGCCTTTAGGATACCAATTGCCAAGCTCCATGGTACCTTTCAGATATCGAAATATCCTTTTTACTGCTGTGAGGTGCGTCTCAGTTGGTGATGCTTGAAATCGAGCCACCATACATACTGCTTGCAGAAGATCCGGTCTTGTAGCAGTCAAATAAAGCAGCTTCCTATCATAGAACGATAAGTGGTGTGATCAACGGACGAACCCTTATCATCTTTGCTTAGCTTTGTGTTCGTTGTCATTGGTGTGCTCACTGGCTTGCTGTCTTCCATGTTAAATCGCTTCAGCATTTCCTTGATGTATTTCATCTGTGATATGAAGATACCATGTTTCAGCTGCTGAACTTGTAAACCAAGGAAGAACTTTAGTTCTCCAAGCATTGACATCTCAAATTCTTTCTTCATCTCGTCAGCAAAATTCCTGCACATTTCCTCATCGTTGCCACCAAAGATTATGTCATCGACATAAACAATGACAACCAGCTGTTTGCTCAACTCTATTTTGACATAAAGATTGCTATCAACCAGTCCTTTTCCAAAACCGATCTTGCGGAGATATAGGTCCAGCCTTGCATACCACGCCCTTGGCGCTTGTTTCGGCCCATAAAGAGCCTTTTTCAACTTGCACACTAGGTCTGAATTTTTGCTAATAGGAAAACCATCAGGTTGCTCAATGTAGACCTCTTCTTCAAGTAATCCATTCAAGAAGGCTGACTTTACATCCATCTGAAATACCTTGAAGGTTTTGTATGCAGCCAATGCAAGAAACATACGAATGGCTTCCAGACGAGCCACCGGTGCAAAGGTCTCTTCAAAATCTATGCCTTCAACTTGAGCATAGCCTTTACAAACCAACCTTGCTTTGTTTCGTATGACCTGACCATCTTCATTCAGCTTATTCCGAAAGACCCATTTAGTACCAATAACATTCTTATCGGTAGGTCTAGAAACTAGTTCCCATGTGGAGTTCTTCTCAATTTGCTCCAACTCCTCATGCATAGCTTTCAACCAACTTTCATCGAGACTGGCTTCAGCCACAGTCTTGGGTTCAATGGTGGACACAAGTGAGTAATTGCTAACTACACTTTGTCTTGTTTTAACACCGGCCTCAGGATCTCCAATGATTTGATCCTTAGGGTGTTGCTCTACCCAAGTGCTTTTCTTTCTAGGTGTAGCATCCTCTGAGTCATCCTTTGATTTCTCAGAATCATTAGGTTTAGCCACTTCATCATCAATCTCACTTGAGTCCTCATAAACTGGACTGTCATAATGAGTTACATTCTTTGATTCATAGTTTTCATCAATTCTAACATCGGCAGTTTCTATGATTTTTCTGGTCCTTTTGTTAAGACACATGTAAGCCTTACTAGATGAGGAATAACCCAGAAATATACCTTCATCAGCTCTTTCATCAAATTTGCCCGGATTTTGTTCAAGACGCTTGATGTAACACTTGCTACCGAAGACTCTGAAGTGCTTGACTGTTGCTTTTTCGCCCAAACCATAGCTCATAAGGAGTTTTGTCTTCATGTGGCCTGATCAAGCATCGATTCTGAATCTATACAGCCGTATGGATTGCCTCCTTCCAATATTTGTCAGCTAGCTTGCTCTCAGTTAGCATTGTGCGAGCCATCTCTTGCACGGTGCGATTTTTCCGTTCCACAACTCCATTTTGCTGTGGAGTTCTAGGGGCTGAATATTGTCTTTGAATGCCATGGTGCTCACAATAGTTAGTGAACTCTTCAGATGTGAATTCACCTCCTCGATCAGACCTTAAAATCTTGATACGTTTTCCAAGCATATTTTCAACCTGTGCTTTAAACACTTTAAAACGATCAAGTGCTTGATGTTTATGCTTAAGAAACAATACCCATGTCATACGAGTATAATCATCAATGCATAACATAAAATACTTATCTCCATTGGTGCTTTGAGTTCGCATCGGTCCACAGAGATCAGTGTGCACTAGCTCAAGAGGTTTCTTTGAATGATGCTCCTTTGACTTGAACATTACCCTCGTTTGCTTTCCCTTTTGGCAAGAATCGCAAATGGGGTTGGAAGGCTTTTCAACTGTAGACATACCTCTGACAGCCTTTGAATTGCAAATCTTTGACATGTTATCAAAGTTTAGATGCCCAAGGCGTTTGTGCCACAACCAACTTTCCTCTGTCCGACTCATCAAGCAAGTCTTTTCAGCTCCATCTGACAATGTATAGAGATTTCCAGCAGTCCTAGATCCAGTAGCCATTGTTTTGCCGTTGCTACACTTCTTGATAGCAAACCCATTCTTAGTGAAGACAACTTCGTGGCATTTGTCACAGATCTGGCTCACACTAAGCAAGTTGTGTCTTAGTCCAGACACATATAAGACCTCGTCTGATCTGATCTTGTTTGCCTTTAGCGGAACAACACCTTTTCCGCAGATTTTGGCACCATCATTGTTACCAAACTTCACTGATCCGCCTTCATAGTGCTGTAATTTGACGAATTTTTCCTTATCACCTGTCATATGGCTTGAACAGCCACTATCAAGGACCCATGGTGCTGTCTTCTTTTGTGCATTGAATGTCGTTTGCACAATGAGAGATTCCTTGGAATTATCTTTCCTTTTCTTTGCCCTCCATGCCTTAACTAACTTGGGTTTCTTTTCAACCTGAAATTGGTTAGCAATAGGCAACCTACAATCCCTAGCCAAGTGTCCATAATTATGACACATATAGCACTCAATTTTGTGGCTGTTTAGGATTGAAAAAGGGTTCCTAGTCACAAATGGGCTGTTTCTAACATAGAATTTGCAATCAGCTCTTTTATGTCCATATCTATTGCAATGATAGCAATAACCATAGAATCTGAACATTCTTCCTTTCTTAGGTGGCTGGTTAAACGTCACAAACCTTTTCTTATTGAACATCTCAATACTAGGCTGAATTTGATGCTTTGTAGCCTTGAGAGGTATGGCACTTTGTTTCATAAACATAGAAGGTGCAGCTTTAGAGGACTCTCCGGTCTCAAATCCAATACCAAATTTATTGTGGAAGGGCTTTTGAACTTTCAGAATTTCATTGAGTTTCATTGTCCCTTCAATCGCTTGGAGTGCTTTGAGTTTTCGGCTACTTTCCAAGTTTTCAGCCTTTGCTTTAGCGATTTCAGTTTCAAGTTTCATAGCCTCTTCCTTTTTTATACTTATTTGATTTTGAAGGACTTCCACCATTCTTTTATATTCTTCAACTTGAGTTTTCAAAGCAATAATTGAACTTTCAGATTCATGAAGAAGTTTCAGATTTTTCTTACTTGTTTTCGTTCCATGCTAATGTTGGAATTTGAGATGACTTGAGAAGCTTTATAAAGAATTGAAGTGATTAGTATCACAAGCATTGTTTTGAGTTGGAATTATTGTCAACACAATGTCACAAGCATGATGTTAATAGGTTGGTGTTGATAGAGCTTAAAAGAGAAATCAGAGTTGAAACAGTTCAGGAATTCAGAATTCCTGAAGCAGAGTGGTCGGTCGACCGGGCACCCCATGCGGTCGACCGAGCAAGAGAAACCTGCAGAAAAAAGTTTAAGGTAGCTCCCAGTTATTTTCGTGACACAGTGTGTCGTCGGTCGACCGGGACCCCAGGATGTCGACCGAGCACGACAGTTATCTGCTTCCAGACTGTGTCACAGGTCGACCGAAGACACCAGGATGTCGACCGAGCACGGGAACCAGAGTTGCGCAGAAATTAGAAGTTGTGCACGAAAATTCAGGATTCTCATCTATTTCGTTTGGGACTCTTTCTAAACGAATTGTAGCCTATTTTGAACACTCTTAAGGGTTACCATAACCTATATAAAGGCATGTTTGGTTCGTTTTTAACAAGAAAGAAAGAAGAGAAGAGAAAAGAGAAGAAAGAGAGAGAGTTTTGGAGAGAAGAGAGTGTTGTTACTGTGTGCAGTCTTGTTACAAGTTCTACAGCAAGTGTGGACGAGGATGTGCTCTTGAAGATGGTGTTTCGTCCATAAGATAAGTGTCTCTCTGTTTATGCTTTAATTTTCAATTTGTAAGGGATTGAGAGAAAGAGATTGTAGAGGGGAAGGGCTGTAGAAAAAGGTTTCTACTTTAATTCTGTAGAACATCAAGTTGGTGCTTGGTGTCTGGGGTTTGGTGATCCTATCTGTTGGTGCAGATAAATTGTAAAGGGAGTAGGTGCTTCCTAGATAGTTGGTGAAGGAAACCGTGATTCAGATCTGAAACTTCTCATAAAGAGACTACTATGGCTGATGCAAAGCATGACAGATTTTAAAAAATCTGATTTCTGCACTATGCAGCGGAAATCAGCCATAAAGAATCGCATAGAAACTCCATTAAATCATGACCAACATGTGTCTAATTAATAGAGATGATAGAAGACTATTACCTCGAAGATTTGTAGACTTCAAATCTCTGAAAAAATAGATCCAAAGGCCCGAACTCAGACTTGCAATTTGCAAACAAGTTGCTGGAATTTTCTTGCACTAGTATTGCCTTTGATCTTCTCCTCTATCTCACTTCCAAATCTGATTGGCTAAGATGGTGGGATCTTAATCTAGGAATTAAGAAGTATTTCTCCAAGGGAAAATCTCAGACCTTAAGCTTTCTTCTCTCAAGAAGAGAACCTCCAAAGGGCTGGGCGTGTGGCTCTCTTAGTGTGCTACAAAGTGTTGTGGACGTCCAAGGGGTTGTAGTTTCTTTTATAGAAACTTTTGTGGAAACCTTTCCCATAAAGTTATCTCTCTTTATTCTAATTGATGTCCAAAAAGGAAAGACTTATTTCCTTTAAGAAACACTCCAATTAGAAAATGAAACTAAAAGGAACTTTCCATACAATTAGTAATCCTAGTTGTAGAACACTTACTAATTTTAAGTTCCTAATCCAAAAAGGAAACTAACTCATAGGAATACTAATCCAAAGAGGAGTCCAACTTTCCAAGTAGAGAGTCCTACTCAAAGTTGAAAACCTTACCCATGGAAATCCTATTATGGACGTCCCACATATTAATGCACACCATGGCCCACATATAATTTATCTAGAGTTAAATTCATGTATGCCATCAAAGGCCTATTTGAATTTAAACTCAAAATTATTTTTCCACTAAAATAATTCATCCTTATGTTATCTAAACATCTTAGGAAACCATGCCAATCTTGGTAAGCGACTAGAGAAGGGACCAGAAGACATATTTGCCATTGGCTCCCAAAATGACCAAAATGTCCATGCTAAACCCATAGCAACATAAAGACCATTTTAACCTTAACTCATTCCACTAAAGAGTTATGGTTGAACTCCAAGGACAAATATATAATATAATAAGCTCGTCATAAAATGACGGTTGTCTTCGACCTACTAAGTGTAATGACCTGAATGCCCCTCTATGTAACATCCATAATCGAGTCAGGTTATCACATATACTATCAACCTTCCCGATTATATCTAAACCTTAGAACTTCATATCCTTAAACATAATCATCATTCGAATATCATTCTCTTGATCCAGGGAGCGACCCACAAGTTCAATATTCATATGGAACATCCATATACTAAGATCTTAGATTTTGATGATTAATCGGATAATTCTAAGGGGACGATTATTCCATCATGAGATGGCATAGATTCTATATTACATTTGCACGTCCCAACTGATCAAGTCCGAGTACCCAAAACACAGAGCTGTTGACCCATGAAAAGAATCTCACCCATAGTGAATTAAAGCACAAGAACTTGACTTCGTCAGTTCATCCACAAATGCTCAAGATTAAGAGCACCGGTTACTCAGTAGCATGAGGTGACTTGATCTCTTTTCTGTGATAGTACTATTTTAGAGATCACACCTACAATGGTCCTGTTCAATGCATGACACATGTACTAATGAGATAGATCCGGGAAAGCCCTCCCGTGACTTAGGTATGCCACCCTATATAGGAGAGTATCTCATTATAACTTCTACCAAGATGAAGTGCCCAACTCCATCTTTCAGTTATGAACAAATATGATGTTTCCAGTTGTCCATGAATTAGACCTATCTGTGTGTAGACACTACACACCTAATTCATTTACTAGAAATAATGGGCCTTACACAACCATACATATATACATGTTTAAGCATAAAAGAGTCTTTCCATTAAATAACCATTAAATATCCAGTAACAAAAGATGAGAATGCAGCTAGTGGGCTTTAGGGCATAACCAATCCCAACAAACTCCCACTTGCACTAAAGATCACTGCTTCCTAACCTAACACCCATAGACTCAACATGAGAAGTGAAGAGTTTCTCTATAAGAGTCTTAGTGAATGGGTCAGCTAAGTTATTTGCTGAAGCAATATGCTCCACCACTATCTCTCCATCCTGAATGAATTCCCGGATCAAGTGGTACTTTCTCTGAATGTGCTTGCCTTTCTTGTGATTCCTGGGCTCTTTGCACTGTGCTACAGCACCAGTGTTATCGCAGTACATGACAATCGATTTATGCACTGCAGGAACAACTCCCAATTCCAACAGGAATTTTCTGAGCCATACCGCTTCCTTCGCAGCTTCCGATGCCGCCACATACTCTGCTTCCATGGTAGAATCAGCTATACAGGATTGCTTGACACTTCTCCATGATATAGCCCCTCCTGACAAAGTAAAGACGTACCCTGAGGTAGACTTTCTGGCGTCACTATCAGATTGGAAATCAGAGTCTGTATACGCCAATGGCGTTAGATCATCTGCTCGAAAGGTTAGCATATAATCTTTCGTTCTCCGAAGATACTTGAATATATGCTTAACAGCTGTCCAATGCATAGGTCCAGGGTTTGACTGATATCTGCTAACCATGCCAACGGCAAAGCAAATATCTGGTCTAGTACATAACATAGCATACATGAGGCTTCCAACAGCGGATGCATATGGAACTCTCCTCATGGTCTCTATCTCTTCAGATGTCTTTGGACATTGATCTCGAGACAGTGGTACTCCATGTCTAGAAGGTAGGAGGCCCTTCTTGGAGTCATGCATGTTAAACTTGACCAATATCTTCTCAATATAAGAAGATTGGGATAGGGCTAACATCTTATTCTTGCGATCACGCAAAAGCTTGATCCCTAAGATATAGCTGGCCTCACCCAAATCCTTCATCTGAAATTGAGAGGATAACCAAACCTTTGTGGATGACAGTAAACCTACATCATTTCCTATGAGTAATATGTCATCTACATATAGAACCAAAAATGCAACTGCTTTCCCATTTCCTTTCTTATACACACATGGTTCATCAATGTTTTGATCAAAGCCAAATGATTTGACTGCCTGATTAAACTTGATGTTCCATACTCTAGGTGATTGCTTAAGTCCATAGATGGACTTCTTAAGTTTACAAACCATGTTATCTTAGCCACTAGCAATGAAGCCCTCTGGTTGCATCATATAGATGCATTCGTCAAGACTTCCATTAAGAAAAGCTGTCTTGACATCCATCTGCAATATCTCGTAGTCATAATGACATGCGATGGCCAAGAGAATCCTTATGGACTTAAGCATAGCCACTGGTGAAAAGGTTTCCTCATAATCGATACCCTCTTTCTGAGTATATCCTTTCGCCACCAGTCTTGCTTTGAAGGTTTCCACCTTCCCATCCACTCCTCTCTTTCTCTTGTAGATCCATTTGCACCCTATGGGTTTAATCCCTTCAGGTGCATCTACAAGTTCCCAGACTTGATTGGAATACAAAGAATCCATTTCAGATTTCATCGCTTGCTGCCACATGTCAGCATATATCCGTTACTGCTTCATCATAACTAGTAGGATCCTCAACCAGATCTTCAGAGTCTGTCTTAAAAGACACTCCTAAATATCTTTCTGGTTGTCTAGAAATTCTCCCACTACGACGAGGCTCCGGAGTGTTCAAAGGAATATCTTGTTCATCTACTGCCTCAGGATCTGGTACAGATGTTATAGGAGATCCCGGAAGAATCTCCTCAAGGGTTTCTTTACAACTAAGCTCTTGGTGCATCATACAATCATCCTCCAAGTACCTAGCATGAGTGCTGATGAGCACTTTTTGCTCCTTTGGATGATAAAAGATGCCACCTCTCGTTCCCTTAGGATACCCAATGAAGTAGCACATTTCCGATCTGGGTTCTAGCTTGGTAGCTTTATCATTCAGTACATAGGCTGGACAACCCCAAATGTGGATATGATTTAAACTAGGTTTTCGACCTGTCCATATTTTTGTGGTGTCCTAGGTACTGACTTAGATGGTACCAGATTTAAAATGTATGCTGCTGCTTCTAAGGCATATCCCCAAAAAGATATAGGTAGGGTTGCATGACTCATCATGGACCTTACCATATCAAGAAGGGTACGGTTTCTTCTCTCTGCTACACCATTTTGCTGGGGTGTACCCGGTGCAGACAACTGAGACACAATCCCATGTTGTGTGAGGTACTCTTTGAACTCACCCAGGAGGTACTCGCCACCTCGATCAGATCGAAGGGCTTTGATATGTTTTCCTAGTTGTAGCTCCGCCTCAGCCTTGAATTGTTTGAACTTATCAAACGCCTCAGACTTGCGTCGCATTAGGTATACATATCCATATCTAGAGTAATCATCGGTGAAGGTGATGTAATACTCATACCTTCCTCGAGCCGGTTTGTTCATAGGACCACACACATCAGTGTGAATCAATTCTAACAACTCCTTTGACCTAAGTTCCTTTCCAGAGAATGACCGTTTGGTCATCTTTCCCTTGAGACAAGATTCGCACTGAGGAAAAGGTTCGAAATCTAATGAGCTTAACGGCCCATCTTCTACCAACCTCTGAATCCGTTTTAGGTTAATGTGACCCAAACGTAAGTGCCAAAGATATGTGTCATTGATTGAAGATACATTCCTCTTAAGGGAAGTTGAGCTTTCTTGTTGTACATTATGCAGTGTAGGAGCAATAGGATATATATAAAATAAGTTGTCATGTATTCTACCGGAACATATAATATTTCCATCTCTACTGATATCAATACCAGAATGGAAAGAAACTGAATAATTAAATTCAATTAATCTGGAAACTGAAATTAAATTCTTCCTCATGTCCGGAACATAGAAAACATTATTTAAAACTAATATCCTATTACATGGAAAATGTAAGGTAACTACTCCTACTGCAACTGCCCAAACTTTAGCTCCAGTTCCGACTCTAAAGGCAAACTCTCTTTTCTCAATTCTCTGCATTATCTGAAACCCCTGCAATGAATTGCAGATATGATTAGTGGCTCCTGAGTCTACTATCCATGAGTCAGTAGAATCAACCACTAGACAAGTTTCAATGTAGTATGAAAAAGATGTACCTTTCTTAACTGAGGCCAGGAACTTGGGACAATCTTTCTTCCAATGACCTTTCAGGCCACACTTGAAGCATTTCCCTTTGGGCTTTCCATCTGTACCCTTGTCCTTCTTATTACCAGCATTATCCTTTTTCTGCCCTTTTCCCTTATTCTGCTTCTTCTTGGACTTCTTCCCTTTCGGGTTCAGTTTAGAGGAAGACTGGAAAAAATGAGCTTGGGCTTTGGGCTTCATGATAGCCTCTGCCGCCTGGAGTTCTTTCATTAACTCAGGTAGAGTCATGTCCATCTTGCTCATATTGAAATTGAGCTTGAACTGATTGAAAGAGTCCGGCAGAGTCTCGAGAATCATGTCAGTCTGACTCCCTGCATCAATCTCAGCCCCTAGAATCTCAGCTTCATTGAAACAATCTATCAGCTTGAGCATATGCTCTCTGACAGGTGTTCCCTCAGCCATCCTAGCATTCATGATAGTCCTCATAGCAGCTTGCCTGGCTGGCCTGCTCTTGTCTGCAAACATCTCAGATAAGGACATCATGATTTCATAGGATGTGTCCATTTGCTCGTGCTGTGTTTGCAACACGTTGGACATGGAAGCGAGCATGTAGCATTTAGCCATGCTATTCGCTTTCTTCCATTTCCTCTCAGCCTCTCGCTGGTCATCAGTAGAATTAGCATCAATGCCGGGACAGTTTTCCAGCAAGACATACTTGTACTCCTCGGCTGTGAGTACTATGTCAAGATTTCTTTTCCAGTCTACGTAGTTAGGGCCAGTCAGTTTATTCTCACGAAGAATGCACATCAACGGACTAAAAGAATCTCTACCCATCTTTTTCTGGATATAAAACGGTTTATAATTAGACATGCAGTATATATGTAATATGCATATGGTGCTTGTTATAAAAGGAAAAACAAAGCACGAAACTTTTTACATTATTCAATCCCAATGAAAATGTATCAGTGTTTCAACCTCCTCATAGACCCTCCATCGAAGGGATGGCCGAGCCTACAGTTACGTTGAATTAAGGCAGACTTATTTGGATTATCACTATCTGGATACACATCCAGTGGTAGTCCAATCACTGATTGGTTTGGCCTCATATGACAAATAACCCTTAACTCCTAAGGAGAGGTCATCACCGTCTTATGTCAAGTGTATAACCATCTCTTATGAAATTCCCAGAATGTCTATGATTAAGTCTTCCGAAGGGAAGAGACTTTTATCCTTCCTAGAAGTGAACTTTAGTAAAGAACTCCACCGAAGGGATGGCCGCTCCCACCAACACTTCATTGACATTCTATAGAAGTGATCTTTAGTAAAGAACTCCACCGAAGGGATGGCCGCTCCTACTAACACCTCATTACGAATATTCACATTAGTTCACCCATCAACCCATCAAAGCGTTCTTTAGTTAAAGAACTCCATCGAAGGGATGGCCGTTCCCACTAACACTTTAATGAGATAACATGAACCGAAAATGGAAGGCTGTGGGGTCTTTCCTAAAACCCCTCTCCCACTTGATTATTTATCACTAGGGTTTATACTTTTTGACCTTTACATTGTTTTACTCAAAAGCTCTTTTTAAACCTAGCAAACTTGGTTAATTAAATTTATGACTTAAGTCATCTTAAAATCAAATAACCTTTGCTTTAAAACATTTGAGCAAATCCCTTCAAAGAGTCAAAAACCTATCTTGGGTTATGAAAACCCATAGGTAGCATCTAATTAGATTTTAGTTTAGCCTCCTTTGGAAACCAAGGGTACCAAGATAAACTAAACCCTATCCAATTTTAAACCTTAGACAAATAGAAGGTGCTAGTCTAAGTTCCGTTTAAAACAATTTGCCAAACTAAAAACAATCTAATACAATAAAGATGCCAATTTTAGAACCTAATGGTGGCCATGTTTCTAGGTGACAATTATAGCAATTATATAAAGCATTCAACCATGCATTCCATATATAAAAGCAAATAAAAGTATGCATTCCTTGATGGCTCCCTATTCTTAGGATTTCAAATCCTAATCGAATTAGGACTCCTCATGCATCTAGAAGTCTTGACTCCTTCATCTCCAAGGACTCCAATTTCTTGCAACCTTCTTGTCTCGAAACAAAACCAAAATTACATTGGAGATTCCTATGCTTTTCAAGAAAGCTTACATCAAGACTAGTTGGAATAAAATTAAGGAAACTTTACAACTTCCTATGATTGCTAACCGCGCAATCGTACACTTTCCAACTAATTAAAAAACATCCAAATCCACATAACAATCATGCGAACCATCAAGGATGCAATACATGGCTGCAAACAAAGAGGTTAGTGCATGCAAACTCACTATGTGCATCATTAAACAAATCTGGAAAATAAATTCCAGCAATGTTAATGAAACTTGCACACAACATGCATCACAACATAACTTTAATAGGGTGCCACCATACCCATAATCAATCTAGGATTAATTACACACAACATGGGATCATGATTTCACATGGAGTGGCTTTGATACCACTGAAGGAAACCGTGATTCAGATCTGAAACTTCTCATAAAGAGACTACTATGGCTGATGCAAAGCATGACAGATTTTAAAAATCTGATTTCTGCACTATGCAGCGGAAATCAGCCATAAAGAATCGCATAGAAACTCCATTAAATCATGACCAACATGTGTCTAATTAACAGAGATGATAGAAGACTATTACCTCGAAGATTTGTAGACTTCAAATCTCTGAAAAAATAGATCCAAAGGCCCGAACTCAGACTTGCAATTTGCAAACAAGTTGCTGGAATTTTCTTGCACTAGTATTGCCTTTGATCTTCTCCTCTATCTCACTTCCAAATCTGATTGGCTAAGATGGTGGGATCTTAATCTAGGAATTAAGAAGTATTTCTCCAAGGGAAAATCTCAGACCTTAAGCTTTCTTCTCTCAAGAAGAGAACCTCCAAAGGGCTGGGCGTGTGGCTCTCTTAGTGTGCTACAAAGTGTTGTGGACGTCCAAGGGGTGCTTGGTTTCTTTATAGATACTTCTTGGAAACCTTTCCCATAAAGTTATCTCTCTTTATTCTAATTGATGTCCAAAAAGGAAAGACTTATTTCCTTTAAGAAACACTCCAATTAGAAAAGGAAACTAAAAGGAACTTTCCATACAATTAGTAATCCTAGTTGTAGAACACTTACTAATTTTAAGTTCCTAATCCAAAAAGGAAACTAACTCATAGGAATACTAATCCAAAGAGGAGTCCAACTTTCCAAGTAGAGAGTCCTACTCAAAGTTGGAAACCTTACCCATGGAAATCCTATTATGCACGTCCCACATATCAATGCACACCATGGCCCACATATAATTTATCTAGAGTTAAATTCATGTATGCCATCAAAGACCTATTTGAATTTAAACTCAAAATTATTTTTCCACTAAAATAATTCATCCTTATGTTATGTAAGCATCTTAGGAAACCATGCCAATCTTGGTAAGTGACTAGAGAAGGGACCAAAAGACATATTTGCCATTGGCTCCCAAAATGACCAAAATGTCCATGCTAAACCCATAGCAACATAAAGACCATTTTAACCTTAACTCATTCCACTAAAGAGTTATGGTTGAACTCCAAGGAAAAATATATAATATAATAAGCTCGTCATAAAATGACGGTTGTCTTCGACCTACTAAGTGTAATGACCTGAATGCCCCTCTATGTAACATCCATAATCGAGTCAGGTTATCACATGTACTATCAACCTTCCCGATTACATCTAAACCTTAGAACTTCATATCCTTAAACATAATCATCATTCGAATATCATTCTCTTGATCCAGGGAGCGACCCACAAGTTCAATATTCATGTGGAACATCCATATACTAAGATCTTAGATTTTGATGATTAATCGGATAATTCTAAGGGGACGATTATTCCATCATCAGATGGCATAGATTCTATATTGCATTTGCACGTCCCAACTGATCAAGTCCGAGTACCCAAAACACAGAGCTGTTGACCCATGAAAAGAATCTCACCCATAGTGAATTAAAGCACAAGAACTTGACTTCGTCAGTTCATCCACAAATGCTCTAGATTAAGAGCACCGGTTACTCAGTAGCATGAGGTGACTTGATCTCTTTTCTGTGATAGTACTATTTTAGAGATCACACCTACAATGGTCCTGTTCAATGCATGACACATGCACTAATGAGATAGATCCGGGAAAGCCCTCCCGTGACTTAGGTATGTCACCCTATATAGGAGAGTATCTCATTATAACTTCTACCAAGATGAAGTGCCCAGCTCCATCTTTCAGTTATGAACAAATATGATGTTTCCAGTTGTCCATGAATTAGACCTATCTGTGTGTAGACACTACACACCTAATTCATTTACTAGAAACAATGGGCCTTACACAACCATACATATATACATGTTTAAGCATAAAAGAGTCTTTCCATTAAATATCCAGTAACAAAAAATGAGAATGCAGCTAGTGGGCTTTAGGGCATACACCAATCCCAACAGTTGGTGCTATCTGAAACTAAGGGTTGGTGCTCTTTGTCGTTGGTGCGACTAAATAGATTCAGATCTGTCCCGGATTGGTGTTCGGACAGTCTTTGAACCGTGGACGTAGCCTTTTGGTGAACCACGTTAAATCTGGTGTCCTTGTGTGATTTGATTTGCTTTTGATGTTAAATTGGACCTGTTTTTAAGGAATCACTGATTCACCCCCCCCCCCCCTCTCAGTGATCGCGATATCTAACAATTGGTATCCGAGCGTAAGGCTCCCTTGATAAGCTTAACACGCTAAGGGTGATCTCTTGTCAAATCACATGGCAACCAATACAGGGAATAAGAAAGCACCTTTGTTTGATGGTTCTAATTACTCCTTCTGGAAGATCAGAATGCAGGCTTTCATTAAGTCACTTGGCTATGATGTCTGGGAGACTGTCAGAGTCGGTTACAATATTGCCATTGTACCCAATGATGCTGCAACGAAGAAGTTAGCAGACAACGACTCTAAGGCGCAGAATGCACTCTTTAGTGGCCTTGTGGACAGCGAGCTGGTCAAAGTAATTGCATGCAAAACAGCCAAGGAAATATGGGACAAGTTGAAAAGCATTCATGAAGGAGATGAGAAGATCAAAGAAGCAAAATTGCAAACCCATTGCTCTCAATTTGAATCTCTTCGCATGGAGGAAAGCGAGAATGTTGACTCATATTTGCAACGAGTGAATGAAGTCACGAATGACATTCGTGGACTAGGGGAGGAGATGAAAGAACCAGTCATCGTCAAAAAGGTTCTAAGATCTCTTCTTCCCCGGTTTGATTCAAAAGTCTCAGCCATAGAAGAAGCCAAGGATCTGAATGAATTTTCCATGGATGAGTTGCATGGTTCACTCACTGCCTATGAGATGCGCATAGGTAAGACGCCTTCATCTGATAGAGAAGCGGCCTTCAAAGTTCAGAAAAAGGGAAAAGAGACTGCTGGTCATGATTCTAATACTGATGATGATGAGCTTGAGGCTCAATTTGTTAGAAAGCTGAAGAAAGGAAGCAATGGAAAGTACAAAGGGAAGCTACCCTTTAAATGCTTCAATTGTGGCGGTGTTGGTCACTTTGCTGCGAAGTGTCCGCTGAAAGAAAATAATGATGATGACTCTTATGTTGATAAGAGTAAGTGGAAGAAAAATTTCAGAAAGAGGGGCAAAGCAAAAAGCTTCATCAGTCAATATAATGACAGCACGTCTGAAACTTCAGACGATGATGAATCAGCCGAGGCAACTGAAGCTCTCTTCATGGTTACCGTTAAAGAAGAAGAGGAGCAAGAGCCGGAAAAGGAAGAGGAGGCTGAGGTCAATCTCGAAGAAGAACTCATTGCCGCACTTGAGGAGCTTAGCATGGAACGAAAAACAAGTAAGAAAAATCTGAAACTTCTTCATGAATCTGAAAGTTCAATTATTGCTTTGAAAACTCAAGTTGAAGAATATAAAAGAATGGTGGAAGTCCTTCAAAATCAAATAAGTATCAAAAAGGAAGAGGCTATGAAACTTGAAACTGAAATCACTAGAGCAAAGGCTGAAAACTTGGAAAGTAGCCGAAAACTCAAAGCACTCCAAGCGATTGAAGGGACAATGAAACTCAATGAAATTCTGAAATTTCAAAAGCCCTTCCACAATAAATTTGGTATTGGATTTGAGACCGGAGAATCCTCTAAAGCTGCACCTTCTTTGTTTATGAAACAAAGTGCCATACCTCTCAAGGCTACAAAGCTTCAAATTCAGCCTAGTATTGAGATGGTCAATAAGAAAAGGTTTGTGAAGTTTAACCAGCCACCTAAGAAAGGAAGAATGTTCAGATTCTATGGTTATTGCTATCATTGCAATAGATATGGACATAAAAGAGCTGATTGCAAATTCAATGTTAGAAACAGCCCATTTGTGACTAGGAACCCTTTTTCAATCCTAAACAGCCACAAAATTGAGTGCTATATGTGTCATAATTATGGACACTTGGCTAGGGATTGTAGGTTGCCTATAGCTAACCAATTTCAGGTTGAAAAGAAACCCAAGTTAGTTAAGGCATGGAGGGCAAAGAAAAGGGAAGATAATTCCAAGGAATCTCTCATTGTGCAAACGGCATTCAATGCACAAAAGAAGGCAGCACCATGGGTCCTTGATAGTGGCTGTTCAAGCCATATGACAGGTGATAAGGAAAAATTCGTCAAATTACAGCACTATGAAGGCGGATCAGTGAAGTTTGGTAACAATGATGGTGCCAAAATCTGCGGAAAAGGTGTTGTTCAGCTAAAGGCAAACAAGATCAGATCAGACGAGGTCTTATATGTGTCTGGACTAAGACACAACTTGCTTAGTGTGAGCCAGATCTGTGACAAAGGCCACGAAGTTGTCTTCACTAAGAATGGGTTTGCTATCAAGAAGTGTAGCAACGGCAAAACAGTGGCTACTGGATCTAGGACTGCTGGAAATCTCTATACATTGTCAGATGGAGCTGAAAAGACTTGCTTGATGAGTCGGACAGAGGAAAGTTGGTTGTGGCACAAACGCCTTGGGCATCTAAACTTTGATAACATGTCAAAGATTTGCAATTCAAAGGCTGTCAGAGGTATGTCTATAGTTGAAAAGCCTTCCAACCCCATTTGCGATTCTTGTCAAAAGGGAAAGCAAACGAGGGTAATGTTCAAGTCAAAGGAGCATCATTCAAAGAAACCTCTTGAGCTAGTGCACACTGATCTCTGTGGACCGATGCGAACTCAAAGCACCAATGGAGATAAGTATTTTATGTTATGCATTGATGATTATACTCGTATGACATGGGTATTATTTCTTAAGCATAAACATCAAGCACTTGATCATTTTAAAGTGTTTAAAGCACAGGTTGAAAATATGCTTGGAAAACGTATCAAGATTTTAAGGTCTGATCGAGGCGGTGAATTCACATCTAAAGAGTTCACTAACTATTGTGAGCACCATGGCATTCAAAGACAGTATTCAGCCCCTAGAACTCCACAGCAAAATGGAGTTGTGGAACGGAAAAATCGCACCGTTCAAGAGATGGCTCGTACAATGCTAACTAAGAGCAAGCTAGCTGACAAATACTGGAAGGAGGCAATCCATACGGCTGTATACATTCGGAATCGATGCTTGATCCGGCCACATGAAGACAAAACTCCTTATGAGCTATGGTTTGGGCGAAAAGCAACAGTCAAGCACTTCAGAGTCTTCGGTAGCAAGTGTTACATCAAGCGTCTTGAACAAAATCCGGGCAAATTTGATGAAAGAGCTGATGAAGGTATATTTCTGGGTTATTCCTCATCTAGTAAGGCTTACAGATGTCTTAACAAAAGGACCAGAAAAATCATAGAAACTGTCGATGTTAGAATTGATGAAAACTATGAATCAAAGAATGGAACTCATTATGACAGTCCAGTTTATGAGGACTCGAGTGAGATTGATGATGAAGTAGCTAAACCTAATGATTCTGAGAAATCAAAGGATGACTCAGAGAATGCTACACCTAGAAAGAAAAGCACTTGGGTAGAGCAACACCCTAAGGATCAAATCATTGGAGATCCTGAGGCCGGTGTTAAAACAAGACAAAGTGTAGTTAGCAATTACTCACTTGTGTCCACCATTGAACCCAAGACTGTGGCTGAAGCCAGTCTTGATGAAAGTTGGTTAAAAGCTATGCATGAGGAGTTGGAACAAATTGAGAAGAACTCCACATGGGAACTAGTCTCTAGACCTACCGATAAGAATGTTATTGGTACTAAATGGGTCTTTCGGAATAAGCTGAATGAAGATGGTCAGGTCATACGAAACAAAGCAAGGTTGGTTTGTAAAGGCTATGCTCAAGTTGAAGGCATAGATTTTGAAGAGACATTTGCACCGGTGGCTCGTCTGGAAGCCATTCGTATGTTTCTTGCATTGGCTGCATACAAAACCTTCAAGGTATTTCAGATGGATGTAAAGTCAGCCTTCTTGAATGGATTACTTGAAGAAGAGGTCTACATTGAGCAACCTGATGGTTTTCTCATTAGCAAAAATTCAGACCTAGTGTGCAAGTTGAAAAAGGCTCTTTATGGGCTGAAACAAGCGCCAAGGGCGTGGTATGCAAGGCTGGACCTATATCTCCGTAAGATCGGTTTTGGAAAAGGACTGGTTGATAGCAATCTTTATGTCAAAACAGAGTTGAGCAAACAGCTGGTTGTCATTGTTTATGTCGATGACATAATCTTTAGTGGCAACGATGAAGAAATGTGCAGGAATTTCGCTGAAGAGATGAAGAAAGAATTTGAGATGTCAATGCTTGGAGAACTAAAGTTCTTCCTTGGTTTACAAGTTCAGCAGCTGAAACATGGTATCTTCATATCACAGATGAAATACATCAAGGAAATGCTGAAGCGATTTAACATGGAAGACAGCAAGCCAGTGAGCACACCAATGACAACGAACACAAAGCTAAGCAAAGATGATAAGGGTTCATCCGTTGATCACACCACTTATCGTTCTATGATAGGAAGCTTGCTTTATTTGACTGCTACAAGACCGGATCTTCTGCAAGCAGTATGTATGGTGGCTCGATTTCAAGCATCACCAACTGAGACGCACCTCACAGCAGTAAAAAGGATATTTCGATATCTGAAAGGTACCATGGAGCTTGGCATTTAGTATCCTAAAGGCAAATCCTTTACTCTTGTTGCATACTCTGATGCCGATAGGGCTGGATGTATAGATGATCGCAAGAGTACAAGCGGTGGTGCATTCTATCTCGGTGACAGGTTGGTGGCATGGCATAGTAAGAAACAAGATTCAGTATCCCTTTCTACAGCGGAAGCGGAATATATTGTAGCGGCAACTTGTTGTACACAAGTGTTATGGATGCGGCAAATGCTCTCTGATCTCGGAGTTCCGACAACGGATCCTACGCCGATCCTCTGTGACAACACAAGTGCAATTCACATCTCCAAGAATCCTGTTCAGCATTCTAGAACGAAGCATGTTGCAATCCGCTATCACTTTCTCAAGGAAAAGGTTGCAGATGGTGAGGTAAAGTTGGAATATGTCCCAACTACTGAGCAAGTTGCTAATATCTTCACAAAACCTCTGCCAAAGGAAGTCTTCGAGTATCTCCGGAAAAAATTAGGAGTTACTCACTCTCCTAATCCTTAGGAGTTGTGCTTGAAAGGGGGAGCAAAGTATTCCTTGAATATCCTATTCGCTCCTTCGTTGGTCCCTTTGGACTTGTTGTCAAAGGGGGAGAAAGACTTAAGCTAGGAGAACGCTATGTTAGAAGAAGTTATGCTATGGTAACTTTGGGGAGATTGGTATCAAGAGTGTTAGAGATCTTGATTCTGTTTTTTTAAAAGACAGTGGGAGACTATGGTTCTGAAGAAGCTTCATGAAGATCAACTAGTTTAATGTGTTCTAAGTGTTGAAGTTCCAAAAGTGTTGCCAACAATTCCAAAGGGGGAGATTGTTGGAATTTGAGATGACTTGAGAAGCTTTATAAAGAATTGAAGTGATTAGTATCTCAAGCATTGTTTTGAGTTGGAATTATTGTCAACACAATGTCACAAGCATGATGTTAATAGGTTGGTGTTGATAGAGCTTAAAAGAAAAATTAGAGTTGAAACAGTTCAGGAATTCAGAATTCCTGAAGCAGAGTGGTCGGTCGACCGGGCACCCCATGCGGTCGACCGAGCAAGAGAAACCTGCAGAAAAAAGTTTCAGGTAGCTCCCAGTTATTTTCGTGACACAGTGTGTCGTCGGTCGACCGGGACCCCAGGATGTCGACCGAGCACGACAGTTATCTGCTTCCAGACTGTGTCGCAGGTCGACCGAAGACACCAGGATGTCGACCGAGCACGGGAACCAGAGTTGCGCAGAAATTAGAAGTTTTGCACGAAAATTTAGGATTCTCATCTATTTCGTTTGGGACTCTTTCTAAACGAATTGTAGCCTATTTTGAACACTCTTAAGGGTTACCATAACCTATATAAAGGCATGTTTGGTTCGTTTTTAACAAGAGAGATAGAAGAGAAGAGAAAAGAGAAGAAAAGAGATAGAGTTTTGGAGAGAAGAGAGTGTTGTTGCTGTGTGCAGTCTTGTTACAAGTTTTACAGCAAGTGTGGACGAGGATGTGCTCTTGAAGATGGTGTTTCGTCCATAAGATAAGTGTCTCTCTGTTTATGCTTTAATTTTCAATTTGTAAGGGATTGAGAGAGAGATTGTAGAGGGGAAGGGCTGTAGAAAAAGGTTTCTACTTTAATTTTGTAGAACATCAAGTTGGTGCTTGGTGTCTGGGGTTTGGTGATCCTATCTGTTGGTGCAGATAAATTGTAAAGGGAGTAGGTGCTTCCTAGATAGTTGGTGCTATCTGAAACTAAGGGTTGGTACTCTTTGTCGTTGGTGCGACTAAATAGATTCAGATCTGTCCCGGATTGGTGTTCAGACAGTCTTTGAACCGTGGACGTAGCCTTTTGGTGAACCACGTTAAATCTGGTGTCCTTGTGTGATTTGATTTGCTTTTGTTGTTAAATTGGACCTGTTTTTAAGGAATCACTGATTCACCCCCCCCCCCCCCTCTCAGTGATCGCGATATCTAACAGCTAAGCTCCTCAAGTGCGGCAATGAGTTCTTCTTCGAGATTGACCTCAGCCTCCTCTTCCTCTTCCGGCTCTTGCTCCTCTTCTTCTTCAACAGTAACCATGAAGAGAGCTTCAGTTGCCTCGGCTGATTCATCATCGTCTGAAGTTTCAGACGTGCTGTCATTATATTGACTGATGAAGCTTTTTGCTTTGCTCCTCTTTCTGAAATTTTCCTTCCATTTACTCTTATCAACATAATAGTCATCATCATTGTTTTCTTTCAGCGGACACTTCGCAGCAAAGTGACCAATACCGCCACAATTGAAGCATTTAAAGGGTAGCTTCCCTTTGTACTTTCCATTGCTTCCTTTCTTCAGCTTTCTAACAAATTGAGCCTCAAGCTCATCATCATCAGTATCAGAATCATGACCAGCAGTCTCTTTTTCCTTTTTCTGAACTTTGAAGGCCGCTTCTCTATCAGATGAAGACGTCTTACCTATGCGCATCTCATAGGCAGTGAGTGAATCATGCAACTCATCCATGGAAAATTCATTCAGATCCTTGGCTTCTTCTATGGCTGAGACTTTTGAATCAAACCGGGGAAGAAGAGATCTTAGAACCTTTTTGACGATGACTGGTTCTTTAATCTCCTCCCCTAGTCCACGAATGTCATTCGTGACTTCGTTCACTCGTTGCAAATATGAGTCAACATTCTCGCTTTCCTCCATGCGAAGATATTCAAATTGAGAGCGATGGGTTTACAATTTTGCTTCTTTGATCTTCTCATCTCCTTCATGAATGCTTTTCAACTTGTCCCATATTTCCTTGGCTGTTTTGCATGCAATTACTTTGACCAGCTCGCTGTCCACAAGGCCACTAAAGAGTGCATTCTGCGCCTTAGAGTCGTTGTCTGCTAACTTCTTCGTTGCAGCATCATTGGGTACAATGGCAATATTGTAACCGACTCTGACAGTCTCCCAGACATCATAGCCAAGTGACTTAATGAAAGCCTGCATTCTGATCTTCCAGAAGGAGTAATTAGAACCATCAAACAAAGGTGCTTTCTTATTCCCTGTATTAGATGCCATGTGATTTGACAAGAGATCACCCTTAGCGTGTTAAGCTTTTCAAGGGAACCTTGATGCTCTGATACCAATTGTTAGATATCGCGATCACTGAGAAGGGGGTGAATCAGTGATTCCTTAAAAACAGGTCCAATTTAACAACAAAAATAAATCAAATCACACAAGGACACCAGATTTAACGTGGTTCACCAAAAGGCTACGTCCACGGTTCAAAGACTGTCCGAACACCAATCCGGGACAGATCTGAATCTATTTAGTCGCACCAACGACAAAGAGCACCAACCCTTAGTTTCAGATAGCACCAACTATCTAGGAAGCACCGACTCCCTTTACAATTTATCTGCACCAACAAATAGGATCACCAAACCCCAGACACCAAGCACCAACTTGATGTTCTACAGAATAAAAGCAGAAACCTTTTTCTACAGCCCTTCCCCTCTACAATCTCTCTCTCTCAATCCCTTACAAATTGAAAATTAAAGCATAAACAGAGAGACACTTATCTTATGGACGAAAACACCATCTTCAAGAGCACATCCTCGTCCACACTTGCTGTAGAAACTTGTAACAAGACTGCACACAGCAACAGCACTCTCTTCTCTCCAAAACTCTCTCTCTTTTCTTCTCTTTTCTCTTCTCTTCTTTCTTTCTTATTAAAAACGAACCAAACATGCCTTTATATAGGTTATGGTAACCCTTAAAAGTGTTCAAAATAGGCTACAATTCGTTTAGAGAGAGTCCCAAACGAAATAGATGAGAATCCTGAATTTTCGTGCACAACTTCTAATTTCTGCGCAACTCTGGTTCCCGTGCTCGGTCGACATCATGCCTTGCTCGGTCGACATCATAGACTGCGCGGTCGACATCCTAGGGTGCCCGGTCGACCTGCGACACACTGTGTTACGAAAATAACTGGGAGCTAACTGAAACTTTTTTCTGCAGGTTTCTCTTGCTCGGTCGACCGCATGGGGTGCCCGGTCGACCGACCACTCTGCTTCAGGAATTCTGAATTCCTGAACTGTTTCAACTCTGATTTTTCTTTTAAGCTCTATCAACACCAACCTATTAACATCATGCTTGTGACATTGTGTTGACAATAATTCCAACTCAAAACAATGCTTGAGATACTAATCACTTCAATTCTTTATAAAGCTTCTCAAGTCATCTCAAATTCCAACATTATGTTGTGTGAGTCTATTTTCACTTTCATATTTGCCTAATTAAGAGGCACCCAATCAGAGCTTAATTTATTTCTCTCCTAGTGTGTAGACACTTTCTTGAGAAAGAAGACTGTTGTACAGGTTATTGCTTAGCCTAAGAAAAGCATAGTGTAAAGGTTGTTGTTTAGCCTAGAAAAACAACTTTGTAAAGGTTATTGCTTAGCCTATTGCAAAAGCATAAATAGTGGAAATCCGGTGGGGTGTTGAGCACAAGCCGGTAGTGGATGTAGGCATTGAGGCCGAACCACTATAAATCATTGTGCAATGGTGAACTACTTGTGGTGATTGATTAGTTTATCTTCCGCACTTTCTCACATAATCATCACTAGTTAAAGGTGAATTGAAAAGGAATTAAAATTGGCCATTAATTGTAGATCACCCTATTCACCCCCCCCCCCCCCCCCTCTAGGGTTAGGATCTCGGACTTTCAAAGTTGGCCATCTCCGAGTACACCAGCCACGATGGCGACGGCCCGGCGATGGAAACGCGACCAGTCCGGGCCTTTTCCGGCGACGGATTCTGCAGAACAAAAAAACCCGATGCTGTCTTTGCCTTTTCTTTCCTTTTTCCGTTTCATGTAAGTCTATCTCTTTTAATCATAGCAACCAAAAAAAATTTTGCGAAACAACTCACGCAGATTTGTTCAAAAACTCAATTAAAAATTTCAAAACGGAGATAAATTTTGTCAGAAACTTAGATAAATTTTTTGGAAACTCTGATAAAGATAAATTTGCAAAACTCAGATAATATATCTGAGTTTTTGGCAAATTTAACTGAGTTTTTATTCAGTTTATCAGAGTTTCTGTAAAATTTGTCTGGATTCATGATAAATTTATCTAAGTTTCTCGATCTATGTCAACTTGTTTCTTTCCAGAAGGAGATGGCATGGGGTGGAGAGAAAAGATAGAGATGATAGATTGGATGAGATGTAGGCCGAGAGATAGTGGCGGGAGCAAGGTGGAATGGGTGTAACAGAGGAAAGAAGACATGATCAAAAAAGATGGAGACGAGAGATACGAAGAAGAAGATGGGTGATGGAGAGAATAATGAGTAGTGAGAGGGAGTGCGAGAGTGGTGAGATGGATGGAGAGAGAGGTGGCTGGGTGATTGAGAACATAGAGAAAGAGAGAGTGGGAGAGAGAACTGAGAGAAGAAGAGAGAGAGAGAGGATGGGTGAGGGTGATGAAATGGAATGTGGGTGTGAGTGACCAGAAAGGTGATGGTAAGCCTGGTTTGGCTATGTGTATGTGCATACATGTTTGTGTTGTTGTGAGTGGAGGTGATGAGAGGTGGGTGCTGTGTGCTAAGTAAGCTCTAGTGATCGAGTAGAAAGGCATGTGTGAGGGAGGAAATGAGTACATGTTTTTTGTTGACAAATTTATCTGAGTTTCCGAAAAATTTGCCAAAAACTCAGATAAATTTATCAGAGTTTTTGGCAAATTTATCTGAGTTTTTATCTAGTTTATCAGGGAGAACATGAGGAAGAGCATCATCTAAAGACAATGGTATTGTTTGGAACTTGCAATCAGCTGAAATCAACTGCACCGAGGTGGTACTGTCTTCGATTTGGGTTCTGTTTATGAGGTGGAGGAGGACCCTTCCGAGCTCCTTTCCATAGATCCATTTATGTACCTCTACCTTAATGAGACATGGGTGGAAATAAATGAGTTCCCACAGAGGAAAGTTCTTCCTCGGCATCACATAGTCCCAATCTCCCAGCTTCAGAGATGGGCAGTAGTCACCCTTTCCATCGCCAAGGTAGATGAATCGCTTCTTACCATCCTTGAGAACAGAGGTTCGGATTCGCTCCATGATAGGACCCTTAATAAGAAGGGGTAAAAAAAACAATGTCAGGCCCCCAAAGCTAAGCATAATTGAAATAAATAAATATAAAAAAAAAACTAATTTGAAACAATGGCATATAGCATTCTTGGGAAGTTACAGAAACAAGGGCCTCCGCCTATATAAGAAAGATGGAAAGTAATCCAACATTACAGTAGGGGGGGGGGTTTTAACAGGAGAAGCTTTCCAAATCAGAATTACCTGATGAAACAATACCATTGTCGTCTCTGCCACGTCGATGGATAACGGCATCGTTGATGTCGTTGTCGTCGTCCTTATGCGCTCAACTAACGGCCTGCAGCTTATACCTTGCATCTCCTTCATCATCACTAACGGATTGGGGGGTTTAAAAAGAAAGGAGGGGGACTTAGCAGTTTCGAAGCTAACGTTTATTAAAGGGGCATTTTTGTCTTTTTGTCTGCATTAGTTTTAAATGAGGACTGTCGCAACTACGAAAAAGTGTGATAGACCTTAGGCTGCAAAATGGAATCTCAAGAAACCTGTCGCCAAAAGCTCCTTTCTTTTATCTTTTACTATGTTTAGCAAATTATAGATGACTTCTATTTTCTTTTACTTTTTTTTTTTCTGCTTGTGGCCCATTGGCCAGGAGGGAGGAAATCAAACCTCCCACCACGGATCGATTCCTGGTGGGAGGGGTGAGAGTAAGGGGGCTTACTAACCGTCTCCCTCTATATTCTCTGGACTTCCTTTTATTTTGTTACTGTGAATATGAATAGCTTGTCAGATATATAATAGTAATCTTTGTTTTTATTTGATTCAGCTTGAACAAGTCATGGAACAATTTTTTAAGGGCTTACCTCAGGTGAGCTCACGAGAGCACCTAATTATTTATATGAAGACGACAAAAGGTCATCTCAAGTCCGTTCAATCAAAATCAAGCCAATGAAAAAAGATATCGTGTCGCAAATTGAAATCGTTGATTTAAGACATTGTCTCTTTCTTTTATAAAACTCTCTTGTTTGTATATCTCGACCCTATACAAACAAACAGAAACACAGCTATTCATCTAATTTTCCGTCGTCCTTTTATTGGGCTTGTACCTTTTCAAGCAATAACTTAAAGATCTTAGCATTGTGGAATAAGGCCACAAGCGGTTGCGGACATAGGAATTTTGTTTGGATGGGGTTGACGGGGACGGATTTAGACAGTTGTCCCCTCTTTAATTTATTTGAAATTCTTATACGAGGATAAGGTCTTTTAAATTTTTGCGATGGTCATTTCTATCATTTTACTGTTTTTGACCCCACCTAAGTTTTTGAATGGACTAAGCCTCTGTTTGGCATTCCTATTTTTATGTCTATACTTTTTAAAATCTCTTTTGCGGATGGAGAATTTAAAAATAAATACGCTTGGCAGCATATTTCACCCTCTAAATAGTGTAGAGAAGTAGAGATAATGCCTATTTTTTTCACTGCCCACCATTGGATATAGGTAAAAAATGGAGGGAAAAACTAGATGCAGGTCAACAGTAAATGTGGCCTAACAACGCCCACTCTCCTTTTTTTTTTCTCTCAGAATTTAAGAGTGTAAATCAAGATCCAAACCGTTGGAGATGTTCATAAGATTAAACACGGCCATGACACCAAGTTTCAGCTGTTAGATCAACACCAATCTCAATATATGTGCCAAAAAGTGATCAATTAGATGTAATTTTTTGAAATCTGTGGGCCCCAAATACAAGATTCAAACCGTTAGATATCTTTGGATTGATGAAAATGGCATGTGGTCAATTTTCACAGTTTGATGCCTTGTAGATCTCAAGATATTTGCAAAACAATAACAACCATTGAAGTATCATGTTCCATTTTTGATTTGTCCATGAGTTGTAACATTTTTCTATTACTTTATTATTTCTAGGATAGAATCAAGATCCAAACCGTTAAGATTGTTCTAAAAATCAAGCCTAGCTACTATGGGACCAAATTTCAGCCGTTGGATCATCACTAATCTCGAGATATGAGTAAAAAACCTAAGCAATTTGATGTCATTTTATGAATTATGTGGGCACCAAACACAAGATCCAGACCGCTAGATCTTTTTAGAATGCTGAACACAGCCATGGGGTCAATTTTTAAGGCTTGATGCCTTGTGGATCTTGAGAAATTTGTGAAAAACTCTCAACGATTGATATAAAAAATTCTATTTAACATAGATCCTAGCATTAGCAAACACTCATTTTGATTATAGGTTCTTTTCTTATGACTCTTTTTTTAATGGCTCTATTTTGATGGGTGTATCTAAAATAGAATAAAGATACCAAACAAGCCCTAAGTAATAAAATCACAAAAGGAGTTTGGGCAAAATTATCTTTTTATTTCTTCCGAAGCAACTCATTTGAGACAATATATTTGCTCTCCTGGTACCGCAAGTTTATCTCTTTTTTTTTCTCCTCTTTTTTCTTTTTTACTTTATTTCTCTCTTGGTTTTCAAATACAAATACGTATTCTTTTTCTGTACTACACGTCCATTGCCTATTGTCTCCATCTTCATTCTTCAACACTTACTCATTTGCTTTGATTACCCAGTACAACTATAGGTAATTAATTTGAAAAACCCATCCGCCTTTTGTTTCTTGTTTATCTTTTATCTTTTTGCTTGAGTTCAATACATGCCTCTTTAATGAGTATATTTAAATGCATTTGTTAATTATTTTCATGTCGTGTGTATTTTTGTTAAATACAATTACTTGATGTCCTTTTTTTTTCTTTATTTTATGTTGAGAGAATTTTTTTCGATACCATGTTATTTTAAAATCTGCCAAGAATATTGATTTTGATAGATTAGATTGAAAATTTAGCACTATGTAAATGGATAGATTATATTAGAATGAATGATAGCACACTAGATTATTTTATGGCCCGCCATCTTTTTATAGGTTAGGAATATAAAAAAAAACATTATTATATGCTAACTTACAGGTCTCCAGAAATCCATTGTAGGGCCCACATAATTATAATCTGAATCATTCAAAATGAATACCATCCCCTCGAATGATACATCCTAAAACTTTATATCAATAAAAGTGGGGGCCACCATCCTATTGAGTACATGATTGGTTGTGTATGTACGATATCAGACAAAAAATGCAGTTTAGAAAAAAAAATGGTTAGAAGATTTAAAAACTCACTAATTATCAATCCTAATTGACAAACGTTGATGGTAGTGATAAAAAGGGGCCTAATGAAATAAATGATCATTACTAGATGGGACCTTTATCATATGGGCATATTCATGAAGGGTTTTAAAACATAAAAATGCCTCACTGACAATTGTAAAAAAGGATCTTATTTCATGTAATTGAATAGCTAATTGATGTACAAGTATTTATGTTAATATAACTCATTACTTTTTAATACATCTTTTATTTATTGAAGGTTTTAATTCTTCTTTACCCCCTCTAGGAGAAATTCCTAGATCCGTCATTAGGGGAGACTATGGTCAATTAAAAAGGCTAAATTAAGTTTTATAGCATACCCATGTTTTCAAGTTCTTCAGTAGAGAAAACGTGAAGAGACTCATCCGCAACAGTAGAAAAATACCGCACACCAGATATTTAAAAACGAGGCTTTCTTGTAGCAATTGCAGGAAAAATACTCAAAACACTCCAAAGAATAAAGAAAAAAAATCAAAATAGTTGAAAGAATAAAGAAAACCCACTCTTTCACCAATCACCAAAATGTAATCTTACTTTTTATGGAATTACCAATTTTGGTATAAGGTTTTTTGACTTTTCATTTTCATGGATGGGGCGGGATTGATTTTGAAGGTGGGGCGTGGGCTGTACTGCCCAATGATGAGTGTTAAATATTATATATTTTACCCCTCATTAGTCCGGATCTTATCAGCATCTCATATGCGTATCATTTGCTTTACATAGAGATTTTATCATTCTATCACATTAAACGGATTATCGGATTATCGTGCATAAATCTAATTATTTATAGCGTGTTTTTATGCAATTTCTCTTGTGTAGACGGACCCCACGACTACCCCAACCTTCCGGCTTGTATCCCGAGGCATCAAGAAGAGATTTCAATAAAGAAGTTAGATGAAGAAATCTTGGTGAAGTGTTGAAGAATTCCAAAATAAGAGGATAAGACTTTAAGTATAAAATAAGTTATTTTTTAATACAAAGGAGTGGTTGGTACATTGGTTAGAGCTTGGCTTCCTATGAAATAGATTATGGGTTCAAACCTTTTACATAAAACCAATCAAATTGAATCCTTTGAAAGGAAATGAGCCAATCAAATGTCTTCAATTTGTATCCTTTGAAAGGAAATGAGCCAATCAAATGTCTTCAATATTTTTGTAGAGAAAAGAAGATCTTTTGGCAAGTTAGTCTTTTAGCAATTTTATTTTACATTCTCTATACTTTTATATTGTAATTAGGAGCTTCTTTGTAACTAATCTAGAGATAGTGTGCAATTGAAGACCATTAATGAATATTTGGAGCTCTTTCTTCATGTTTAGTGGCTAAATCTCTTGGATTATGCTCTCCTTTTGAAGCTAAGTAATGTGATTAGTTCAATTCTATGCATGTTTTAGTTTAAGTTCCCTACTTGTGCCTTAATTGATTAGTAGATTTTAGATCTAGTTGTGCTAATCTCTCTCATTTCTCATGCTCTATCTCTACACTTGATGCTTGGATAATCTCAATTGATGCTTTGTAATTTGATTAAGTTCTCTCACATAGTATACTCTAGAGCCATTATCTTTAATCTTTTGTAGCTTGATTTTGATGAATTATTGTTAGGGTAGCTAGATGATGATTTAGGATTTTGGCCTTTGATTTTCTTTAATTTGAACTTTATTATTATATCATCCAATCCAATTAGGCAAGAGATTACTAATTGGATTGTAGATTTGGAAATTGAATTAGAACATGCATTGTTTGAATTAATTACATACTTAGTGGATTTTGGATTGCCTAATCTATTATTCTTATTGTTGTTAATTTAAATCTTTATTTGATTTGTTATTTTCACTTCTAGATTGTTAGGACTACACTTCACACCACTTATTTTAAAATCAAACACATTTCACACCACATCTTCACCTTAAATCTTTCATTTCCACCACCATTCATCCACTAGTTTAGTGTAGTTTGTTAGATTAGCTTAAATCTTGTTAATTTCATATTTTAGGTTGTTAATTAGATTATTCTAATTGCTATTTTAGTTTTATTCTACATTTCATTTAGTTTAATTTCATTTTTCACACATAGTTTATTAATTTTAATTATTCACTTCAATTGTCTATATTAGCTATATCTTAGTTCAATTCTACTTAAATTGGATTCATTGCTTGTTTCATCCTCTCTTCGTGGGATCGATAATCCGGACTCTTTAGTCATTTACTACTTGACGACACCGTAGTCTTGTGGTTAAGCGTTGCACATATAAGTGTCGATCAAGTTCTTGGCGCCGTTGCCGAGGTGAGGCATTGGAAAGCTTTGAATTCCATAGAGTTGAACTCAATTTTAGATTGGTGTCCTTTTTATCTTTCCTTTATTTTCCTTGCGGATTCTACACATTGTTCGTGTTTGTTTTGTAGGGAGTTTCTAGCTTGGAGCAAAGGAAAGTGGAAAGGTGCATTGGAAAACTTTTATTTTCTTTCTTAGTTGGTTGTATTAGGAATTTATTATCAAGGCATTGTAATAATTTTGGTTGCGGGTCGGCCCGTGACCCATTTACTTTCTTTAAGTAGTTAGTTGTTCAGCAGAATTGCAATAAATTGCTTCTAGGGAATGAGGACGGTTGGACTATACCATTGTGGCCCCTCACATTCGTACACGGAAATTGGTGTCCATGGTGTGAGTCGACGACAACCGATTCATCCTCCGAAATAAATCGGGAGGCTTGCATTTCCTAACCCCCACGAATCCCTTGCAAGTGCGTTTACTTTGTTTGTTGTTCCTTGCTTTGTAGTGTAATCATTTTAAATACACTTGTAATTTGGTGCACTATTAATAAATGGCAAATTACCCCAACAAGATACGGATTCGGATTTCATCACCGTTTCCTTGCCCTTAGGATTTCATCTTAATTCTCACTTAGTTTAGAACCAATAAACCATAATAAAATTGAGTAGAAACATGACCTTAGGTTACGAGCTCACTAGAGAAGACCACCGCAATTGTGCCAATTGGGTGCCTTGGCAGATTTTCTGGTGCCTAAGCAAACCTTGTCCCTTGGCTACCATCTTGCCAAATAGAGAGACAACTTTGTTGTTCGATGAGTTAATTTTTAAGAGGAGCCTTCGCCTAGCGCGTCGAGATCCCATCATCTACCTGGGGGTTAACTGGCCAGAATTTCTATTTCGTAGGTCCAGGTTGGAGGCCAGAGTGTCCTCTTCACAGTTAGGAGTTGTCTAGAATTCTTTTAGGTAACCTTAGTTCATATTAGCTTTTCATTTAGTTTTCAAATTTTTTGTTATGTTGCATTCATTTCATTGAGCGGACCAGTGCATTGCTATGTTAGTCGCAGTTGCATGCGAGTGTGGATACGTGTTCAAGGCCGATTAGTGGGGATTGATTACCTTGCTTTGCCCACCCCACCCATAATACCCATAATGGCTGCACAAAACCCTCAGCAAAGGACCCTCAATGAACTATTTGCACCATTTTCATCCGCTAGACCTAGTTATATAATTCTGCTAGAAAATAATGCGGACCAATTTGAGATCCGGCCAGCCACCATCAACAAGTTACCAAAATTTCATGGATCTGAGTGTGAGCAGCCCTATATCCATTTGAACAAATTCCTGACCATCTGTCACACGTTTAGAAATCAAAATTTGAATAGTGAAGCCGTGAAGCTTAGGTTGTTTCCCCTCTCACTAGAAGATCATGCAGCCGCCTGGCTGAATTCCTTGACTCCAAACTCCATTACCACCTAGGATGAGCTTCTCAAAAAGTTTATGTCCAAGTTTTTCCCTGTGAGCAAAACTGAATAGTTTAGGAGTGCCATCAGGAACTTTAGGGGACGATTTGAGGAAGAGTTTGCCGAAACCTGGGAGAGATTCCATGACCTATTGATCAAATGCCCACATCACGGGATTGACAAAGGAGAGTTGATACATTTCTTTTATAGAGGTCTTACGAACCGCCAGCGTATCTTGATTGAATCAATGCACAAAGGAGAATTCATGAATCAGACTGCCGATCAAGCATACAAATTCCTTGTCAAGCTTGCAGAAAATTCAAAAAGTTGGAGCAATAATAGGAAAGATTTGGAGAGAGATGAGACAGGGATCTAGAAGCTTGGAATGTACAACATCAAGTAGGACCCTGAGTTGAAAAATGTGATGACCAGTTTAGTTTAGGGAGTGAAAAATTTGAGTAAAAAGATAGGATCTATGTCTGTAATGTCATGCCAACCCACCCCTCTCCCCTCTACAACATGAGCCCACCTTGAGAAGTATGAGTGAACTGCATCATGTTTGTGTGTTATGCGATAGTTGTGAGCACGCGGCTGAGAGTTGCCCTAGTCTGCCATTTGTCAAGGCCGAGCAAGCTAATGCGCTAAATTCCTATGGAAACTTTCGGAAACCAATTGTTAATACTTTCAGTCAGACCTACCACCCAGACAATAGGTTCCACCCCAATTTTTTGTATCGTCAATTCGAGTCTATTAAGTCCCATAGAGGTCAACCAAGATTCCAGCCGCAGTATCCTAGGCAGTAATACCAGCAACCTACTCAAACCAATCATCCTATGGTTCCCCATCCTCAGCAACCCATACAACAAAATCAGTTCCAACCACAGAACCAATGTAGGGCACTAGTCCTAGATCAGATGCCTAATTACTCTACACCAGCACAAGCCCCTCAGCAATCCTCTCATCTGGAGAACCTATTATCCAAATTCATTCAAATCCAAGAGCAGATTAACCAGGCCCAGAACCAGTCCATGGAAAAACTAGAGGCCCAATTAGGTCAGCTCACCTCACAGTTGTCTGATAGAGAAAATGGTCATTTCCCGAGCCAAACCATTCCTAATCCCAAAGGATGGCCCAATCAGCCTAGAGGCCAGTGTTCGATAGAAAGTAATGAGCATGTGCATCCGATCCATACACCGAGATCAGGAAAGATTGTGGACAACAGAGTTGAGATGCCTAAAGAGGATCAAAGAGAGAAGATTTTTTTAGGAAAACCAGAGAGTTCAAGGAAAGTTGTCAAACCCGAGAGAGAGAATTTGAAGAAAGATTTGAAAGAGAATGTAGAAAGAGAAAAAGAGAAAGGAGATAGAAGAATCCATACCAAGAGGAAAGCCACAGAGAGAGAAGATTCAGAAGCCCATTGTAGTTAAACCATCATCTTTAGAAGTGGTACCTAGAGCACCGATTGAAGGAGACTAGGAAGAAGGATCACTTTGAGGGAATCTTAGAAGTTAGCAAAAATGTCCAGATAAACATATCCCTTCTTGATGCCATAAAGCAAATCCCTTCCTACTCCAAGTTTTTGAAAGACCTGACCATTGTCAAGCGGAAAACCTCAGTACCCAGAACCGCTGTGATGGCAGCCCAAGCATCAGGCTTGATCGAGCAAACCATTGCACCTAAATATATAGACCCTGGCTGCCCTACCATTACCATTCAGATAGGAGACTGTGTCATAGAGAGGTGTCTCCTTGATCTTGGGGCAAGTGTGAATTTACTGCAGTACTCCGTGCACAAGCAGTTGGGCCTGGGAGGACTGAAGAAGACTGATAGTACCATTTGTCTTGCTGATAGGTCAGTCAAATATCCGAAAGGTGTGGTTGAAGATGTGATCGTCAAAGTTAAGAATTTTTATTTTTCAGTTGATTTTGTGGTTCTAGATACCAAACCAGTGGCAGCCCCCGACCGACATATTCATGTCATTCTTGGTCGACCGTTCCTTGCAACATCAGATGTAGTGATTCGATGCAGGAATGGGGTTGTGACACTTAGTTTTGGGAACATGAAGTTGGAGTTGAAAGTTTTTTGTAACGGACTCCAAACATCGAACCTAGATGATGATGAGGAAGTGGGCCTGATTGACACATTAGTTGATCAAACGGTTCAATCATCATGTTACACAGATCCGCTGGAGGAATGTCTGGCTCACTTCAATGCCGACATAGACATCGACAGGTCTATATGCGAAGTTAATGCACTACTAGATTCAGCCCAACCAATGGATGTTGGCCAATGGAAACAGAAAACTGAGCCTATCTTTACATCCACCTCTGAATCTAAGGTCAAAGAAGAATCAGTTATTGTTAAGCCACCCAAGTTATAACTGAAACCATTACCCGATAATTTAAAGTATGCCTACCTAGGGCCCTTTGCTAGCAACCTAATAATTATTGCCTCAGACCTTGAGGAAGAGCAGGAAAAGAAAATATTGGATGTGCTAAAAGACCACCAGAATATCCTAGGTTGGACCATCTCGGACATTAAAAGAATCAGTACATCTATAGTTATGCACCAGATTCATTTGGAAAAAGGTGCCAAACCATCTTGTGAACCTTCAGTCCAATCCCATGGTGCAGTTGAACTTTTGAATCCCATAGATGGTAGCACATTTCAAGTGAATGGGCATAGATTAAAAGAGTATCTTAAGTTTGTGGATCCTGAGAATGTTGCTGAGAAGGTCCTTCTTGTGGACCCTGGATAAATTGGCCTCATACCATGATAGTTGTGTCTGGATGAAGACGCTAAACTTAGCGCTTGTTGGGAGGCAACCCAATATCCTCGTGTGTCGGCACCCCATGGTGAGAAATTCTAATTTATCTTCCTTGTCCTATTTTATTTATGTTTTGCATAAACACTGGGGACAATGTTTAGGATAGGTTTGGGGGTGAGGCATTGCATTTCATTACATTTTGTATGTGCATAAGTTGTCTTGTTTTCCATTTATACTAAAAACTTTTAACACTTGAAAATTTCCCAAAATCACTAAAAATCTGAAAACTTTTCAAAAATTGTCCATGGATTTTTGCTTGAAGAGTTGTCATAGATACAAGTCCTATAACCTTTTTACACATTTGGCCACATGAGTGCAGTCCAAGGGAAGAGCAAATCACTTCTGAAAGACCCGGAAGAATCATTAGTGGAGACTAAAACCCATTGAGCGATTGAGCCTATCTATATCCGTTTGGGTGAAACTCTTCTGCGCTACTCATAGAGCTTCTTAGTCCAGCGCTTCTGATCTCATAAGTGTTATTCCTTGTTCTAACAATAGAGGTGACATCAAAATGCGAAGAAATCTTGACTTGTAGCTTATGATGCATTTTTTGAACTTAGGGGAAGATAATAGGCATTCTAAAAAAAAATTAATGGCCAAATTTTGAACTTACCTATTACATTTTATACCCTTATTGGCCATCTTGAGCCTATTTTACAAGAAACCTCCCTTCATTGTCCCAAGCCTCATCACCCACATATATATCCTTTTTGACCTATTATTTTTTAGAAGGGTATGGATACATGAAAAAAATGAAGGATTTGAGTATTAGCGATGAAGACTTCACATGGGCTACTAAAAGATAGATGTTCTACAAAGGGATGACAAAGGAATAAAGGAATTTGAAAGTTAAAAAAAAATGAGAACCAAAGGAAAACAAAAGAAAAAGAAAAAAGATATGGGAAACAAAAAAAAAAAAAAAAACAAACACCAAAAAGAGATAGAGTGGAATAAAGAACACAAAGCAAAAGGAAGAAGTGAAGACAGTGGAAGACTTTCCTATGATGACTTGAAGACCCTTACCTTCTCAAAAGTCCTAAGCCACATTTAACCCTTATCCTACCTATTAACCCTAACCCCATTACAACCTATATGAAAGACCTATTGGATCCTAGGAAAGGTTAGGTGTTGAATGAGTGAGAAGTTTAGTGAGCATTTCCACCTTCTATTGGTTATATCTTATTCTTTTAGATCAATCCTTTTATACATAAGCTCCGTTCTTCATCAATTATGTCAGTCCTTAGCCTTGTTCATACTCACATACTAAGAGTTAGTCAGTAAAATATGTGTGCTTCTATTGTTGAGAGTATGACCTGTAAGGCTGTAGTCAAGGCGAAATGTATTCCGAAGGGGATTAAGGTTGTGTGAGCTTCGACTTGAAGATTGCATGATTATTGGCTAAATGCACACACATACACAGTGAGACTTAGTTATTGACTGACATATCTTCAGAAGTTGGCTAGTATTCCTAACTTAGTACTCATTCTTATTAGCTTGCTAAAGACTGTTGGACATTAAAAATATTTTCTTTTCAAAATAAAAAGAATTTTGTGGGATTTATTCGCTGAAAACCCTCGCGAGACAAAACTCGTCCACTAGGGTAAACCTAGGGGTTTAACGGCTTGTTGCATGAGCTAAGTACAACCGCAATTCCTGCGAAAGTGAGTTGGGACCTTTACCGTGTTTTCTTGCATATAGTTTAGTTTTTCTTCATAGTTTTTGCTCGGGATTAGCAAAATGTAGGCTTGGAGGTGTGATGAGTGTTAAATATTGCATATTTTACCCCTCATTAGTCTGAGTTTTATCAGCATCTCATATGCATATCATTTGCTTTATACATAGATTTATCATTCCATCACATTAAATGGATTATCGGATTATCATGCATAAATTCGATTATTTATCGTGCATTTTTATGTAATTTCTCTTGTGTATGTGGACCCCACAACTATCCCAACCTTCCTGCCAGTATCCTGAGGCATCAATAAGAGATTTCAATAAAGAAGTTACATGAACAAATCTTGGTGAAGTGTTGAAGAACTCCAAAATAAGATGATAAGACTTTAAGCATAAAAGAAGTCATTTTCAAACACAAAGGAGTGGTTGGTGTATTGGTTAGCACAAATCCATGTGAAAGGATATGAGCCAATCAATAGCCTCCAAAATGAAGGACCACAAAAAGCAAAAAGCACATATGCTTTTGGAAGGAAAGTTTGTTGCAACCAATCAAATTAAAGCAATCCATGTGAAAGCAAAAGAGCCAATCAAAAGCCATCAAGTTGCAACCAATCAAATAAAAGCAATCCTTGTGAAAGGAAATGAGCCAATCAAATGTCTTCAATGTTTCTATGAATTAAAATTTTTTTGTAGAGAAAAGAAGATCTTTTGGCAAGTTAGTCTTTTAATAATTTTATTTTACCTTCTCTATACTTTTAGATTGTAATTAGGAGCTTTTTTGTAACTAATCTAGAGAGAGTGTGTAATTGAAGATCATTAAAGAATATTTGGAGCTCTTTCTTCATGTTTAGTGGCTAAAGCTCTTGGATTAGGCTCTCCTTTTGAAGCTAAATAATGTGATTAGTTCAATTCCATGCATATTTAGTTTAAATTCCCTACTTGTGCCTTAATCGATTAGTAGATTTTAGATCTAGTTGTGTTAATCTCTCATTTCTCATGCTCTATCTCTACACTTGATGCTTGAATAATCTCAATTGTTGCTTTGTAGTTTGATTAAGTTCTCTCACATAACATGCTCCAAAGCCTTTATGTCTAATCTTTTGTAGCTTGATTTTGATGAATTATTATTATGGTAACTAGATGATGATCTAGGATCTTGGCATTTGATTTTATTTAATTTGATCTTTATTGTTATATCATCCAATCTAATTAGGCAAGAGATTACTAATTGGATTGTAGATTTGGAAATTGAATTAGAACATGCATTGTTTGAATTAATTACATACTTAGTGAATTTTGGATTGCCTAATCTATTATTCTTATTGTTGTTAATTTAAATCTTTATTTGATTTGTTATTTTCACTTCTAGATTGTTAGATTTACACTTTACCCCACTTGCTTTAAAATCATACACATTTCACACACCACATTTTCACCTTAAATCTTTCATTTCCACCATCATTCATCCACTAGTTTAGTGTAGTTTGTTAAATTAGCTTAGATCTTGTTATTTTCATATTTTAGATTTTTAATTAGAGTATTCTAATTGCTATTTTAGTTTTATTCTACATTTCATTTAATTTAATTTCATTTTTTACACATAGTTTATTAGTTTTAATTATTCACTTCAATTGTCTATATTAACTATATCTTAGTTCAATTCTACTTAAATTGGATTCATTGCTTCTTTCATCATCTCTTCGTGGGATCGATAATCCGGACTCTTTAGTCCTTTATTACTTGACGACATCGTAGTATTGCGGTTAAGCGTTGCACATATAAGTATCGATCATTCAACATAAACCCTTTTCAAATTGCACGGGTGCGACCGCACCGGTGTGCCATAACTTGGGTCCGCCTTTGCCCACAATTGCGTTTCCCTGGGTTATGTGAAGAGAAGAGAAATATTAGGATATTACTCATTTTTGAGATTTTTTTATTATTTTGAAAGATAACATAGTATTCTACAGACCGGTACTCAATCAACGTCCTTGTCTGATGTATTTGGGTCGGGCTTTCATTCACTCAAATTACTCCTAACAACAAAAGCTTTTTATAATTCTAGAAAAGCAAGGGGCAGTTGACATTCATATGGAAAATCAGGTGGTTAGTATTCTCCTACCAAACCTAGATCCTAATAGAAAGATGGTCCAAATCACATGATCATGCGGTTACATTGAGAGGTTGAGCCCCACCATGGATCAGCCAAGGCGATCGACCCAAGTTCAGTGAGCAGCTGTACAAGGATGCACCGATCTACATGATTGTTCTAAAATGGCTTCTCGTATAGAGTCATTCCTGGTGATGATGCCACAGAACCAAGGCAATTAGGATCCCAGGACTCAGCAACACCGACCATGTTCTAGTCAGTTGCACATGGCCTTCTGTCTAATGAACTTGCAATCCTGTAACACTGAAATTGCATCTCCAAACATGAAATTAATCGCGCCCGAAATAGTGCAGTCTCTGTAGAGATGCCGCAGCGAATGAGCCCATAGCGCGTTATGGTAGCCATCGATGCGACAACGGTTTATCACAGATCGATCAGCTGCAACGAGGAGTGCCACAGCTTGACCCTTCTTAGACTCGGCCACGTTCTGGAACCAAATGTCTTGTGCCATGAATCCATCACCAAGTGCCACTGCATTTCACAAGAGAGAATTTCAATACAATTATAACTGAAAAGTCTTGGGAAGGATACCGCTAGTTCTCTTCCTATCTTAACATCAAATCAAAGCCCTTATTTTTTTTGTGTGTCCAATTGATGACCATCTAGAAATTATTGATTGCATAGTGAATCCAGACTGTCCATTTGGTGGGCCATACTGTAGCTAACCAATGTATTGATTTTTGGACATTGATCGAAATAATATCCAGTCAGGACCAAGTTCAGACACTAGGTCTGGTTCCAATGATATCCACCGAATATTAATATGGACCCAACTCAATCCAGACAGGCTCACATGTGTGGATGTAACTAATAATGGATTCACCTATTAAAAATCTGAACCATTTAAAATAAATATTTATTTATTTATAAAACATTCCTAAATTTTACACCTTCGATAATATTAAGTATATTATTGATAAGGTAATTAATAAATATAATTAAAAATACATAACATCGTGTTGATTAAGTTATCAAAAATATGCTCAATCATACTGTGTGGGACCGACAAATTTTAGATTTTCATTAAATGAGCCCCTTGTGTGGGTTTCACTCTTTCCACTCACGCAAAGCTGTCGGAAATCAGCCATGGAATGAATCCCCACTCGATTTTTTTTCTGGTGGGCAAACATGTGATGGTTACATCGATGAACTGTTTTACGCATTTCCAACAGAAACTGGGGCCCAACATTGAAAAATAGGTGCCGTTTGGATGTGACGAAAAGCTATTGAAATTATAGTGATGAGAATGGAATAATTAAAGACAGTGTGTCGGGGACCACATCTTTCATCCTTTTCCCACATCCAAATGATTCCATTGGGTTTTCCATCCTTTTCCCACATCCAAATGACTCCTTTGGGTATCGCCTCATGGAAATGGTCTGGATCCAAGTTCAGACCTCATTGGTCAGGTCCGGATCCACAAAGAGACAACAAAACAAATTACCAAAATATTGATATGTGCCAACTTGATAGAAACTGAGTCATTATAAGTGGACTTGGAGATTGATCTGATCAGGAGCCAACCCGTCCACATGTGGATCTTTATATCAAGGGCCTAAAATAGGGTAAGTCCGGGTCCGGCATAGAGTGTATCCAGACTCGAACCCAAAGTACTTACATATGTCCCATGCCCAGATCCGAATCAGAATAGGCCAGGTCAAGGCTTCTGACCAAAACCCATAGCTTAATTTTAATTTACTGTCCAACTCACAGGCCACAGCCGGAGTCAAATAAAGGGCCTGGACTTAAACCTGAATGGCACCCAAATACTTGTATGCAAATGACCTGAACCTGGACCCGAATTTTATATCCATGAAACACCAATCTAATATGAAAAAAAAAATGAAAAAAAAAAAAAAAAAAAAAAAAAAAAAGAGTCCAAATTCCGATTTATTCAAGAATTGTTCATTTCAGATCATTCCTACCTGACCCCAGACCCAGAATTTTTGGGTGAGGCGTCAGATCTATTGAGGCCCAACCATATCTAACAAGTTCCATATTCCTAACAAACAATTAAGTCATCAGGCTCTTACCGAATGTAGCAGAATCGAAGAGTGTGGATCCATCTGCAACATTGAGGCTGCCAGTTACAATGGTGGAGTCCATGCCATCTCCCACAATCACCACATTCTTCTTCTTCCTTCCCATCACCACCTTCTCTTCATACCTCCCCTTCTTCACATAGATCACATATCGCGCCTCGCCATTTTCGGGTGCCATCGCAACCGCCTCTTGGATGGTCATGTAATTCCCACTCCCATCTTTTGCCACCACGACATCGGCCTTGATTTTGCCGTGCAGACCTCTTACAACCATGTAGTCTTCAGCCCTCAGCCACGATGGAAAGTCCCCAGCCCGCTGCGGCCGCAGTTGTTCTAAACTTGAAGGTGATATGGAGCTGAAGACAGCCAGAGAAGTCATTGCCAAACCTATCAATGTATTGAGTTGAGCCACAAGTGTGGACTTAGCCACCCCATTTAGCCCATCTAAGCATGTGACATGGTTTGTGACCACTCCGGCCAGCCACGCATATACATCCTCGGCGACCGGGGTGGTAGATTGAATGCGGATTGAATTGATAGCTGATGCACAATCATGTAAACGCCCGTGCGAAAGATCCATCATCTCAATACAATTCTCCAAACCTGCTCGTTGGTTCGACTCATTGCTCTGCTTGTAGAGTCCAGCGGCCTTAATCGCGATATCATCGATGTTGAACATCGACTTTTGGAGTAAGATTTGAAGGAGATCGGCGTCCGTCCTTCTAAAGATCCCGGCAGGGGAGTGTTTGGAGATGATGGCTTGGCATGAAGATGGATCGAAAGCATGTTTGCATACTTGATGTTGGTTTTCGGTGTTTACATGGTGTGCTAGTAGAGCTAGTAGGAGTAATAAGGTCGTTGAGGAGAGTGTAATGAAGAGGGTTTTGGAAGAAGGACTAGTTCTCCTGAGAGAGCTGAGAAGAGGCTGATCTATCTTTGCCATGATTGATGATACAAAATGGGTATGAATGCTTCTCCTCCTCCTTGAGGCCTGGTCTATTATAGATGGCTTCCGGTGCCCTTTTTTTTGGTAAAGTAAATTGGGTTTCTTTATTTCTATCGTGGTTTGCGTGTGCTAATGGTCCACATCGAAATCATCGATTTTGAAAAATAAAGAAAGTCACAAATCTCATCCCTAGTCTAGAAGATCTCACAAAATATCGGCGAGAAAATCCCGAAACAAGATGAGAAGTGCTTTTTGAGATGGCTTAGTCTCAAACCCGCATGGACCAACTGACCACGAGCAAAGTTTTGGGGCAGACTTGACCTTAATTTTGAAACCATATATAACTCCCGCGGTGCAATTCAACTTGATGGTCAAAATATGCTTAACGGCCCATCCAAGGACTAAGAGAACTGCTCATCATCAGAATTGTAAGGAATCGCAGTTATCACTTGGCTGACTAGGGTTCGAATCCCTGAGTATGTCACCTTATTCTGCATGCACGAGCTCTTTTTTCACTTCAGTGGGTTGTCTTCTACCGTGTGTGCGGGCTCTCACTTGGGTCCCAGTCAAGGAGACCCCTAGCTGGATTACCAAAAAAAAAGAAAAAAGTTATCTAAGGACTTCGCATAGATGTATTAAACATGGTTAAAGCAAGGCTCTTATGATGTGAATAAATCAAATTATGCTTAAATATATATATATATGCCTGCATGTATAATAATTATATATAGAAAAATGCTCTTATGAGAGTAACTGTCACGGGGTAAATTTTTCGTACTAGGAAAACACCGCACAGCACTAAGATTTCTCTTAGTCAGCCTATCAACAACCACACAGCACACACACAGAAATGCAAGAGCAGAAGGGACAACACAACTATTGATTAATTAGGCACCAGCCTGTTTCTCTTATTAATCAAAACTGGGAATTACACCTCTTACAATTGTTTACACTCAGATGCTACAATTACAAGTTAATCTCGGATCTCCTCCTCTGTCTGCAGTGTTCAAACCTCGCAGACATTTATAAGGAAGCCTGACCAATCACTGTTGGCCAACAAGGATAACTGTTGCCACCTTGGACCAATTAGGGTGTGCCAACACCATTTCAGACCAACTGCTTGAGAATAGTTACTGTCTGCAGTTAGTAGCAACCTGCCTTCCAACCATTGGTCCACATCATCTGCCAGCCAGCCAATGCAACTACATAACTGTTGCACATGTGGCTGCCACATCAAACCCTCAACCGCCATGCTAACTGCATAACTGCTATACACGTGGCTGCCACATCAACTAAGCATCCTTGCAAGCATCACACCACAGCACCAATCCAAAGGAGGCACCACAGCATGCAACCGGGCTTCTTCTGTTCGGACCACGTGGGCCCAGGCACAAAGGAGTGGGTCCCACGCACCAACTTTCCATCCGAGTCCCACCAATGTCCCACCAAGGCCATTGGTATGCTACACAGTGCAAATCGTGCACCAACAGCGTCCACCGTGCATTTTTCCATCCCACAGGCATACCTCCTACATAGTAAAGGTATGTGCCACCCATTGTTTTTCACCTCCTGGGTATAAACGTCCGAGATTGACGAAATGGAGTTTTCGACCACTTCCCGGACCCCAATGCACAAATCCTTTCTCACACTGATTGTTCAACATGTTTAATAAGTATTCAAAACATTAAACATGCATTTGTTCCAAGAAAACACATGGTTGGTCGAGTGGCTAAATCTGCCGCACGCAGCATCCTGCACGACGTCGACCGCAGCACCCGTAGCACGCGACCGACGTTGTTCACAGCAACACAGCACTGCGTGTGCACCGTCAATCTTCGCAGCACGACGACTGCACTTACCACGTGCAGTACAATACTGCACACACCACGTGCAGCACAGCACGACAGCACAGCACGTCGTGCACGTCCATGACACCAGTGACTGAGAGGCAATACTCATCCGCACCAAGGGATTAACGTTCACCAGTGAACTTCCAAAACACAGTCCATATGCTCCAATGAACTGTTTGTGCAATGGTTGAGTCTATAACTGCCCAAACCACCGCACCATCTGCGCACCAACGCAGCTTTAGCTTTTTAAGGGCTAACAACCCTCCCCCACCTAAGCCGCGGACGACCTCGTCCGTTTTTTAGCCAGATACTCAATAATCTCCTTTTCAAATTGCCACAAAGTGGTCCCCTTCTCCCAAGAAGCTTCACTCTCCTCAGCACCCTCCCATTGTACCAAGTAACTTGTCTTCCGATTCTTTTTGCTTTCGCCCTCAGTTTTGTCCACCAAAATCTTCTGAATTTTGCGATTAAACTGAGCACGAATTGTGGGTGGTGCCCTCCGAGAAACACCTCGACTTGCATCACTTGGATTTCATGATAGGGTTTGAGAAAACTAACATGAAAGACTGGATGTACCTTGATTCTTTCAGGTAGACTCAGTCTATATGCTAATTTGCCCACTTTTAGGACAACTTCAAAAGGTCCATCATACCTTGGAATCAGTCCCCTATGGACCTCCGAGGCTCTAATTTTCTTCCAAATCTGGGGTGTAAGCTTCAGCATCACCTTGTCCCCAACCTGGAATTCTCTGAACATTCGATTTTTGTCTGTCCACTTCTTCATTCTGCGGACTGCTCTTTCAAGACAGTCCCTTGCACTTTCAACTGATTCTGTCCTCTCTCGTACAGATCTGTAAGCAGCAGGGCAACTTCCTTGGGATTTCTGCTTGGCGACTTCACGAGGGGCCAGAGGTTGTTGGCCTGTTGCCAACTCAAAGTGGCTAGTACCTGTTGCTGAACCGCGATGTAGATTGTAGCAGAAATGTGCTGTATCCAGCAGATCTACCCAATTTTTCTGATTCGCAGTAACATAGTGTCATAGATATTCTTCCAACATGCCATTTATCCGCTCAGTCTGTCCATCTGTTTGTGGATGATTGCTTGTGGAGAACTTGAGTTGAGTGCCAATCAACTCAAACAACGCAGCCCAAAACCTACCAGTGAATCGTGCGTCTCTGTCAGACACTATGTCTAAAGGAATACCCCACAGTTTGATAATGTTTTTGAAGAAGAGTTTGGCCGTATTCTCTGCAAAAACAGCATGTGGCGCTACTATGAACGTCGCATACTTAGAGAAACGATCCACCACAACAATAATCGATCTACAATTGTCTATCTTAGGAAGATTGACAATGTAATCCATGGAGAGGCTCATCCATGGTCTCTCTGGAATGGGCAGTGGCTCCAGTAGTCCTGCCTGTTTCTTTCATTTTGTCTTGTCTTGCTGACAAGCAAGACATGTCTTTACATACCGTTCCACGTCATTCTCCATTCGTGGCCAGTAGTAGCTTCGAGACAGCAGCGCCAATGAACGTTCTTGACTTGGATGACCAGCCCAAGGGAAGTCATGAGTTTCTTTTAATAATTCTTTACGCAGACCCCAGTCAGTGGCACAAAGGGACGATGACCCTTGGCATAGAGAACTCCTTCCTCTACCCAAAGCTTCCTGGTTATGCCTTCAGCAACTTGCTTAAGTAGTCAACCAGTCACCTGATCCTTCGCTGTTTCAGTCTTAATCCTGTCTAACATGGTCCCCTCAACTCGTACCAACGAGTTAATGTATGATTCGGGACCTAGGTTGCGACTCAATGCATCTGCAACGACGTTGCTTTTGCCTGTTTTATACTTCATCTCATAATCAAACTCTGCCAAAAAGTCCCGCCATCGAGCTTGTTTCGGTGTCAACTTTTTCTGTGTAAGAAAGAAACTGGTTGCCGAATTGTCCGTCCACACAATGAATTTTGCACCCAGCAGGTAGTGTCTCCATGTCCTTAGACAGTGCACTACTGCCGTCATCTCCTTCTCATGAGTGGAGTAACGCTGCTCAGTTTCATTCAGTTTGCGGCTCTCAAATGCAACAGGGTGTTCTCCTTGCATAAGAACACCACCAATCGCACGATCAGAAGCATCAGTGTGGACTTCAAATGACTTCTCAAAGTCAGGCAGTTTTAATATGGGTTCTGTAGACACCCAGTGCTTCAACTGATCAAAGCACTCCTGGCATCTTTCAGACCAGTTCCATGGTCTATCTTTCTTCAAAAGGTCAGTCAGGACTGCAACCTTCCGAGAATATCCCTCGATGAAGCGTCTGTAGTAATTGGCCAACCCCAAGAAGGACCTTAATTCAGTCACTTTTTTAGGTGTAGGCCAATCTATTATTCACTACAAGAAATCTAGGCTGTTGTGACGAAATTTGATGACGAATTTTTTTTTTTGTCTTAAAAGAACACCCAAAGAGGACGAAATATAAATTTTATCATTTGTTTTAATTTTTTTTCAAAAGTATAGGAGACGAAAATAAAATTTCGTCTGCAAAAATAAGGCGCCAACTTCATTTGCGTTGGCACCAATTATTTTAGCTCATTAGAGACGAACATTTTTGTCACAAAATATAAATTTTGTTTTGCGATGAACGTAATTTGTCACCAATAAGGATAAGTTATGGAAGACGAACATATTTCGTCACCAAAATAAAGCGCCAATTTCATTTGCATTAGCGCGAATTATTTTAGCTCATTGGAGACGAACATTTTTGTAATAAAATATAATTTATTTTTGCGACGAACGTAATTCGTCACTAATAAGGGTAAGTTATGAAAGACAAAAATATTTTGTCACCAAAATATGACGCCAATTTCATTTGTGGTGGCATGAATTATTTTAGCTCATTGGAGACGAACATTTTTGTCATAAAATATAATTTATTTTTACGACGAACGTAATTCGTTACTGAGAAGGATAAGTTATGGAAGACAAAAATATTTCGTCACCAATAAACACTCCATCTTTTGTTAAATGGGCGACAAATATATTTTTGTCTCGGAAAAATAAGTTGTGGGGCAAATTATTTTAGCTCATTGGAGACGAATATTTTTGTCACAAAATATAATTATTTTTTGCGAGAACGTAGTTCGTCACTAATAATGATAAGTTATGGAAGACGAAAATATTTCATCACCAAAATAAGGCGCCAATTTCATTTACGTTGGAGCGAATTATTTTAGCTCATTGGAGACGAACATTTTTTTCACAAAATATAATTTGTTTCTGCGACGAACGTAATTCGTCACTAATAAGGATAAGTTATGGAAGACGAAAATATATAGTTTTCCCGGCGATATATTTTGCCTGCAAAAGTCCAATTTTTCCAGCATTTTTTTGTTTTCGCCAGCAAAGGTCTCTTTTTCCCGACGATTTATTTTTTTCACTGGCAAAGGAAACTGTTCTAACATAAGTTTTTAAAAAAATAATTTCCCGGCAACATGGTTTCGCCGGTAAAGGTTAGCTTTTTGCGGGCACATTTGTTTTTCGCTGGCAAATGTCATATTTTTCCCGGCATTCTGACTACTTCGCCGGCAAATGTCACGCACCAACTCCTCCCCTCCATTCGCGCTTCATTTGGAAAATCGCGCGTTTATTTTGGAAATTTATTTTTCAATATATTTTAGAATTATTTTAGATTACTACTAATACATATAGCCCCTTCTTACTCAACCCATCTGCGTTTTACCCAAAAGAAAATAAAAATCGAAAAAAAAAACCAAGAAAAATGCATCTCCCTCATCTCAAACCCCTTCTGCATCTCCCCTATTTCAAACCCCTGCTGCATCTCCCTCATCTCTCTGCATCTCCTCCATTTCAAACCCTTTTGCATTTCCCTCCCTCTCGGTCCCGGGCCCATCTCGCCTGGTCCAGCGCCGATCTCGTAGCGCCCATCTGTTTGCATCTCCCTCTTGGTCCCTGGCCCATCTCGCCTCATCCAGCACCCCATCTCCGTCTCGTCCAGCCATCTCTTTGACCCATCTCTCTCTTGTCCGCCATCCTCGCCGTAGAGCACCCCCGCAGCGACACCTCTCACTATCTTCAGCTCAAAGTTGCCTTGGGCTCATCAGACAAATACTCATCCAAGCTCCCATTACACATGAAGTCATAAACCAGTATCAAATCGCCGCGCCGACTACACTAGCCCTGCAACTGGACTAGATTTTGATGACGGTGCCACCCAATACTCTCAATCTCCGCCATAAACTCCCTTACCCCCTGCTTCGATTCATGCGAAACCTGCTTCACTGCCACCTGGGTCTTTGATTTGGGGAGAGTTCCTCTGTATGCTCTTCCAAATCCTCCGTATCCGAGTAACTCCTTGTCGCGGAATCCTGTGGTGTCGATTTTCATCTATTTGTAGGAGAAGCGATGAGTGCCTTACTCGAATAGGGCCTTAAGTGAATTGAGGCTTGAAAAGCGAAGCACAGAACACATCCTTTGGTGGTGATTTTCACCTCTGCGCCTCTCTCATCTCCCTCGGCATCTCTCTCTCATGCTCAAGGTCTCCCTCGCCAGCACATCCTCTCGTTCCCTCTCTCGCAACCGGACTCACACTCAAAGGTAATGGCTCTGCCTCATCTTCATTGCATTGCTTCTTTTCTTTTTCCCTCCTCCGATCTCCCTCTTGCTGATGGATTTTGAATCTTCTTGTTAAGATTTACATTGAAACTCACATGCCCCATTTGGATTTGTTAGCTTTTGATTTTCTATTTTGAATCTTCTTGTTTAGCTTTCTATTGAATTTTCCTCCTCCCATCTCCCTCTTGCTCATATCTCATATGTCCTATTGTGTATAACGTCTGATATGCTAAACTGGTGATTTTGGGAGGAATTGGCACAAACCCAGATGCAAAATGCTTGTTTTCTATCTTTCCTTCTCTTTTCATTTTCCTGATCAGACTGAAGATTTTGCAGATTTGTGTTTTTTATTTTTTTTATTTTTTGAATTGATTGTTCTAGTTGGTCTTCTTTGTCTGTAGTGAACTTGCATATTTCAGATCTGGAGTGCTGGACCCTTTTTTAATTAAAACCCAACAAGTTCCTTAAACCCTTTGGCATTTGAATAGTTGTGCTTGTGATTCCTTCCTGTCTTGTGATTCCTTCCTGTCTCTTCTATAAAGAAAGCATGGGCAAATTGTCCGTATTTTTGGTCAGCAATTTCTCTGAATTGAAAAGGATTTCAGAACCTTCTCAATTCTCTAAACTCACCAAATGCCCTCCTTATGGGGTGAGTGGGGGACTTCACCATTCAAAAGAAGCAAAAAATGTATAGTTAAATTAAGTATTGGTTTCCAGGGTAAATGTGTTTTGAATTCAACTTTGACACCGGCTTTTTTTCTATGATATGTGACTCTCAATTTTGTGTTGTTTGTGAAGAATTACGTACAAACGATCTGTTGATTTGTGGACCGGCTATTTCTCTCTTGTCCATTTTTTATGAGTATTTGTTTTGTGCCAGATCTGAGACTTGAAGCATGGCTCATTTTATATCATTGCCTTAGTGTGCCTCAATGTACCTCAAATTACTTTTTCAATAGGATTTCTGGCAGAGTAGATACAATCAGGCTCCTTCTGTTTGGGCGTTGTAGCAAATGGGGGCTGCATTTGGCTGGATAATCCTAACATCCAATGTGGATGTGAAATGTATAAGAAGGAAATGTGGATGGGCAGCAGGTGGGTGTGTGCAGGTAGTGAAAGAGGAGAAATTTCTCTTTTCTTCTTTTCTTTTCGATTTTTTTCTAATGTAGATCCAAAGATTATAGCATCTGTGGTATTTCATTCTGAGAAATCAAATATTCAATTTATGAACTTGTTTCGTATCACATTCTAAGCCAGAGAATGTTAATTGTTTTGTTCGTCCTTTTCGTAAATCCTAATTATCAAAGGTGTATGGAAAGGAGTAGAAAAGAAAGATGTTGCACATTTTTATTTGCTTTTGTAATTTTGTAGCAGTTGAGGATTCCTCATATAAGTTCTTCTTGATTTTCAGGTGGGTGTTTTGGTATTTATTGGTTTATTACCTTGAATGGGTTATCAGGGATGTTTTCCTTTTATGTGGTCATTGAAAGTTGTTATGGTTTGATGTCGCAGCCTACTGTGTAGTCGCAGTTGAGTCGGTTGGCAGACAAGTTCCAATTGCCTTCTTGGAGCGGGTCAAGGATGATTTTAACAAGAGATATGGAGGAGGGAAAGCTGCAACTGTTGTTGCTAACAATCTCAACAAAAAGTTTAGGTAATTGTTCTTTCAACTCTTAAAAAAAAAGAAAGGAAGATAGCAAACATTTTTTTAATTTATTCAAACTGCACTGAACTCTCTTCGTCTGTGCAGGTCCTTGACTGTGGTGAGAAAATTGAACTTTTTGTAGGCAAAACAGAGAATCTTCATTTACAGTTTCGTGGAACTTCTTTACTATGAAGGGTTTAAAGACTTAAATTTTATTTGGATTTGATGGGTCGAAGTCTGAGTGGACTTGGTAGCTTGCAGACCCAGACACAACAATGACCCTGGTGTATATAACATGAATATATCTTTTCTGCTCAAGTGTGGTTTAAACTTGATATATTAAATTTTATCAGTTTTGTGGTCCAATACTATGGATGTAGCCTAACTTCCATTGTTAAACGTAAATTGTTTGGGTCACTGTGAGAACTCGCTTAACATTCCATTGTTTCAAGATTTGATCAATTAGTTCTTATTTGTCTGATCCTCTCTCTCTGTTTTGTTCAGACACATTATGTTTTGCTGCTCTGTTCCTTTAAAGAACAACTGCAACAGCATGTTCATGTTCATTCAATGGAAGCAGTTATGGCATGTTGGGAACTTGAGCAATCTATACAGAGCCTAACAGGTGACATCCAATTTTTTTTTTTCCAATTTCATTTCATAATTTTTTGGTATGTGTAGAGAAAGCATTATTTAATTCTATAACAACTGGCGGTGGGATTCTATCTTGTTTACTCAGTGAAAAAACCAATCCATATTGGCCGTATTGAGAATATTTTTCAACTCATGTTTACTAATTTGCGTACAGGACAATCTGATTATAGAATAGAGTCTGGAATTGAGTTTGATGGATATACAGCAGCACATAATAATCAATTGATTTTGTAGACTTTATACTGATTAGGAATCAGTTATATTAAAAATATTGAAAGCACTTGTTGCAGCTGGCAATGTGTTGGGTTGAACGGGTACATACTCTTATAGTGGCAGGTTTTGTAATAGGTATTTTGGGTTGGGATGGGTACGATTTATATATTGAAACTTGAGTTGGTTCGAGTTTTTATAACAGCTTTAGATATTTCCTAATTAGCTTTAACCCAAAATATGGACAATTTAACCCTTTTAGCCCTCTTAACTCAGCAACAGGAAGCTATCATCCTTCCTATAAAGGGGAGGTGCCTTGAAGAAGATCTAGCCATCATTTTGGTGATCTGATCCACTCAAATTCAAGGCATGGATAGAAGTTTGCCTAAACCCTTTTGTAGTTTTTTTCCTCTTTATTTCTTTTGAATATGACTTAATCCAGCCATGTGGACTATGATCACAAAAAGAACCAAATGCATAGGAGCATTGGTCCTGGTATTGAAAATCACTTAAAAACAATCCAGGGTTTGTTTTCCCTTTCACATGACCTATGATGCTGTCACTCAGCGGATACAAATCATATGTTTATGACGTTCACTTTTGATGTCTTTGTCTAGGCATTGTAGATTTGAATAACATATTATGATGTGGTTATGCCATGTTTTTGTGGGCTGAGGCTGCAAAAGTTTTCATTTAGTAGCATATTATTTTATTTATTGTTTGGAAGTATACATGTTCAGAACCAACATTTCTGTTTTTGGGTGTGTCAATGCATCAAAATCAAGCCATTGCATGTTTAGTTTTAATGTACGAGTTTAGTTTTATATATGGTTTGACATAGGAAGACCACTATTTCCTCATATGAGGCCCACCCATTGGTAGTCTTTCAGTCATGGTGATTAGGTAGAGTTTTCCATTATATGGTTTTGAGAACTTATTTTGTTTTCAACTCATTACATTGGTCCACATCTCAAGAATGTATAATTCAATGTATAGCAGCGGATAGGTGTTGGGCTGCAAATGATCCTTTTTTCTTTCTACCAATAGGCCAAGAGCAGATCAGGTTCAACTTATATCATGTCGAGTTAAACTCAGATAAAATCCAAACCCAAAGTTTGGTTTTAGAATTGAGACAAACACTGCATGGCATTAAAAGAATAGAAGGTTTGGACTTGTCTGTCATCTAGACCTGTTTCAACATGCTCAAACTAGTATACTACAAATGCATAACCTGTTTCAAAATACCAGAATCTCCTAGTTTGGAAATTGTGAAGTACCAAATTAAGTCTGTTTGAGCTTTTGCTCAGGTTTGTTATAAGGATTATCATAGTAGTAGTAAGTAAAGATGATTGCCAATTAGCATAATCATTTTTTTCCTGTATTTTTCCTTTGTACAGGGGATGCTGCATTAAAAATTGGAATTGGATGCCTACAGGTCAGGTAGTAGCCGTAAAAAAACTCCGCCCACATGAAGATGGTGAGCAGATTGACCAAATAAGCTTCAGAAATGAGATACAAGCATTAATAGAAATTCGTCATCGCAACATTGTCAAGCTATATGGATTTTGCTCCCATCCACGATGTTCTTTCTTGTGTATGAGTATATAGAAAGAGGAAGTTTAGCTAAAGTCCTAAAAGTTGGAGGAGTTCTTGATTTTGATTGGATTAAAAGGGCTAAGGTTTGGATATTTTGTGGAATTGTGGATATTACACTATTTTATTGTATTAGGGTGAAATTATTTGTAATGATGAATGGATATTTTCATTTTGTTAATTCGTAATTTTTTTTTGTCTCATTGGTAGCATCTTTGACAAATTATTTTCGTCTTTATTTATATTAAACGCGATAAAATTATTTCATCTCTATTTCTTATATTTATGACAAAATATTTTTGTCTCTAATCTCTTCCTCTAATGACAAAATATTTTGTCATTAATTACTTACAAGTATGTTCCCACAGAGTCGATTGGAGACAAAAAAAAATCGTCATCCACTGGTAGCTTTTTTGACAAATTTTTGTCGTCTTCCTTTATATTAAACGCGACAAAATTATTTCGTCTCTATTTCTTATATTCATCACAAAATATTTTTGTCTCTAATTTCTTCCTCTAATGACAAAATATTTTGTCACTAATTACTTACAAGTATGTTCCCAACAGAGTGTATTGGAGACAAAAAAAATCGTCACAAATTTATCTTTTTCAATGACGATTTTTTTTCGTCTCCAATACCTTTTAGAGACAAGGCTTTGGCAACAAAACGAGTGACGAAAAATTTTCGTCTTAATTAGTTTCGGTGACGAAATGTGTACATTTTGGGATAAATTTGTGTCGTCCTTAAACCCCAAATTTCTTGTAGTGATTGCCTGTATCTTTTTAGAATCCATTTTCACCTCCCCTTTACAAATTATATGTCCTAGGAAAGTGATTTGGGCGCAGCCAAATTCACACTTCTCAGGTTTTACATACAACTGATGTTCTCTCAATGTGAACAGCACCTTCCTAAGGTGGTCCAGGTGTTCATCTAATGAACCACTATATACTACAATGTCATCAAGATAAACAACCACAAAACGATCAATATAATCACGAAACACATTGCTCATTAAAGTACAGAAAGTAGCTGGCGCATTTGTTAAGCCAAATGGCATTACATGGAATTCAAAAGAACCATAGCATGTTACACAAGCTGTCTTCGATTCATCTCCTTTCGCAATTTGCACCTGCCAATAATCGGATCGCAAATCCAGTTTGCTGAAGATCGTTGCCTTGGACAACCGATCGAACAAATCTGCTACTAAGGGAACAGGGTATTTATTCTTGACCGTTATTTTATTGAGAGCACGGTAATCAACACACATCCGGAGAGTTCCATCCTTCTTCTTCTGGAACAGCACCGGTGCACCATAGGGAGCTTTGGATGGTTGAATGAAACCAGCATTCAGTAGTTCATCCAATTGCCTCCCGAGTTCAGCCAACTCAGAAGGGGCCATCCTGTAGGGAGCCTATGCTGGGGTTCCAGGCATCAACTCGATCTGATGGTCCACAGCACGTCGTGGGGGCAACTCTTGTGGTAATTCTGGGGGCATAACAATAGCAAATTCCCCCAACAGTGACTGAACTTCTGCTGAACAGTCCTCTGAATTGTGTTCTGTTTCCACTAGTGTTGCCAATATGGTTAGATGGCCTTTTCGTAAACCATCCTTGATCTGTAAAGCAGATAATACCTGAATCTTCTCAGGTTCTTTGATCTTTGGGACGAAGCAAGCATAGTGTTCGTCACCAATAAGGATTCCTCCCAAGTATGGCATAATCGCCACTTTTACTTTGACGAAAAAGTCGATTCCCAGAATCACTTCAAAGTCATCAAGGGGTACAATCATGAAATTACAGAGACTAGACCACTGACCTATCCTTAGAGTCACATCATTCGCCATTCCAATGATGGGTTTTGCCTCTGAATTCACTGCCTTCATTTGACTTTGGCCTTTAGTCAAGGGAAGACCAAGTCGAGGCACCACTCGTTCAGCAACGAAGTTGTGAGTAGCACCTGTGTCCACCATTGCTGATGCTGAATTCGCATTCAACGCCACTTTCACATAGATCAGACTATTGGTCTGAGGGGGTCCTTCGCTCTGAATTGCATTCAGAAGTTGCAGAGGATTGACCCTACTAGGCTCATCCGGCTTTCGCTCCTCCTCTGCAACAAGGGCATTCAGTTTTTCCTTCTTCGGGCAATCACGAGCCCGATGGGGACCTCTACAAATGAAATAGCCAGAGTCTGCCTTGTAAGGCTTTCCCTGCTGATTTCCATTCTGTGGCTATTTCTCCTTACTGCCACCGTCACCATTTTTCTTCTTGCCCTTCTTTAAACCACCTTTGTTGTTGTTCTTGGAGTTTCCAGCATCATAATTCTCTGCTTTGGCTGCTTTGAAATCTACCAAAGCTTCTGCAGCAGCCATGGTAGATGGCAAGTCTTTGACTCCCTGCCTTCGTAACTCTACCTGCGCCCAGCCCTGTAGTCCAGACATGAAGTTAAACAGTTTGTCATCCTCTGACATGTTTTTGATATCTAACATGAGGGACGAAAACTGTTTCACATAGTCACGGACCGGACCAGTTTGTTTGAGTTTTCGAAGAGTCTCACGAGCAATCCATGCAACATTACATGGCATGAATTGTTCATTCAATTCCTTTCTTAGTGATTCCCATGTTATAATTGGTGCACGCCCTGCACTCAAGTCGTCGTCCACCCTTGTCCGCCACCAGAGTTTCGCATCACCAGATAAATACATGCTGGTGATTGTGACGCTTTCTTCTTCGGGAATATCGGCAGCAGAGAAATACTGTTCCATATCCCACAAGAAATTCTCTAGTTCTTTCGCATTGCGGGCACCAGCAAAGGGTTTTGGTTCTGGGACCTTAACCCTCCTGTTCTCTTCTGTAGAACCACTGGTTCGAATGACTCTCTTGAAGAGAGTCATTTCATCAGAGAAAGACTCCATCTGTTCCTTGAAGAAGTCTGTGGTTGATTGCATATCAACTTTCAATTCTTCGACTTGAGCAACAGCTTCTGCGAGGGACATCTCCAGGGAGCCTATTTTCTCTGTTACTGCCACAATCTTTGGACCATGGGTGATATGGTCTGCAATGATCTCAGATAGACCATCTACAGTCTCTTCGAGACGAACGACTGTATCCCGCACTTGCTCCAATGCATTCTTAGACATGGCTGTGAGAAGAAATGCACCAACAGCTTCGAAAAACTTGGCTCTGATACCAGTTGTCACGGGGTAAATTTTTCGCACTAGGAATACACCGCACAACACTAAGATTTCTCTTAGTCAGCCTATCAACAACCACACAGCACACACACAGAAATGCAAGAGCAGAATGGACAACACAACTATTGATTAATTAGGCGCCAGCCTGTTTCTCTTATTAATCAAAACTGGGAATTACACCTCTTATAATTGTTTACACTCAGATGCTACAATTACAAGTCAATCTCGGATCTCCTCCTCTGTCTGCAGTGTTCAAACCTCGTAGACATTTATAAGAAAGCCTGACCAATCACTGTTAGCCAACAAGGATAACTGTTGCCACCTTGGACCAATTAGGGTGTGCCAACACCATTTCAGGCCAACTGCTTGAGAATAGTTACTGTCTGCAGTTAGAAGCAACCTGCCTTCCAACCTTGGTCCACATCATCTGCCAGCCAGCCAATGCAACTGCATAACTGCTGCACATGTAGCTGCCACATCAAACCCTCAACCGCCATGCTAACTGCATAACTGCTGTACATATGGCTGCCACATCAACTAAGCATCCTTGCAAGCATCACTCCACAGCACCAATCCAAGGGAGGCACTACAGCATGCAACTGGGCTTCTTCTGTTCGGGCCACGTGGGCCCAGGCACAAGGGAGTGGGTCCCACGTACCAACTTTCCATCCGAGTCCCACCAATGTCCCACCAAGGCCATTGGTATGCTACACATTGCAAATCGTGCACCAACAGCGTCCACCGTGCATTTTTCCATCCCACAGGCATACCTCCTACATAGTAAAGGTATGTGCCACCCATTGTTTTTCACCTCCTGGGTATAAACGTCCGAGATTGACGAAATGGAGTTTTCGACCACTTCCCGGACCCCAATGCATAAATCCTTTCTCACATTGATTGTTCAACATGTTTAATAAGTATTCAAAACATTAAACATGCATTTGTTCCAAGAAAACACATGGTTGGTCGAGTGGGTAAAATTTGCCGCACGCAGGATCCTGCACGACGTCGACCGCAGCACCTGCACGACGTCGACCGCAGCACCCGCAGCACCTGCACGTCGTCGCTCGCAGCAGCCGCAGCACGCGACCGACGTTGTTCACAGCAACACAGCACTGCGTGTGCACTGTCAATCTTCGCAGCACGACGACTGCACTTACGACGTGCAGCACAACACGTCGTGCACGTCCATGACACCAGCGACCGGGAGGCAATACTCATCCGCACCAAGGGATTAATGTTCACCAGTGAACTTCCAAAACACGGTCCATATGCAACCAATGAACTGTTTGTGCAATAGTTGAGTCTATAACTGCCCAAACCACCACACCATCTGCGCAACAACACAGCTTTAACTTTTTAGGAGCTAACAGTAACTCTCATACTACTATAAGATTAAGGGAGACCCATTGGATACATATCCAATGTTAATAAGAGTACATGTGTTCTAAATTTCATATCCTTTAAAGGGTTTTCACCCCTCAAAAAGTATCCCAAGGATGTCATACTTGATTTTAAGTCTCCAACTCTCCACTTGAGTGGAGATTAGAAATCCGAAACCACACGAGTGTAGGCCCCTGAGATGAAAATTTGCAGAGTAGATCCAATCCAAGTAAATTTGCTTAATTCCAATTGAACTAATTGCCGGTTATGAAATGTACAAATTTTTTCTGTTTTGGTGTAAGAGCACATGTAAAGAGAAACAAACTCACACTAGGGGGGCCTCGGTCGATACCTAATTAATTGGATGAAAAATAAGGTTGCCTACCAACTAAACAATTTATTTGCGTACGAAATCTACAGCGATTTCCTACGATATTGTGGTCCGATATATTTGGGTTTCTTTGTGGGTAAGCTTGGGAGCTTGGTTTAACTAATTTGGGCATGAGCTGACCTCGAGCCACCCATAGTTGCATCCACTAAACGGGACAAATCCAACTGTACCTGAAACAATTATTTTGAGTGGTCCGCTAGACATGGAACATTTTTATCCTAAAAGTGGGTGGAGCTGAAAGACCTTAACTTTTGTGGAGGCCCACCTTGTTACAAGTTTGGATAAACTCAAGAAGATTTAATAAAAAAACATACACCCACGTTAGCTCAACCTTTTTGTATAGTTTCTTGGGATATTTTATTACGGTAATTTAAAGTCTACGGTAATTCAAAGTCATTGATTTCTCTCCCTCTCCTTGTCATTAAAGTTGTTATTTTATCCATACATTCACCATACGTCCGTATCCTACGCTGGCCAAAATATATTTTTTTATTTATAATATTATAATAAATATTGTGATACCGCAAGTTATTAACTAAAGAAACCGTAATTTATGTTGTGATATCATAATTTATATTGCAATGTCGCAACTCGAAAAACCTTTTTCATCCTTTATCCCTCTATGTTTCGACTATACATCATTTTCACTTGCGGTAACACTCTCCCCCAGCCATTTCCACCACTCTCCTCCCTCACAAACCAGTGCATATATTAACAAGTTCATCACTGTTATTTTTTTAAATATATTCAACACTGTTAATATTTATACAAAATGTTTCTATAAGTGGAATTCCTTATATCCTAACTACCTTCAAAATACAAAAAAAAAAAAAAAAACAATACAATAAATAAGAGAGAGATACAGACAAAGTGGGAAACATGGACTGAATAACATAGACGAAGATGTGGCAGGAGATTCACTTGCTATATATGACAAGCCTGCAGATAATGTGGGAGGAGATCACTTGCTATATATGCCAGTGCATCCCAGCTTAACGTGCAGAGAATAGAGAATGGAAGCAAAGAACTCAGTCCAGAGACGAAAGCAACGGAATGGAAAGAAATTATAAACAGAAATATATTCGTTGACTTTTAACGTAACGCTTTTTGCGATATCACAACATACCTTGCGGGATTGCAACTTTATAACTTGCGGTATCGCAACATAAATTCTGATATCGCAATATTTGTTATGATATATCCCAAATAAAAAAACTCCTTTTGACCAGAATAGTTGGTACAGACGGTACATAGAACGTCTGTGTAAAATAACTAACTTTGGTGACAAGGGGGAAGAATCGAGCACTTTGGGTTATCGTACAGAAAAAATCTCTAGTTTCTTTCATTGCAAGCTCTTCTTTGTCTCCCTCTCCCTCATATGCTTTTCTTATTCGTCCTCTCTTGTCCCTTTCTTATTTCTTTTTCAATAGAGTTTGATTGCGGGGTAACAACCTAATAATTCAGTGTCACATCTATCACCGGAGTTTTAACTTAATTTTATAATATTTCAGGTCATTCATGAAATTTTTTTTCTTTAGTATTGATAAATTAAATAATAAAATTTGAGTTATTCATGATATTATTGTAACAATGATTTTATAATATGTTTCACAAAATATTTTTTGTTAAAGGTATTTTTATTTAAGATTTTAAATCATTTTGATACTCGATGATGTTTTCCTCAACCATGAAAAAGAAGCTAAAAATGAGAATTATCTCAATATTATGTTTCAGTAGATATTATCTCAAAATAAAAGCTTTTAGAATGATTAATATCAACCACAGTTGCAATTTTCTTTACTGAAATTATTTTGTTGTGGAAAAATATTAGAACATTCTCAAAATTTAGACTTCTGTGGGATACTACAGGGAAGATGTCGCATATGATAAAAGTAAATTTAAAAAATATAGAAAATGATATCTGATAATTAGTAAGTTTAGTTCAAAAGGTGAGAAATGCAAATCTATATAATTATATATTAATATCTAAACGAGAAATCAATACAAACTATCATTGATAAGTATAAGATTATACTTATTACTAATTATAATTATAAAGAAATTACATTAATCACCTATAAGGGTATAATGAATTCAAAGAATTACCATAATTGAAAATGGAAGTTCCTCTTACCCAAAATCTGTAATATTAATAATTTACAAAATGAGAGTTGAATGTGCATTAAACTCTATAAATATTGGCCTGCAGTTCTTAAATAGATCCAACTAACATTTTGCCATTTGTATCATAATTATGGTGATACTTCATGATATAGTTATGATGTTACATTTTAATTTGACCAATATTTTCAAGATATCAAGTTAAGAAAATATCTTAATTAATAATGAATCTCACTATATTATTAACAATATTTTTTTAAACATCATTTCTATTTGTGGTTTTAGGAGCACCTAAGATGAAGGACATAAGCATGGTTTAAAAAACACAGGTTTTTACTGCCCCACATATTAGGTAATACTTTATAGCAAGATCTTCTCCTACGTGTGCATTCCCTAGGTTGTCAATGGGCCGGGCCAGGCCTGGTCTTGGGACGTCCAATCCCTTTCCGAATATTGGGCGGGCCTACCTGGGATTGTCCAATCTCAGCCCTAAATTGAATGGGTCTACGTCAAATCCTGTCTTATGCGGGGCTGAGCCAAGCCAGGGCTTAACACAATCCCATGAATATAAGCTAAACATTCTCTAATTATTTTTATACTGCCACCGGACACCCGGTGTAAACTGGACTTTAAATCCTCCTCATTTTTTATAATTATGTGTAGGCCTATTAATTTATTTGTTTATTCATATTCGTACATTTTGGTTTGTATGTTTTTGTCAAGAGATATTTACAATATGTTTCATTATGTTTGAATAATCTATTAACATCACGAGGATAACTTGTTATGAATAATCTATTAAGATCTGTTAACCTATATTACTCGAGTCGGAGAGAGAGAGAGAGAGAGAGAGAGAGAGAGAGAGAGAGTCTTTCTTTTGGATTCACAGGCTCTCCCTAACCTATTGTTTTCTTTCAGACAAAGCAATTAAATGTCATGGTTCCAAAACATAAGAAATATGATAACCTAAACCATCATCCATATATAGAAACGATTCATAATGATGAAGCATTTTATTAGTTATCTATGAGTAATGGATGTGATGCCTACTTCAGTTTTGGGTCATATATGAAGGCTTGGCAAGAGAGATTCTAATTCCGACATCATTAGTTATCTTAAGTAGGGCTTGATCCAAGGGTTATGGTTCTTTGGATCTGCCTTAACGGGCAATTTTATGCAACATAATTTTGTGGACCAAGTTTTCAGTAGATGTATGCAAAATCCAATGTTTAGTGTGTAATTCTTTGAGCATTTATAAAGTCCAAAAGGGAGTGGTTGGACCTGTATTTTTTTTTTTTTCATTTTTTGCTGATCTGTTAGTTTTCTCTCACTTCTCTCACATATCACTTGCATTACACAAAATAAAATTTCAATATTTTCTTGTACCAAACCGGGCCAGTTCTATCTATTCCAAGTCTTATTTTGATCGAACTTTAAAATTTTGTCCAAACCCAGCTCACCCGACTTTAAAAGCCCTATATTTTTGTGCTTGGGTTGGGCTCCATTTTAACGGGCTCAATTTACAGGTCCATTTCCGACGAATTTAAGAGTACCAACCATGAGGACAGCACCCTTCCATATGTGGGGAAAGAGATTACTCATCCTTTCTATGTGCTAATGTTTTAAAACCGGGGTCCAACCATGACGACATCACCCCTCCATATGTAGGGAAAGAAATTACTCATCCTTTCTATGGGCTAATGTTTTAAAACCGGGGAGACAGGCCAATTGAGCGTTTGGATTATTGGAATAAATTTGAGAAACCAATAGGAATCGCACTCGATACTCTTCAACTATTTTCTTTAGTGCTATTGATACAAGTGGGAACTTTTGGGCAGTTTGATGATATGGAGTGGTGGATAGGAGGTTCCCTTGTTCTTTTAAGATTAAGATACCATTCGATGCTGTCGTCACTCGTCCGCATCACAAAAAGATGTAGCATGGTTTTAAAAAATCGGTTTCACGGGGCATGAAACTTACCCAGGTTAGGCCCAGCAGTTCCACAACGTTAGCGGTATTTTTTTTTTTTCAACTTCAGCCAAGGGATTTGAGACAAGAGAGAAGACAGCCTACTCAAATGATAATATAGCCCGCACATATAAGAAAAAAGCTCCCACATGTGGAAATAAAAAGCCTGCACACATAGAAAAAGGAAGGCATATCCAAAGTCTGAACTCCTTACTACTTGAGTAAGGAGCCGTTCGTTCTCTGCATAATCATTATTTTATATGGTTAGGTTCAGATTTGAGCTTATCTACATGCATGTATGGTATACATGCATGTAGATAAGCTCAAATCTGAACCTAACCATATAAACTCTGAACATGACCAGCTTTGTAAATTCCTTACCCTAGTTCAATTCGTGCTTCGGCTAGTTAACTAAGGATCAGGTACCCAGAATTTTTTAGTAAGATTTAATTTTGAAAGGAAACCAAATTTAGAAAATATATACACTTAAAGTAAAATATAATGTATAGAATATATTCATATATTTGTATATGTATTGGGTATGTGGGTTTAATACGGGTACGGGTATTTGAAGCTTGATTCCGAATCCCATCTGATCTTGAAGGTCTATCACGTCAAGCAGTTTGTCATGCATGCGGGTCTAGTATCCTATCCCCTAGTAGGAGTTGCCTATAGTGACTCAGTGGAGTTTAATCGGTGAACATATATGTATATATATTTTTTAAAGTATCCGAGGGTTCCTGATCATTTACGTTGGACTAATCTCTCCGGGCCTATAGAAAAGACGGATAAACTTTTTCCGTGACCCCAATGTGATAGTATAGTTTCCAACTTACAACCTCCTTGTATAATCGGTGAACTTAGGGTCACCGTGGACAGAAGATTCCTTTCACTTGGGGTTTATGCTTGGGTCAATCAAATCCTCAATCATGTGTGAGTTGGCACTGCTATCATTTTTAAAATAATCGAAACATTTCAAATTTAACATCATTAAATCTGTACGAGGCATAATTGTCAAATTTTAAGTACATTTTTTGGTAAAATACTTTTTAAGTACTTTCAAGTGACTGTGATGTTGGGTAGAGCTGTTAATCGGGTTGTGTTAAGGAATTCGGGTTGCAGGTCAAACGAATTCGGATTAGAATCACCTCAACCTGAACACAACCCATTAAGAAAACGGGTCAAAAAACCAAACACGAACCCAATTCGTTTATTTAACGGGTCATACGACACGACCCGTTAACCCGTTAATTTTGAAAAAAAAAATTTCATTAAACTTAAAAAATATCTCTTTTCTAAATCATAGAGCCATACTTTATGTTTCGAGGCTATGCCTATTTTCTAAGTAAATGTTGTATCTTTTCTAATTAAGTCCATCTTCCATTGAACAAAAGTTATGTCACCCATACTTTGATTTTTTGCATGGTAATGTGATGTACACTAGGTAGCATGGCTTTTTGGCGGGTTGTATCGGGTCGTAATGGGTTACCGAGTTTATTCGTTAACGACCTATTAATTTAACGGGTTAACGGGTCCGATCCATTAATAATTCAAGCCCATTAAAAGGTCACCAAAATCCGTTAATATCACGTGGGTTTATATCGTGTTAAGCGAGTCCTATTTTGGCAGCCATAATGTTGGGTCGACCTCGTGCCTTGCTTTTAATAATAAGGTAGCAGGTGGAACTCCGGCCATGGTTTTAATAATCAGGTAGCTGGTGTACACCACCTTATGTTGGGTGCAAAGTCAGAAAAATCAACAGAAGTTCTGCGGTGGATTCCATTTCCACCACATGAGTCATTTCTCTTATCCACAATGAAGTAATTTTCATGCTTTTTTTTTTTTTAATTGAAAAGATTGATGTTCTTATCGATGGGGGCGTTGAGTCGTCTCATTTCCACGTATGTGTGAAAAGGACGTGTCGCCGTGTCGCCGTGTCGGTCCCTGCCATCTTATCCAAAAAGCATATCATAAGACTAAGACGCGGCGAAAAATTCCGCATCTCTTCCAACGATACATTACAAAATAGGGCTCTCATTGTGGATGATCGTACTCGCGCCGAGTTGAGTTGAGAAGAGCTAAATCAGACCCAAAATGCATGTGTGGGGATATCCAAATTCAAATTCAAATTCAAATTCAAATTCAAATTCACAATCGAATTAGAGATGAGTTTCAATGGTCTGTTGACTGAAGGGGTTGTGTCCTTGGAACTATTTGAGAAGATGTAACCTAACCTAATTGGGTTGCTTTCTATAATATTTAGGAGGCCAAAATTCGAGTTCTGCATGCAATATGCAACAATACATAACAAAGAACATAAATTGAGAATGAAACCTACTTTCTATATTATGAGTGACTGAGAGACACAACCTCACTAACCTGAGATAGAACTATAGTAAACAGAGACAGAACCTCGGTAACTATGAGCATTTCTCAGGACCCATTTCTCTCTCACAACTTTTTTTTTCTTTTTAATTTTAAAGGTAATTATATATTTCTAATTCCAATGTGTAGACTTAAAATCAGAGTTAGACATTATATCATAAGGATAGAATTTCAATTAATCAACCTACATGTGCGAAATTAATTTTTTTAAGAAAGCATCTTCATTTTTGTGCCTAACCTATTATTTTATTGCTTTCCTAATTCGGTTTCTCGCTTTCACATTCCACCTAACACGATCAATAACACAACATAATATCAAAATATAAATGAGTATTTGACTCCATGACGGCTTTATCTCTGCAAGTCCCTTGATCAAAAGACTACTAATGTTGAAAACTCACTATACTTTTCTTCTTCTTTAGAAATGATAAAACAACAAGATAATCAGTGAGTTTTGAAGAAAAGAGCAATAACCCCTAAAGCCCATTATATAAGTTTTCTTAGACAACTTCCTTCCTATCATAGAGTCATACTTATAATAGGTTTTTGAGACGCTTATAATAGGTTTTTGAGACGCCACCTATCATAGAGACATACTTATAAAGTTATAATAGGTTTTTGAAACACTCTTGTATTAGCAATAGAAAGCCCTAAGAATAATCATTGCCCTATATAACCGAATACATTCCATGAGTCTCTAATATGGAAGCCCTAACCAAGATGGTTGCACAAGCGGGCCCCCTAATATAGGTGTGTGTTAAAGGATCATGACTGAGTAAACAAAGATACAGTCATATCCATGCTGACTCAGCCATCTCATGTAAAAATGGGAAAGCCATATTGTAATATCTCTAAAAGTGATATGTTGTCCATACTGTAACGAAGAAATTCTACAATTACTCTTCCCTCCGATCCTACAAGTTTGTTTAAAAACTACAATGGCAGATTCATCATCTTCCCCCATCCATCTCATCCTCCTCAACCATCTCCCTGCCCACTTCTAACATTCAAAGCTTTTTGCCAGCCAAGTTATCTTTAACCAAACTATCTCTAATGGCGATCTCATTTTATACTATGTAAATGTTGACACAAAAAATGTCACTTTGTATCTTCAACATCAAGAAAGCTACATGAAGTCGCAGCCTACCACAAATGGGCGATGCTACTTCTCAAAAAATCAAATCTTGTCAGAATCAAACAAAAACTGCAAGATCCTTCAAGAAAGCCAATAGAGGAGTACACAAGAAGTTTCGGGCCATTTCAACATTGTTTGGCCTAACTTCACTCCTCCAACAGCTGAACAGGAGCTCCCGGCGGCGACAGTGTCGAAAACATCAAATCTTCGATCAGAGCCTGTGGATGGTCTCAAAATACCTCCAAAAGGCTCAACGTCAAGTTCCGAGTCAAACCCACAACGTTTGACCCTACATCAACCCTCGAACAACAGAACCAAGCCTCTCGGTGGCGAGAACCACGGAGGTCATAACTCAACAAACAGAGCACATGAGCGGCTTCAAGATGCTTACAAAGGACAACACGTCAAGTTTCAAGTCATTTCAACAACATTTGACCAAACTTTGACTCTCGAAAGCCAAATCAGGTCTCTCGGCGGCGAAGCTCCCCGGGACCATGGTTTCCAAGACAGAGCTTGTGGATCATCTCAAAATGACTCCAATAGGTTCTCTATCAAATCTCAGGTCAATCAAACATCGGTTGACCGCACATCAAAGCGTGACATTTTCCTCGCGACAGAATCAAGTCTATTGGCGACAGGATCCCATACGGCTTCAACACTCAAACAAAAGCATGTGGTTGGTTTTATTTATTGCTCAGAAGGCTTCATCTCAAATTTTAGGTCATTCGACATCGTTTGACCCAGTTTCGGCTTCTGACGGAAAATCGGCAGCTCTACGCGACAATGTCTTTGGTTTTCCCTCGGAAAATTGGAAACTCTTCACTCCAAAATGCAAGGATTCTCGTCAAGTTTCTACAGGGAAATCAAGCCAACAAATGTGCAAAAATGTCAAGAAAAATGCAGAAGAAAAAAGAATCAGAAAAAATATCGAAACGACGACCGAAGGGGAAAAATCCCCCTAGGGTCGCAGCCTGCGACCCTGGCCCATCGTCGCCGGTGATCATGAAGATCCGGGTCGCCGAATTTACCCCGAAAGGGCCGTTCTCCGTCCTTTTTCACGTTTTGAGATGTTTGGCCCCTGTAGTTTTTCAAAAATGTGGCTTTCGAGGCACCAAATCCGTCGATCTTTGTCAACATCACGGGTCCGTCTTCGAGAGCATCAAATCATCATTGATCGCCAACCGGTAAACCAAGAAAGTGCACTTTTTGTTTGATCGAACGAGAAATCGACATGACAGATAGCACCGGCCCGCTGTTAGCAATCATTGTCTGAAGTTGCATCATCATTCGATGTCGATCAGCATGAAAATCCATCGATGATCATTACCAGAAGAACTCCAAAAGATGCGGCACAGCCCACGACTCTTCAACTGCTCGGCGACCACTTAATGCAGCTAATTGACTACCTTTATTGCAATCATTAATTCGTTATTTTGGACGGCCCAATTAGAAGCAAGCATTTGGAAGTTACAAATCAAGAGATTCATGGCATTTAAACCATGAAACTCCTCCCATCATGGTGCTTAAAGGCGATTAAATGCCTTAAATCTCCACCGGCCAATCAGAAGCCAAGAAAAAGGAGTTACAAAGTAAATGAATTAAAACTTGTAACTCCTCCCATTATGCGGCTTAATGACAATTAAAGCTCATAAACTCTCCTAAATGGCTACCGAAGGCCTATAAATAGTAGAGCATTCCAAAGAAATCCAGATAGGAAAAACCCAAGCAGAGGTCAGAAAATATCCGAGAAAATTAGAGATCAGATCAGAAAAAAAGAGAAAACTCTGCTAAAGTTCTGCACCGAATACTGCTATAAGGTGACAAAAGTCCGTTGGGGGGTACCCCCCCCCAAGGTCCTTGCCTTTTCCTTCTATTTTGAATGGCTTAGACGTGGTTTTTCAGCCTGTCTGCTTAGCTTTTTATTGAACATAGGACATCCTCTTCGTCTTTGTCCTCTAAAAATCTGAGGTTGAAGCCGAACCAAGTGAATCAAGAGCATCCTCTGTTCTCATCTACATGGATGATGGCGAAGTCCATACATGGCTTGCGACCATCAATCTAAACGAGTCCCCCACTATCTAATACGAAGTTAGATCATCCTTTTCTTGCTTTTCATTGTAGTTTGTATTTTTCTAAAAGAGACAAGAAAATCACAACTCTTGTCTTTCATTATTAATAAGAATTGTAAATCTGCTATAAATGCCAAACATCGCCTTTCACGGCAAAAATTAGCTATAAATGCCAAAAATCGCCTTTCACGACAAATCAAATGAAATCGCCTCTTACGACATTTCAAAAACTTGTCTCTTTTCTTAAATATATGTGCAATGAAAACTTGAAAGAAGTTGATTTCCTTTTTACTTGCGAAGGTCGATCTCCGGATCACCACTTGCAATTCCAAGTAAAATAGAAAATCTGGCACACCCACCAAAAAAAAAAAAATTTGATACCCGCTTTCGCCCCTCGGGCGCGAAGGGGTTGGACCAAACGGACTCCCATGTTCACCGACCTTGGTAGGCGCCGAGAGAGCGAAATGCGCGGTCCATCAAGCGGGCACACCAGGTGGGACTCGTTCATTTGAGAACACTGAAAGTCCGGGATCCTAACCCTAAAGGGGGGGTGAATAGGGTGAGGTACACTTAATGACTAATTATGACCAATTTTAATTTCTTTACAATTAACCTAGTCACATGTGATGATTAACATACATAATGCGGAAGCTAAACAAAATAATCACCACAAAAGCAATCACCACAACACAAGATTTATAGTGGTTCGGCCTCAATGCCTACATCCACTACCGGCTTGTGTTCCTCACACCCCACCGGATTTCCACTATTTATGCTTTTGCAATAGGCTAAGCAATAACCTTTACAACTATATTTTTCTAGGCTAAGCAATAACCTTACAATGTGCTTTTATAGGCTAAGCAATAACCTTTACACAATGCTTTTCTTAGGCTAAGCAATAACCTTAATACATAAAAGATTTCTCTCAAAGAAAGTGTCTTCACAAAACACTCTAAGAGATTACAATTAAGCTCAATAAAAATTGCCTCTAAATAGGCGAATATGAAATTTGTAAAACCACTCACACAAACACACTAAGAATTACAAAGATGAATGCTTATGAGGTGTGTGTGTGAAAACTTCAATCAAGATTAAAATTAAAGCTCAATCTATTTTATGCTTAAAGCAATTCAAAAGTTTAATGCTGATAAAAATATTTGATTGAAGTGTTATGCAAATCACATGTACAAAAATACTAACTTGTGAATGATTTATGAAAATCAAGATGACACAAGTTGTATGAAATTAATAATGTCTAAACATGTGATGCACAATCAATGTTGTTTTCAAAAACAAACTAATTTATTAAAGGTTTTAATTAGATTGAAAACAACAAAGAGGATTCAAACAAGTTAATGAAACATGTTTATAAAACAATTCAAAGGTTTTAACAAAACATGATTTATAAAGTTTTAACACAAAACTTGGTTTGAATCAAAGTGAGAAATCCATCACAATCTAAAACAAAGATTGAATGAAGGTAATGGATTTAACACATCATAGTTTATATGCTAAAAATCATTTACCAATAATTTAGTCAAAGCATAAAACATATGATTAATAAAAGTAAAGCTTACTTGATGATTTAACTTAATGATCCAAGCTTTAGCTTTACTAATGACCCTCTTGGTCTCTCTTAGTTCATCCCCTTTTTCTTCTCTTCAAACACCTCAAAGAGTGCTTAGAGGCTCCAAAATGTTCAACCATTTTCAATGGGAATGAACCCCTTTTTATACTAAAAAAGTTGAGTTCTGCGTGTCCTCGGTCGACCCCCAGCTTGGCTCGGTCGACCGACCCTTAACGGTAAAAAATCAGACCGTTTGAAAAATGCTCAACGGACACTTTCTCGGTCGACCCACAGTGTGGTCGGTCGACCGAAAGCATGGGTTCGGTCGACCGACCACACTGCGGGTCGACCCAAGCCCAAGGACCAAAAATCCCATTTTTTGCATATTTAAAGAGATTTCTTTGTGGGATCTTTGGGCCACTAAATCAAGCTTGGAAACATGATTTTAAATCATTCTAAGTATTTTAAAATCATGAAACATAAAAAGCCAAAAATCATTTGAAACTTTAAATCATTGGGGCTAGCTTGATTTGTAAAAATTCTTTTTCAAATAAAATACATCCAAGATGAAAACCAAAACATGCATGAAACATATGATTTACAAGATTTAAAACAATGCATATGTAAATCAAGATTTCAAGAATTTCTAAATCAATGCATGTGTGAAAATTCATGAGATTAATAAAATGCTAATGCATCCATCAAATTGCAATAAACAAAATCCTAACAAACACGATGCTTGGAAATGAAATATTTGCATACCATATTTTTGCTCTATGCTTATTGTAAGGTCTGTGACCTTACTGGGTCAGTTGGGCCCAAAACCCGGCCCGTTGACCCGTTTAATTTGTTATTATTATAATTAATTGTATTTTAAATATTTAAGTGGGTTTAGATTATGAGCGAGTTTCTTTTGGCATTAGAATACTATCTGTGTAGTTTCGTTTGATTCCGAGTCCGTTTGATCATAGTAGGGGGGTAGTTTGCAATTTAGGAAAAATTGTGTGTTTTTCCGAAATATTCCAAACGCCGTGATTTTTGGGTTCGTTGGAAAGGTCTCGTCGTTCTGATGATTTTTGTCTCTTGACTCGTCGCGATCCGACAATCAGAAACCTTTCAAGTGATCCATTCTTTCTCCGGACCCACTTAAAGGGTAATTCGGTCTTTTCTTCCTATCGTCTTCTTAATCAGGATTTTGCCCTAATTTCTTTTCTTCTCTGGAACGAACGAAAGAACAACCTCTCATCTTCTTTTCTTTCTTTCTCAAGCCAGAACTCCGCCCTAGAAGACCCCATTCGGAGATCCGATCCGTTAATCGTCTTCCTCTCGATCTTCTCTTGCTTCCGGTATCATTTTGGTAAGACTTCCCACAATCTCATATTTTTACCTTATCATTTCTTTGGTTAGATTAGGTCCGATCTTGATTCTTTTTCTTTCTTTCTTCTCCTTTGCATTCTAGGTCGTAATTGTTGGAAATAGGGTGGGCCTCTAGGATAGGTTTCAAAAACTTTTGACCCACTTGACGCAGGGATCAACTATCCAGAAGGCTATAAAACCCAGTCCAAGATCTATGTCCTCAATCTCAGCCATGATGATCAGTAAGACAATCTATCTAAAAGATAGAAACAGCAACTAACAAGCATCCATAATAATCTACACCATGCAAGGAAGTGGATTATACCTTTGGAGCTCGGTTGTGCTCTGATGGAGAAGTTGCGTCTTTCTTTGATGATGAAACGCTTTCACTAATCAAATAAGGTTCTCCAAGACCTCTTGATCTTCCACGCTATGACCCGTATCAGATTCTTCTTTTTCTCAAGAAGATGGTGGGATCTCCAAGAAAAAACTACTAGGAACTCTAGGGAAGAACTAGAAAGAGAACTAGAAGAGGGAGAGGAGAAAGAACTCGTGCAACTTTTGTACTAAAGAGGGTTGGGCGTGAATCCCTATGTATGGAGCATGCATGGGACGTCCAGCCCTCCTCTCCTCTATTTATAGCTTTTGCAAGCCCCACTTACTAATTTCCATTAGAAGTCTTACTTCCAAAAATTAGTAACTATCTCTTCTCAATTAAAATAGAAGTCTTACTTCCATTAATTAATTAGTAACTTACCATATCATAATTAGAAGTCTCACTTCAAATATGATTAGTAACTTTCTAATTTCTTTTTAATTAAAATAGAAGTCTCACTTCTACTAAATTAGTAAGTCTGCTATTACCACTATTAGAAGTCTCACTTCAAATAGAAATAGTAACTCTCCTTTTAGAGTTCAACTAGAATTAGATACTTTCTAATAATTGGGCTAGCGTGGGGACCACTAGGGATTCCTTAGAAAGCAGGCTCCAACTGGGACATGCGACCCCACATCTCATGTGTAATTCGGGCCCACAGTTAATTGCAAATAACTCCACTATATAAATGCAATTGAACTCCAGTCTTAGGAATATTACATAGAAGACCCTAAACTTCCACATTACCACAAGTAGACCCCTCTATCAATATCCATGGATCAATTGGACTTGTCTTCCAAACTAGATCCATATCTTATTATCCTTGAGCCCCAATTAATTATAATGATCAATGGTACCTTTCCAATTAACTCTTAATCGGAATGGGTGCGCACTTACCAATGATAAATCCATTAATTGGCACAAAGGGATATTAGAGATAGATTCCATCTTGACTATTGAATGTTCCCATAGCTGTACTACCATGTACCCAAATCACCGAGGTGTTGACCTACAGTTGGCCTCACTCATTGGTGACTCAAAGCAAATGAATAGATAGAAACTTGAGTTCATTAATGTCTCAGGATTGAGAGCCTATTGCTAGGGAAATATAAGAGCAGACCATAAAGTAAAGACAGTGTTTATAAGGTGCTTCTCATGGTCCTTCAATACATCCAATGTACCAGCACTATGATCCAGAATCTTCCATTCTGATGATCGAGACAAATCACACTATCTCATAGTGATCAAAGTATTGCAACCTTGTCAGTATGAGATGTTCGGTCTCATCACTGGTTGTGATAATATTTAAGTGTAAGATTTGCCACACATGTCTCCCGTATGTGGATCTCATCCATACACATGTGTCACATCTAAAATACTTCTGGACTTCGGTTCATCTCATGAACCATCATGTCATTCATATTGGTTATGTGCAAGTATATAATAAATTACCATTCATCTCATGAAAAGTAAGCATGAATATATGAATAAATAAAGAATTTAATCAATTTATTATATCATCTACTGAATTGAGTCCATAAAACTAACAATCTCCCACTTGGGCTCAATGCCAGTTAGAGTTGCATCTCATGCACATCCCGTCTACTTATAGCTCAAAGACTTTGGTAGTCAAAGGCTTAGTAAATGGATCTACTAGATTGTCTGTAGAGGCTATCTTGGTGATCGTACATCACCTCTCTGCACAATCTATGTGACCATGTATAACTTCCTCTGTACATGCTTTTTGGCTCTTAGGTTATTTGGACTTAGTGACTGCCCTGCTGTCATCACAGTAAACTGTGATCGGCTGTCTTGCCAAAAATACCACTTCAAATTCCATAAGGAATCTTTTGAGTCAATCTGCTACCTTAGTTACTTCTCAAGCTGCTACAACATAAGCACATACCCAGAAGTTGATTTCCTGGAATCCTGATCTGACTAGAAGTCAGTATCTATGTAACCGACTGGAATAAACTCATCACTGCTGTAACTCAACATGTGATCTCTAGTTCTTCTCAAGTATTTGATTACACATCTTACAATAGTCAATGATAAAGACCTGTGCTAGACTGATATTTGCTGACTAGGCCTATTGCGTGACAGATATCCGGTCTAGTACAAAGCACAGCTTACCGTACCAGAACCTTATCTATGTATACATCATTGGGATAAGCCTTATCATCCTATTTTTCCGGTCTCAATGGAAATTGATTCCTAGGGTGTACCTGGCTTTTCCAAAGTCCTTTATTATCAAAAGTCTTAGCCAACCAAAACTTTTACAGTTGACGATATCCCTATATCACTCCATAGGAGAAGGATGTCGTCGGCATATAATATCAGAAAAAACTACCCTGCCTACTTGACTTTTCATTTACACATGACTTATCCGGATACGGACAAAAATCAAGTGACTTGATTTCCTTTGTCAATACGGATGTTCCTGTTTCGGGATATCTGCTTGAATCCATAAATGGACTTATGCAGCCTGCAAACTCTTCGCACTTGGTTATTAGCTATAGAACCATCTGGTTACATCATATAGATGTTTTCCTCAAGATTGCCATCGTGAGACGCTGTCTTGACATCCATTTGCCAAATCTCATCACCGAGATGAACCGCAATGGATAAGAGTACCCAGATGGAACTCTTCCATCTGGCTTTCTTTTTCTCTTGTAGACTCACTTGCACCCAATAGGTTTGCTATTGGCAGGCAAGTCCACAAGTATCCAGACCTGATTAGAGTACAAAGACTCCACCTCAGCTTTCATAGCATCTAACCAACGTCCCGAAACTATGTCATTAATTTCTTTATCGCAGTTACAGGGATCTTGTTCCGGTTCTTCCGGGATTGCCTTGTAAGACTTTCCTTAGACCGAGAACTTGTCAAGCGTCCTGACAGTACTCCCACTATGACAAGGCACTGGTGTAACTATTGGATCTGGTATGGGCGGATTTTCTTAAAGTTTGGTTATTCTTGGATTTGGAATTGATCTCTCTCGAATTTCTTCCAAGATAACTATTTCTAAAGATTTCCAGTTAATCTTATAATCTCCCTCCAGAAAACCGCATTGGTGCCGTGAAGCACTTTTTGCTCTCTGGGATTATAGAGCAACCAGCCTTTAGTTCCTTTTGGGATAGAATATAAACATATATACTTCCAACTTCGATTCCAACTAATCCGTCTTATCCTTCAGCACGTGTGCCGGATAACCCTGAAAACGTTGTAGACTAGGCTTTCGCCCTGTCCATAACTCCCTGGGAGTCTCAAGTATAGACTTAGATGGAATGAGGTTTAGTATATATATTTCAGTTTCATATCCCAAAATATAGGTAATCCGTAGAAACTCAATCATAGACTTGATCTTATCTAAAAGAGTCTTATTCCTTCTTTCTGCTACTCCTTTCTGTTGAGGCAAACCAGGAGAAGGCTTCTGGGATCAAATCCCATTTTCTGATAAGTATCCCATAAAATTAGTGGAGAGATATTCGACTCATCGATCTCATCGAAGAGTATTTATACTTTTACCTAATTGCTTTTCCGCTTCCGCTCGAAACTCTTTGAACTATTCAAAAAATCTTGGACTTGCGGTGCATAAGGTATATGTATCCATATCTCGAGTAATCATCGGTGAAAGTGATGAAATACCCGTATCAATCTCTCATTCTAATATTATGGGTCCATACACATCAGTATACACTAACTCCAATAAATCTTTGGCCCTACTGCCCTTAGATGAATAAGGGTCTATTGGTCATTTTGCCTTCCAGGCAGGATTTGCAGACAGGCATTGATTCTACCACCAATGAAGGCAAGATACCATCTTTCACTAGCCTGTCAATCCTGTTTAGGTTTATATGACCTAGCCTCTTAGGTGCTAAAGTTTGTTGGATTAGATGAAGGTGATTACCTCTTTAATGATGGTTTATTATTAACATCAGTGTCATGTATCTCATACATTGTGGGAGTTAACAAATAAAATCCATTGATTACCATGTCAGAATATATAAGAGTACCGCTCTTCTTTAAGACAATTTAATTACCAAAAGTAGCAGAATAACTCTTATTCATCATACTAGAAATTAAAATTCCGTCTTAAAACGGTACATATAATGTATCTGACAAAATCAACTTAATATTTGAAAGCAACTAAGTAACTACTCCTACTGACACTACTTCTGCATTGGCTTCTGATCCCAGGTTAATACTGATTTCCCCGTCATTAATCCTCCTGATTACCTGTAACTCCTACAACATATTACTGATGTAATTAGTTACACCGAAGTCTACAAACCAAGATTCTGAAGTACTAGTTGCAAAACTAACTTCAGAAACAAGTGACTCAATCATACCTGAGGCCTTTTCCTTTGACAGAAATTGTGGACAATTCCTCTTCCAATGTCCTGTCATACCACAGTAGAAACAGTTTCCCTTTGCTCCCGTATCCTTGACCTTGGCCATACCACTAGTGGAACCATACTCCACCTTAGGACCTTTGATGACTGATTTCTTCTTGCTATCCCGGTCTTTGCCTTTCGACTTAGACTTAGCAAATGACTTTTCTGTCATGAGGGCAGTTGGTCTTTTCTTCATGATTTCCTCAAACACTACCAGCTGGCGAGACAGCTCAGCTATTGTCATTTCCAATTTATTATAATCGATCTCAAAATGTTTGAATGAGTCCGGTAGTGATTGAATGATCATGTCAATCTGCGATTCTGTACCAATCATAATCCCCAGTACATCTAACTCATTCAAAGCCAACTTCATTTGTAACAAATGTTTTTGTACTGGGTTTCCCTCAGCCATCTTTGTCTCCATCAGCACTTTTATAGCAGCCTGCCTAGCAGGCCTAACCTGGTCTGGAAACATCTCCTTTAAGTTCGATATAATATCGTATGTTGACTTATAGGATTGATGTTGTTCTTGCAAAATAGTAGACATGGATGCCTGAATAAAACATCTGGCCTTCTCATTGTCATTGGTCCACTTGGTGTAAAAGTTTTTCACAGTCTGTGGTGCATCAGGCTCAGGCTCAGGAAGGGAGGGTATAGTAAGGACATATTTGCAACTTGAAGCTGTCAAGATAATATCCAGGTTCCTTTTCCAGTCTACATAGTTGGATCCCATCAACTTGTTCTGGTTGAGGATGGTTGCAAGTGGATTGAAAGTATTCGAATTCATGCTGGATAAATTAAAGCACATAACCATACATTCAATGAAAGAATATAAATGACATTAGGGTTTAGTATTCTACCAAATTCATATGGGAATCCTCATAAGCACTGAATTTAGAATACATCGGAATCCCAATCCCCTAGGGCATGCCTCCTTGGGGAGTGCGAATGTCCTTGGATTGGTGCGGATCAAAGTTCGTCAAAATTGAAATTAAGACTAACTATCCATGATCCCCATCATTCATTATCATCTAGGTATCTCATACCAAATAATGTATAACTCCCGATTAGCTTTGGTTTCTAAAATACATGAGGCAAATCCTTGGGAATACTATATCATTATTTTAGTTAAGTGTGACCCACCCACTAATATTGCATGACAACCGCGATGGGCAACTCCTCCTTGGGGAGTGAACCCCCACCACCTCTCATCAATACTATCCATAGGAGATCCATATCTAGTAACCAGACAAATAAAAGCCCTCCGTGGGGAACGGCCACTCTCTTGGTGGCGCGAGGCTAATACTTTCCTTACAATGGACCTATGGTGGAAAACCATGGGGGTTTCTCAATTTGAATGCCCCGCTCCCACTTAATATTTTGGAATTGAGGATTTCCTTTTAAGGTATTAGGGCCCACATATATAAATATATGAATCATCAAATCATCTCATGATATGATCTAAGATTGGTTCCAAGTCAAGTTATTTTAAGGAAAGTCCAGTTTCTTAAATTAGTGTTACCAATGTGTCCATCTCATGGGTCATCGACACTAATTAGAACTCTTTCCAAAAAATTAATTTGATTTGACCAATATTAGTAACTTGCTATGTTTGGATCAGATTTGGAAACATTCTAAATAAAGCATTCAACTATAAATAGAAAACGCTAAAATTAGAAACTAGTCCTCTCCTCCACATGGCCCAAGCGGAATAGACTTCTTAGACTTTTAGACTTTCCAAAAATTTGGAATTCCTCAAACTCTTTGGGAAGCTCCAAAACACCTTTGGTAATTTTCAAACTCTTTGATTAGGAGTCCAACTTCACTTTCCTTCTTCGTCTCAGACATCGCCAGAATTTACAAATTTAGAAACTTACATAAATTCCTATGTCTCTACGATGAGACTCACATGATAATCTATTAATGGAAATAAAAGGCTCATAGTGAATTTCACCATGCCTTGCCCTAAATTGGGAAACCAAGGAAACCATGATGCCCTTTACAACTTGCCAAAAATAAATATTCATCCATAAAGAAAATAAAAGACTTGTGGGCCATATGGAGAGAACATGATAACCTGCATGTTAGGATCTCATACTAGCAAAGCAATTCACAAAACCAGGTTACCAAACAATAATGGAAAGATAGGATGCCAAATATTGCCACTACTATGATTCACGCCCTACGTAGAGGGGGTCCGGGGGTGTCCCCCGGCGGGGTTCGAGCTGCCCGGTCAGCTCGCGGGGGCCCAGGGGGCAGCGCCCCCGAAACAAAAACAAAAACTGCGATCTGCTATGTCAGTCTATTCGGTCGACCTACTAGAGGGTTCGGTCGACTGGCCTCCGTGTCTTCGGTCGACCTACCAGAGGGCTCGGTCGACCGACCTGACGGAAATCTGCAGGTTGGGTTTTTCTATTTCGTGTCCAAACATCTCCAGAACTCTTCTGAAGACTCCCAATGGCTTCCTACCATCATTCCATCATTGTTAAATTCTTTTGTGACTATCCAAACATGGATTTACTAATTGTCCAAGCAAAACCATCAAAACTGATCCGTACATAGCCCTTGATCTATCCTCTTCGCATCTCATGTAAAGATTAGATCAAGCTTACTGATCTAACATGATTAGAGATGAGGTAAGGCTGTGATACGAATTGTTGGAAATAGGGTGGGCCTCTAGGATAGGTTTCAAAAACTTTTGACCCACTTGACGCAGGGATCAACTATCCAGAAGGCTATAAAACCCAGTCCAAGATCTATGTCCTCAATCTCAGCCATCATGATCAGTAAGACAATCTATCTAAAAGATAGAAACAGCAACTAACAAGCATCCATAATAATCTACAACATGCAAGGAAGTGGATTATACCTTTGGAGCTCGATTGTGCTCTAATGGAGAAGTTGCGTCTTTCTTTGATGATGAAACGCTTTCACTAACCAAATAGGGATCTCCAAGACCTCTTGATCTTCCATGCTATGACCCGTATCAGGTTCTCCTTTTTCTCAAGAAGATGGTGGGATCTCCAAGAGAAAACTACTAGGAACTCTAGGGAGGAACTAGAAAGAGAACTAGAAGAGGGAGAGGAGAAAGAACTCGTGCAACTTTTGCACTAGAGAGGGCTGGGCGTGAATCCCTATGTATGGAGCATGCATGGGACGTCCAGCCCTCCTCTCCTCTATTTATAGCTTTTGCAAGCCCCACTTACTAATTTCCATTAGAAGTCTTACTTCCAAAAATTAGTAACTATCTCTTCTCAATTAGAATAGAAGTCTTACTTCCATTAATTAATTAGTAACTTACCATATTATAATTAGAAGTCTCACTTCAAATATGATTAGTAACTCTCTAATTCCATTTTAATTAAAATAGAAGTCTCACTTCTATTAAAATTAGTAAGTCTACTATTACCACTATTAGAAGTCTCTTTTCAAATAGAAATAGTAACTCTCCTTTTAGAGTTCAACTAGAATTAGATATTTTCTAATAATTGGGCTAGCGTGTGGACCACTAGGGATTCCTTAGAAAGCAGGCTCCAACTGGGACATGCGACCCCACATCTCATGTGTAATTCGGGCCCACAGTTAATTGCAAATAACTCCACTATATAAATGCAATTGAACTCCAGTCTTAGGAATATTACATAGAAGACCCTAAACTTCCACATTACCATAAGTAGACCCCTCTATCAATATCCATGGATCAATTGGACCTGTCTTCCAAACTAGATCCATATCTTATTATCCTTGAGCCCCAATTAATTATAATGATCAATGGTACCTTTCCAATTAACTCTTAATCGGAATGGGTGCGCACTTACCAATGATAAATCCATTAATTGGCACAAGGGGATATTAGAGATAGATTCCATCTTGACTATTGAATGTTCCCATAGCTCTACTGCCATGTACCCAAATCACCGAGGTGTTGACCTACAGTTGGCCTCACTCATTGGTGACTCAAAGCAAATGAATAGATAGAAACTTGAGTTCATTAATGTCTCAGGATTGAGAGCCTATTGCTAGGGAATTATGAGAGCAGACCTTAAAGTAAAGACAGTATTTATAAGGTGCTTCTCATGGTCCTTCAATACATCCAATGTACCAGCACTATGATCCAGAATCTTCCATTCTGATGATCGAGACAAATCACACTATCTCATAGTGATCGAGGTACTGCAACCTTGTCAGTATGAGATGTCCAGTCTCATCACTGGTTGTGATAATATTTAAGTATAAGATTTGCCACACATGTCTCCCGTATGTGGATCTCATCCATACACATGTGTTACATCTAATATACTTGTGGACTCCGGTTCATCTCATGAACCATCATGTCATTCATATTGGTTATGTGCAAGTATATAATAAATTACCATTCATCTCATGAAAAGTAAGCATGAATATATGAATAAATAAAGAATTTAATCAATTTATTATATCATCTACTGGATTGAGTCCATAAAACTAACAATCTCCCACTTGGGCTCAATGCCAGTTAGAGTTGCATCTCATGCACATCCCGTCTACTTATAGCTCAAAGACTTTGGTAGTCAAAGGCTTAGTAAATGGATCTACTAGATTGTCTGCAGAGGCTATCTTGGTGATCGTACATCACCTCTCTGCACAATCTATGTGACCATGTATAACTTCCTCTGTACATGCTTTTTGGCTCTTAGGTTATTTGGACTTATTGACTGCCCTGCTGTCATCACAGTAAACTGTGATCGGCTGTCTTGCCAAAAATACCACTTCAAATTCCATTGAGTCAATCTGCTACCTTAGTTACTTCTCAAGCTGCTACAACATAAGCACATACCCAGAAGTTGATTTCCTGGAATCCTGATCTGACTAGAAGTCAGTATCTATGTAACCGACTGGAATAAACTCATCACTGCTGTAACTCAACATGTGATCTCTAGTTCTTCTCAAGTATTCGAGAACGCATCTTACAGCAGTCAATGATAAAGACCTGTGCTAGACTGATATTTGCTGACTAGGCCTATTGCGTGACAGATATCCGGTCTAGTACAAAGCACAGCTTACCGTACCAGAACCTTATCTATGTATACATCATTGGGATAAGCCTTATCATCCTATTTTTTCCGGTCTCAATGGAAATTGATTCCTAGGATGTACCTGGCTTTTCCAAAGTCCTTTATTATCAAAAGTCTTAGCCAACCAAAACTTTTACTGTTGACGATATCCCTATATCACACCATAGGAGAAGGATGTCGTCGATATATAATATCAGAAAAAACTACCCTGCCTACTTGACTTTTCATTTACACATGACTTATCCGGATACGGACAAAAATCAAGTGACTTGATTTCCTTTGTCGATACGGATGTTCCTGTTTCGGGATATCTGCTTAAATCCATAAATGGACTTATGTAGCCTGCAAACTCTTCGCACTTGGTTATTAGCTATAGAACCATCTGGTTACATCATATAGATGTTTTCCTCAAGATTGCCATCGTGAGACGCTGTCTTGACATCCATTTGTCAATCTCGTCACCGAGATGAACCGCAATGGATAAGAGTACCCAGATGGAACTCTTCCATCTGCTTTCTTTTTCTCTTGTAGACTCACTTGCACCCAATAGGTTTGCTATTGGCAGGCAAGTCCACAAGTATCCAGACCTGATTAGAGTACAAAGCCTCCACCTCAACTTTCATAGCATCTAACCAACGTCCCGAAACTATGTCATTAATTACTTTATCGCAGTTACAGGGATCTTGTTCCGGTTCTTCCGGGATTGCCTTGTAAGACTTTCCTTAGACCGAGAACTTGTCATGCGTCCTGACAGTACTCCCACTATGACAAGGCACTGGTGTAACTACTGGATCTGGTATGGGCGGATTTTCTTAAAGTTTGGTTATTCTTGGATTTGGAATTGATCTCTCTCGAATTTCTTCCAAGATAACTATTTCTAAAGATTTCCAGTTAATCTTATAATCTCTCTCCAGAAAACCGCATTGGTGCCGTGAAGCACTTTTTTGCTCTCTGAGATTATAGAGCAACCAGCCTTTAGTTCCTTTTGGGATAGAATATAAACATATATACTTCCAACTTCGATTCCAACTAATCCGTCTTATCCTTCAGCACGTGTGCCGGATAACCCTGAAAACGTTGTAGACTAGGCTTTCGCCCTGTCCATAACTCCCTGGGAGTCTCAAGTATAGACTTAGATGGAATGAGGTTTAGTATATATATTTCAGTTTCATATCCCAAAATATAGGTAATCCGTAGAAACTCAATCATAGACTTGATCATATCTAAAAGAGTCTTGTTCCTTCTTTCTGCTACTCCTTTCTGTTGAGGCAAACCAGGAGCAGACTTCTGGGATCAAATCCCATTTTCTGATAAGTATCCCATAAAATTAGTGGAGAGATATTCGACTCATCGATCTCATCGAAGAGTATTTATACTTTTACCTAATTGCTTTTCCGCTTCCGCTCGAAACTCTTTGAACTATTCAAAAAATCTTGGACTTGCGATGCATTAGGTATATGTATCCATATCTCGAGTAATCATCGGTGAAAGTGATGAAATACCCGATAGGCCGGCCCACGGGCGTAGACACAACTAGCGTGCAAGGCAACTCCTCTCCTACCCCACCAAGAACTAAAGCGAAAGCAGAAGACACATAGGAATGTGTCGCACCAGGATCAAACAATACTCTAGCAATCTGATCACAAATAGAAAGAGTACCTTTGACGACGTTCCCTGCAGCTTCGGCCTCCTCATGTGAGTGCAAATGCTTGACCTACGGCCTGAGGTCTCTGCTGCTGTCGCTGCTGTCTTTGGGGCCTCTGGTGTCGTCCCCTCTGGTAGTGCTGTCCCCTGGGCTGCTGGGGTCCACGTGCTTGCTGCTGGGCACGGTACTACTGCTGAGGTGCCGGTGCAATCCGCGGAGCAGGTGGAGCTGGAGCTGGAGCTGGAGCTCTAGGAGGTGCTGGAAGCTGGAGCATCGGGTGCTATCCTCCTCGTAGTGGGCAAACTCTGGAGATGTGCCCTGGCTCCCCGCAGTCATAGCACACCCTGGGCACACGCTACTGCTGATGCTGACGCTGATGATACTGCCCAGCTGGCCTCTGTCTCTGGAATGGCTGCTGCTGTAGGGGCACAGGCTGCGGTCTGACCAGAGCAACCCAGACCCGTCTCTGCTGCTGACTGGCCTCAATCCGCTGCAGACGCTCCTCTGCCCAGTAAGCCCTCCTCAAAGCCTCCTCATAAGTGTGAATCTCAATGCAAGACATGTTAACCTAGATGTCGTCTCTCAGTCCCTCGACGAACCGCCGGATCCTCTCTGACTCAGGCGTGACCAGAGCATTTGCAAAGCGAGAAAGCTGGGTGAAACGAACCTCATACTGGTAGACAGTCATGCTACCATGCACCAGTGCCTGAAACTCCCGCAGCTTGCGGTCTCTGACGTGAGCTGGTATGAACTTCCGGAGGAAGTCCGCTCTGAAGGCAGTCCAAGCAATCTCGTCTCCGATCACCTCGAAATGACGCTAAACTGTCCTCCACCAGTCCTCCGCGACTCCCCGGAACATGTAAGCAGCTAACTGCACCCTCTGCTGGCCGGTGCACTCAAAGACTCTGAAGATCTTCTCCATCTGTACGATCCAGTCATCGGCCACCAGCGGATCATCTGCGCCAGTGAATTCAGGTAGTCCCCTCTTGAGGAACTTCTCAAATATGATGTTCGGGTCTGCCTCCCGAACAGGTCCCGCTGCTATACCTGGCTGAGCCACCCTCTCGATGATATCCAGGACTTGCGTCTGAAATTGCGCAAAGTCCTCGGCATGCTGCTGCTGCGCCGAAGCCTGGGCCTCCTGAGAAACAAGGAAGGCCTGCGGGAATCTCTGGAAATGCTGCTCGAAGTCAGGCTGGCCACCGACCGCTGGTATCATATGTGGTGGAGAACCTTCTCCAGACATCTGTCAAGAGAAAGAAATTGGGTTAGTTCAAGCCCAACACTTAGGACTACCCTGATTCTACCCGCTCCATCGACCTTACATGTACCCCCACACCGAAATCCTCATTACGTCCTAAAGTTTCTAGTGTATTTTATTTCCTAGAGACTTGCCCGCTCTGATACCATAAAATGTGACGCCCTAATTCTGGATACCGAGAAAACCGTCAAAGTACCGAAATTGGCACGCTACTTTCCGGAAAATCTGAGAACTTTCAGGATCGTAGGTCCGCAGTGAAGTCTAATTTAAAACTTTTGGAATAATATTATAACAACAGTTAATATTGCGGAAGCATAAAGAAATAAGCGGAAGCAATACAGAGATAGCGGAAGCACAAGGTATCATCAAAATCATATCATGTATAACGGGCTTATCCAGCCTAAAATGACAAGTGATAAAAACCAAAGTTTAATTACATATTTCCGACATTACCCAACTCACTACAAAAATCTCTCAAAATCCCAAACAAACAGACACTCAAGCCCTTGCCACTAGTGCCGGCTCTCCACCCTCCGGCTCGACCTCTTGGTCCGGTCCCCATCCGTAGTCACCTACTACGGGCACCTCAACAAGTGCGTACGCATCGCCCTCGAACTCGGGGTCAAGACCTAAGCACCAAGAGTGGATCAGATCTAAAGATCTGGCAAGTCACAGTATGCTAATAATATAGAATGTATGCATCAAATGAGTAGAGACAGTAGTAAAGTTAGGAGAATAGCAATGGTACAGATCCTAGGCAGTTGGGCAAGATAAACAAATAGAATCAAGATAAACATAATATAATAAACCTACACAAAATGGCACACTCACACAAGCTGGATACCACGGGATATTATGCCGCGGCCCTCCCATACTGAACAGAGTCGCGGCGGGGAAAATCTCACAGTGTTGGGGATTATCTAGCCCCGCAAATAACATCATCCATCAACACACACTGAGACCGGACTCGGTATCGCACCGTCCGTCTCCAACAATGCTCATCATGATAGCCACACATCACTCTTAATAGCTCCTACCAGTGATGATCAGTCCAACTGACTGAGCTTAGATCAACTGAGTGAATGTCTATGCCGACTCAGGAAACAATAAAGGTCTATGTATGTCTAGGCTTTGCCTTGCGTGAACAAGGTCCTAACAAAGTCCCTAAGAGGTTCAAGCATCCATGGATCATAATCTAGGTCCAAGTCCAGTCAACGGATCCATACCAAGGTCCACCAAATACATGGCTTGGTCTATAGCGGTCCATATGAGATACAAGTCCATGTTCAATAACATATGATCCATTTACATCCATAATGGGTCACAAGCCCATACAATCTAACCTCTCCAGTCTAAGGTAATTCACATCTAAACTTAGGCCATAAAAGGGCCCGCCTAGCCACAGACACGGGTCAATGTTCACCCAATCATATTACCGGGTCACTCTAAGTAGTCCTAGGTTCGGGTCCTCCATTTTCCATTTAATTAACAGTTATAAGCAATAATAAGGACAATAGAGTGATAGTAATAATATGAGGGAGATGAATATCCAAGTACAAGGATCAATGGGAGATATCAACAGTCAAACCTAAGTAAATGATCCACTTCAGATTCAGGTCTATCTCAGGTAATTCGATCTTTAAGTGAAACCACAGATGGTAAAGAATACTGTGTTTGGTGCTCAGAAGTTATGTGCATCACTTGGTAATGTATAAAGGTCGAATCATCTTAGATTACATAACCTGGACCTTAATTAGTGGACCCCACAAGTCAATGTAGAGCCACACCATTGACTCGTGGCTGGCACAGTGATGGAAGTCTATTGGATGGTCGATGGGTCCTGCATATGATTGCAACAATAGAAATTAGAATCTGGAAAGTGTCACTGTACACAGTGTGCTCAGCGACCTCCTGGCCTGGGCGGTCAGCTTGGCACACTGGGATCAGAGAAGCAACACCCTGCAGGCAAAGCCTGATTGTCTATAACTTCCTATGAGTTCGGCTAACCCCCTGGCCTGGGTAGTTGGCCGTGCACACTAAGAATTCTGGCTGAAGGGAATGTCCCAGGTTCTAGTCTCCCTTGTTGGAATCCGGCCTTTTCGAAATCCAGCTCGGAGTTTGGCTAAGCACTTGAGCTCAATTGAACACTCAGCTCGGTCACCCAGCTCAGCTCGGCAAAGTGCCTAGCTCAGTTCGGTCGCCCAGCTGAGTTCGGTAAAGAACTGAGCTCGGCCAGGCATTGAGGTCGATCAAGCTCTTAGCTCAGTTAAGCGCTGAGCTCGGCTAAGCACAGAGCCCGGTCTGGCACGGAACCCGGTCGGGCACTGAGCTCGGCCATAACGCTGAGCTCGGCCATAACACTGAACTCGGCCTAGACACTGAGCTCGGTGTATACACTGAGCTCGGCTAAAACGCGGATCTTAACCTGAGCATTGTGCTCGGCAGAACACTAAGTTCGGCTAGTGTTGAATCCAGCCATCGCTAAGCTCGGCCAGTACTGAGCTCGGCCATCGCTGAGCTCTGTCAATGCTAAGCTCGGCCATCGCTGGGCTCTGCCAGTGCTGAGCTCAATTAATGCTGAGCTCGGCCATCACTGAGCTCTGGGTTTGAGGAGAATTTCATGATCCTATATCTGGACCAGGTCTGAAATCAGGGATCTACCTAAGCCCCACAAATTCACTGGACCACTTTCCCATGCTTGATCAGATTAGATCAAAATCCACCCTCATGGTCGCCCAGGGCCTCAAACAGATGTGGGGTCCTGATTTACCAAAGGTGGTCCCACCTCGGTCCCGATCTCGACGCAGCAAGATGGGTTTTCACAATTCCCCCATCTGGGAATTTGGTACAGTGACCCCAATCCCCCTGGACTTCTCCTCAAACCATCACAGAAACATAATCAAAGAAGAAAAATCACTTCTATATCAACAATCCATCAACCGGACCATTGATCATCCAAATGAGGTGACCTCATCCATCAATGGCCAAAGAAAAACCAACAGACAAGCTCAATAAGGATCTAACATGTACATACAGCAATTGGAATTGTAATTGCAAATCAAAGAAGGAAAACATGCAATCTAGACTATCAGCATAGGGCACTTGCCTGATCAATTGAAGGTAGAAGGAAAAGAGAGAAAACAATAGAGAACCAATTAGTAACCAGGGGTTTCAGCAGTAGGGCTCCTCCGTTGCAGATCAGTCTGGGGTTGGCCTTCTATTGGAAATTCTGGGGAGAGAAAGAGAGAGGGAGAGAGATAGGAACTGGAGGGAAGATGAGGGCTCGTTGGAGAGAAGTGGGGAAGAAGAAGAGAGAAAAGAGATAGGAATTGAGAGAGAGGAGATGAACAGTGATTGCCTGGGCAGGGAGGGTTTAGTTTAAATAGGTTGGGTTTTTGGGTTAGGGATAAAAATGCCCTTAGGGTTAAAATAGGATTAGGGTTAGGGTAGAGGGTACTTAGGTCTTTAGGTGGGCTTCTAGAAGATTCTTTGGTGCAAACCCCCTATAGTAAACACAAATTTCTAGCCAGGGCCTCTAACAAACTAACTAACTCTAAAATTAACAAAAGACACCCTATTGACTCTACTAATTACACAACTAGACTAAACCTAGGAAAATACATAACTACCCTTATCTAAACCCCATAATTAGAATAATTAAAAATACTTAGGCTAATTTATAGTATTCAAATTCAAATTGAGGGCCCACCAGGGGTGGGGCCTCACAGAGGCTATAATGACGAGGAAGGTCTCAGCTGGGTCCAAAAACACATACTTGAAGGTGTTAGGTAGTGGTTTTTGGTCGAGCTTGGGCGGTTCTTCAATTAATGGAACAGGTGGGGCAGTAGATGGAGTCAAGATCTCTGGCTTGGGTTGCCATTGACTCCTCTCAACAGCAGGGGCAGAATCCAATAATGCATTTACTTCCTTAATGCTACTCTTAACATCAATGCTACCTCTAGAATGTGTTAGTGGGTCCTCACAAACTAACTGTGATCCTACACTCTCAATAAGCTCTTCTAGGTAACTCACCTCACAAATTTCATAATCACTCTCATCTCTGGGTTGCTTGCCAACGTTGAATATGTTTATCTGGACTGTCATATTCCCAAATGATAGGTGCATCACCATTTTGACAATTAATCTGGGCATTGGAAGTGGCAAGGAATGGTCTCCCTAAAATTACCAAGATCTTCACGACATTTCCTACTGGTGGTCGAGTATCAAGGACTACAAAGTCCACCGGAAAAACAAACTCACCTACCTTGATCAAAACAGCCTCAACAACACCTTTGGGGTACCTAACTGAAGTATCAGCTAGTTGTAAGGTCACCTTTGTCGGTTTCGGCTCCCACAAACCGAACTCCTCGTATATTGAATACGGGAGCAGGTTAACACTAGCACCCAGTCCAGCAAAGCATGTTCTATGTGATGATCCCCTATTTGACAAGAAACTATAGGACATCCAGGGTCCTTGTATTTGATTTGGGTCGAAGTGGTAATGATGGAACTGCATTGCTGGGCTAGAAAGTTCTTTTTGGGTACATTGGTTGTCTCTTGAATGTACATAAATCTTTGAGGACTTTGGCATAAGTCGGGATCTGTTGGATGGCTTCTAATAGTGGGATGTTAATTCTCACTTGCTTGAACACTTCAAGGATCTTATCCAACTGGACATTATTTTTCATTTGACCTAGCCTCTGAGGGTATGGGGCCTTGGGAACAAAGGTTCTAGGAGGGGGCTTGTTAACACCAAAAATGTCACTTTGCCTCTTCAACATCAATAAAACTACATGAAGTCACAGCCTACCACAAATGGGCGATGCTACTTCTTAAAAAATCAAATCTTGTCAGAATCAAACAGAAACTGCAAGATCCTTCAAGAAAGCCAAGGAGGAGTACACAAGAAGTTTCTAGCCATTTCAACATTATTTGGCCTAACTTCACTCCTCCAGCAGCTGAACAGGAGCTCTCGGTGGCGACAGAGTCGAAAACATCAAACCTTCAATCAGAGCCTGTGGATGGTCTCAAAATATCTCCAAAAGGCTCCACATCCAGTTCCGAGTCAAACCGACAACGTTTGACCCTGCATCAACCCTCGAACAACAGAATCAAGCCTCTCGGCGGTGAGAACCACTGAGGCCATAACTCATCAAACAGAGCACATGGGCGGCTTCAAGATGCTAACAAAGGGCTACATGTCAAGTTTTAGGTCATTTCGACAACATTTGACCAGACTTTGACTCTCGGAAGCCAAATCTGGCCTCTCGATGGCGAAGCTCCCCGAGACCATGGTTTCCAAGACAGAGCCTGTGGATCATCTCAAAATGACTCCAATAGGTTCCTTGTCAAATTTCAGGTCAATCGAACATCGGTTGACCGCACATCAAAGCGCGAATCAAGTCTATTAGCGATAGGACCCCATGTTGGAATTTTGTGTTTGTCACATGCTTGCTCTTAATCATGTTTCATATTCATTTGGTAATCAATTGGTATCATTTTCAATTAGTATCTATATCCAATTGCTATCATATCTTGAGTTTGTGATAGACCTTGTATACATTGGATTGAACTTGATAGTCATATGTCTTTTGTTCCATGTCACATTCCATTAGCATCATAATCTTCATGATTGCCACCTCTCATGCTCATATAGGTAAATCTCTTGACCACCATGTTTATGTTTTCATAATTTTGGTTGGTTAATGGTGATGTTTGGCTTCATGATTGAACTTCATTTCATTCATCTTGTGTATGATAGTTATATCTAATGATTGTATGAAATGAATTCAAAACTTTACATAGCTTATGATTTTCATATTAAATAGTTTGATGCTATGTTTGAGTTAACCCCATCTCATCTTGGATAGCTCTAATGTGGATGAACCCTAATAGGTGTATTCCTTAACTCCATTTTAGAGTGATTGAGTTAATAGTTTTATCCTTGAATCTCAATTGATATTTTTATTTATTTCAATTGATATCCATGATAGTTTATCTCCTTTTGACCTTGCTCTTTAATTATCCAATAGCTTATCCATCAATTGGTATCTTTATATTGGTAATTTGATCAATTTGTACTTTAATAGTCAATTATCATTATCAATTGGTATCTAATTCTTCTCTTGAAGTTAACCCTCAATTGGTTAAACCATCTTCTTCTTGCACCTATTAGTTAAATTGTTGTCAAAAGTTTGACAAAAGAAGAGTATGGATTGAGGGGGAGTAAACCTTCTAAGGAAGCATTAGAGTTGATCAAATTCACCCTTATATTGGCTTTATATACATTTAGCTTTCTACCCATGCATGATGCCCTGTTATATAATTCACTTTCGATTACTTTTGTTAACAGGTGCTACTAAAGGTATTTTCCTTGTTTCATGTGTGTAGGTACCCCTCTTCAATTGGATGTACTTTGCAATTTAATGGCAAAGGGGGAGAATAATAACAAGGGAGAGAAGGGGAGAAGTTCTCAAGTTTAATGGCAAAGAGGGAGAAAGAGTATTCAAGCTACCCAAAAGGGAGAGAATGCATTGGAGAGAATGCATGGTCATAGGGGGAGAAGATGATAGAAGAGAAAGCTTGGAAGCTAAAGAAGATGCTTGGTCTAAAGAAAGGAAGATGAAGAGAAAGCTTGAAGATTGATCAAGCTCCAAGCATCAAAGAGAATGAAGAAAGAGCTAAAGCCCAAGCTAAGTGAAGGAAGCATCCAAAGAAGATTTCAAGTCTTGTGAAGACATTGTGTGAAGTATTAGTATTGAGAAAGGTTTGCCATCAAATTGCAAAGGGGGAGATTGTTAGGATTTTGTGTATTGCAATTTGATGGATGCATCATTCATCTTATTCATTCATTTGAATCTTCACACATGCATTGATTTTAGAAAATCTTGAAATCTTAATTTATACATGTATTGTTTTAAATATTGTAAATCTTATAGTTTGTGCATGTTTTGATTTAAATCTTGGATGCATTTGTTTTTTAAAAGAATTTTTACAAATCAAGCTAGCCTATGTTTCAAAGTTTCAAATTATGTTTGGATTTTTATGTTTCATGATTTTAAAAGCACTTAGATGATTTAAAATCATGTTTCCAAGCTTGGTTTAATGGCCCAAAAATCCCCTCAAGAAAATACTTTAAAATATGTTAAGTTGGGATCTTTTGTCTAAGGCTGTTGGTCAACTAACAGCTTGATGTCATTCAACCGACAAGTGGATCGAGCTCAACTGACATGTGTTCTCGGTTCCAATTCCAGAGAGCTCAAAATTTTAGATTTTTATACTGTCGGTTCGGTTGTCAGTTTGTGTCGGTTAACCCACAACTGCACAGTTTCAAAAATACGACCGTAGGGTCTTGACCGTTGAGGTGTCGGTCTTCCTGTCGGTCGACCGACAGGTAGCCGTTTGAACACTTTTTCTATAAAAGTGAGTTCATTCCTTAGCCATTTGTGATGATTTTTGAAGCCCTTCTTGAGGCATTTCGAAGCAAAAGAAAGGGGATCAAGCTAAGGAAGGCTAATGGTCATTAAGGAAAGCTAAAGCTTGGATTAATAAAGTTAAACCACCAAGTAAGCTTTGCCTTTTATTAATCATTGTTTTATGCTTTGTTAAACTATGATTTTAGCATATAAACTATGATGTGTTGAATCCTCTACTTCCTTAATCTTTGATTTAAGTCATAGGATTCTTCACCTTGATTTCAAAAGAAGTTTTTTTTATAAACTTTGTTAATCATGCATTGCCAAAATCTTTGATTTCTTTTATGTCATGATTCATTAACTTGTTTTGAATCTTTCCTTGTTGTTTTCATTCATTTAAACCTTTGTTGAATTAGTTTGGTTTTGAAAACAACATTGCACATGCATCACATGTTTAGACTAAATTAATTTCATACAACTTGTGAACCCTTGTTTTTCATATCTTCTATAAGTTTGTATTTGGTACATGTGATTTGCATATTACTTCAATCATATCTTTTTATGTGCATTAAACTTTTAAATGCTTTTAGCATAAATTGATTGAGCTTTCATTTTCAACTTGATTGAAGTATTCACACACACACTTCATGAGCATTCATCTTTGCATTACTTAGAGTATTGTGTGAGTTAGCTTTACACTTTCATATTCGCCTATTTAAGAGGGAATTAAATTGAGCTTAAATTGTAATCTGTTAGAGTGTTTTGTCAAGACACTTTCTTTGAGAGAAATCATTTGTTGTAAGGTTATTGCTTAGCCATTGAAAAGCATCTTGTATAGGTTGTTGTTAAACCTTGAAAAAAAACATTGTAAGGTTATTGCTTATCCTTGGAAAGCATATTGTAGAGGTTATTGCTTAGCCTTTTAAAAAGCATAATAGTGGAAATCTGGTGGGGTGTTGGATACACAAGCCGGTAGTGGATGTAGGCATTGGGGCCGAACCACTATAAATGATTGTATAGTGGTGATTGTTTTTTTGGTGATTATTTTGTTTAAGCTTCTGCATTTTGTATGTTAATCATCACATGTGACTAGTTACTTGTAAAGAAATTAAAATTGGTCATAATTAGTCATAAAGTGTAGATCACCCTATTCAACCCTCCCCCTCTATGGTTAGGATCCCTTGGACTTTCACCCCATACGGCTTCAAAACTCAAACAAAAGCCTATGATTGGTCTTTTTTATTGCTCAGGAGGCTTCACCTCAAATTTCAGGTCATTCTGACATCGTTTGGCCCAATTTCGGCTTCTGATGGAAAATCGACAGCTCTACGCGACAAAGTCTTCGGCTTTCCCGGAATATTGGAAATTCGCACTCCAAAATGCAAAGATTCTCATCAAAGTTTTCTTTAGGTGAATCAAGCCAACAAATGTCTAAAAATGTCAAGAAAAATACAGAAGAAAAAAGAATCAGAAAAAACACCGAAACGGCCGAAAAACGACGACCGAAGGGGAAAAAAACCGCCCCAGGGTCATAGCCTGCAACCCTGGCCCAGGGTCGCAGCCTGCGACCTTGGCCCATGGTCGCTGGCGACCATGGAGATCCGGGTCGCCGGATTTTCCCCGGAAGGGCCGTTTTCCATCCCTTTTCGCGTTTCGAAACTTCCGGCCCCTGTGGTTTTTCCAAAATTCAGACTTTTGAGGCACCAAATCCGTCGACATCCGTCAAAATCACGGGTCCGTCTTCAAGAGTATCAAAATCATCATTGATCACCAACCAGTCGACCAAAAAGTGCACTTTCTACCCGATCGATCGAGAAATCGACAAGACAGATGTCACCGGCCCGCTGTTAGCAATCAATGTCTGAAGTTACATGGTCATCCGATGTCGATCAGCATAAAGATCCATCGATGATCATCGCCAGAAGAACTCCAAAAGATGCGGCACGTCCCGCGACTCTTCAACTGCTCAGGGACCACTTAATGCAGTTAATTGACTAACTTTATTGCAGTCATTAATTCGTTATTTTGGACGGCCCAATCAGAATCAAGTATTTGGGAGTTACAAAGAGTGTCATGGCATTTAAACCGTAAAACTCCTCCCATAATGGTGCTTAAAGGCGATCAAAATGCCTTAATCTCCACCGGCCAATCAGAAGCCAAGAAAAAGGAGTTACAAAGTAAATGAATTAAAATTTGTAACACCTCCCATTATGTGGCTTAATGACAATTAAGCCCATAAACTCTCCTAAATGGCTACCAAGAGCCTATAAATAAGAGAGCACTCCAAGCATTCCAGAGACGGAAAAAACGCTTCAGAAAATCTGGAAATCCAGACAAAGAAAGGCATTAGAAATCTAAGAGAGAAAACTCTGCTGAAGTTCTGCACCGACCACCACTACAAGGTGACAAAAGTCCCTTGGGAGGTACCCCCCCCCAAGGTCCTTGCCTTCCCTTCTGCCTCCAATGGCTTAGACGTGGCTTTTCAGTCCGTCTACTTAGCTTTTTATTGGACATAAGACCTCCACTTGGTCTTTGTCCTCTAAAAATCTGAGGTCATAGCCAAGCCTAGCTACTCAAAAGCATCATCTGTTCTCATCTGTATGGATGATGGCGAAGTCCACACATGGCTTGCGACCGTCAATCTGAATGAGTCCCCCACAATCTCCTGAGAAGTTAGATTCTCATTTTCTTGCTTTTTATTGTAGTTTGTATTTTTCTAAAAGAGACAAAAAATCGCAACTCTTGTCTTTCACTATTGATAAGAATTGTCAATCGGCTATAAATGCAAAAAATCGGCTATAAACGTAAAAGATCGCCTATAAATGCCAAAAATCGCCTTTCACGGCAAACATCAACTTTCACGGCAAAACAAATGAAATCATCTCTTATGGCATTTCAAAAACTTGTCTATTTTCTTAAATATATGTGCAATGGAAACTTGAAAGAAGTTGATTTCCTTTTACTTGCGAGGGTCAATCTCAGAATCACCACTTACAATTCCAAGTAAAACAGAAAATCTGGCATACCCACTCAAAAAAAATGTTGATACTCACTTTGCCCTCCGGGCGCAAAAGGGTCGCACCCAACGGACTCCCACGTTCGCCGACCTTAATAGCGCCGAGCGAAAAGCGCAGTCCATCAAGCTGGCTCCACCCGATGGGACTCGTTCATTTGAGAACATGATGCTTAGAAATGAATATTTGCATATCATATTTTTGCTCTATGCTTATACTTCTTTTTATGGATTCCATGGCTACGATCTAGTTGGTGGCTTATGTTGGATTTCGCATCTAAAAAAAATGAGATGGGATTTTTTGAAAATTTCTAATTCTATCTTTGAATTTATTTCATTCTTTCTCTTTAAAAAAATCAGATTTCATAGTTTGGAGTCAAAATTGAGAAAGTTCGATCCTCTCCTATCGTCCATGTGCTTGCAAAAATGTTGAGACTGTTCGAATTGGGATTTGGGCCATCGTTTCTCTTCGATGAGTTCATTAGAGATCTAAAAAAAATATCAGATTTCTCAGTTTGGATTCAAAATTGAGAAACTTTGATCCTCTCCTAGTGTCATGTGCTTGCAGAAATGTTGAGCCTGTTCGAATTGGGTTTTGGCCATCCTTTCTCTTCGATGAGTTCATTAAAGATTTAAAAAAAAAATCAGATTTCTCATTTTGGATTTAAAATTGAGAAACTTTGATCCTTTCCCTTTTGGGCACCAGTGCTAGCATAAATGTTGAGCCTATGTTCAGATCGGGGATTGGGCCATCGTTTCTCTTCGATGACTCTATTAGGGATCTAAAAAATAAGACATAGACTACTAAGGTTAAACCAATTGCGTTCTTTGATCACGATTGATTCAAGAAAAGCCTTGTCCAGAGTGTGGAGACAGCTTGACTGTTCTAGGCAAGGGTCCTCCAAACGGGTTCATTAAGTAATCCTACCCTTACCTGGGGGCAATTCTATCAATTGAGGTTTCATAAGACCGGGTTAGGAGGCCTATGTGTACTCTCTCGCCTTTAAATCTTAAAAAAAAGATTTTTAGAAAAAAATAAAAAATAAAAAATCTTTTTTATAAAAAAAATCTAAAAAAAACTTAATTTAAAAATAAAATAAAAATAATCTTCAAAAAAAAATTTTCCGTCATATTTGGGTTCAGATCTGAGGAGTTTTGGCCTCTTCCCTTTTGAGCACTGGTGCTCGCACAAATTTTAAGCCCATGTTCATATTGGAATCTCATTCGCACTCTTTAATGAATCCGATATTGACCTTTCAAAAAAAAAAAACTCTCGTCATTTGGGGTTCAGAATCAAGAAATTGTGGTTCCTTCCCTTCTAGGTACTGGTGCTCGCAGAAATGTTGAGCCCGTATTTGGATCGGAATACCATTTGCTCTCTTTGATAAATCCAATCTTGACCTTTCAAAACAGAGAATCCCATCACATAGATACGATCTCCAACATTTGTCCTAGCAGTACTGGTACGCCCTTTCAGGGTCTACTATATTTGCGATCGGTACATTTGTAACTCCAACCTTATATTGGTCTTACTTCGAGCAAGCAGCTTGCTCGATAAGTTGAATTTAGGTTTACAATTACTTATAGCGGTCACTGGGACACCCATTATGGGCTCAACATACTTGCGATTAGAACAATTATACCATCTACGGCTTTTTGCCTTCTTCATGTCGCTTAGGTCGGACCATGTCCCTTGAGCGATTTGAAAAGACAAAACCATAGTTTTTCCCATTTATGATCATTATATACTTGTCATTACTAATGGATGTGATCTTCTTTCAGAATTTTTTTCGAAACTAACAATTGCAGCTTCTTTGAGCATTACTTTCGATGAGAACAAGCACCAACTCAAGCTTCAACAGAAGCAAAACATGCACACTCACAAGCGCCCTGTCAGCTGCCGAAGTGTCACCTCTCTCGGCAATTCTCTGAACTTCGGGTCGACCTCGACTCCCCCGGACTATCGTCTTTGGGACGCTGGGACCATCCCACTTCCTGGAGAAGAACTGTGCCTGCCAAAAAGCAGAAGATCGCCTCTCAACGTGTCACTACCATGACACCAAAGGCGAGCGCCCAGAAGCCAGAAGCCCGCGGTATCCCCATGAAGCCTCAACCCACAAACAACCGGGTCTATCCCAAGACTTGGTCCCCAAAACCTTCACCAAAACAAAGAAGGTCCCAAACATCCACCAAGCCAGCATACATGGCCGCACTCAAGGAGAACCGGTTCTACCCTCTTGCCTACATGAAAAAGGAGAGACCCATCTCCAACCTGACAACCGAGTCAACACAGCATGAGCCGGCTTGTTCCTACAAGCCCAAAATCAAGTCATGCATCACTAGGCCTCTATAAGCACCTCCTAAGGCCTACAATCCTTCAATTCGACCCTTCATCTCTACAGGGGCCGAACTCGAAAAATTCAAAGCTTCGCTGCAACAGGCAAATGATCGGGTCTGCATCCTATCCTTACATAGCTACAAAGAAGATAGGCTCAGCTGCTGCGCCCAAGGGAGCACATCCTTCATTGTCAAAGCCCATCTAGAGCTGACCGAAGCTCAAATTGCTCGTCGTATACGCCGCCGCGCTTCGTATCGACAAAAGAGACTAGAGAAGGAAAGGACCCAGCCTCCTACACTTCAAGTCTCCGATAAATGGGTCAAAAAAGAAAGACCCGACCAAGTTACTACTGTCCATATGGTTGGAAAAACCAGAAGACGCCAAAAGTCAGCATCCAAAATCCATGTCCGACGTCCGGTACCTCGCATCGTCTCCCGGACACGAAGACATCCCGAAGAATCCCTTGCTCCTTCAAGCTAAGGACGGCAAAGTGATCATTCCTCAAACTCTTCATCAAAAAGAATGAGCCCCAGCTCAGTCACCAAGATAATTTCTTCATTCGAATCCCAAGGGATGAACATCCTGGCTACAAATTCTGAGCCACCACCTCGTAATCCACCTCTAGATGATGCGATCACATGCATCCAGCAGTTGGAATAAGGCCAGCAGAGGATTGAAACTCTGATGGAAAACCTTCTCCTCTCCTTTCAAAATCAGGCGAACAATGAACCTCCTCCGAATCTTCAAGATGATGAGGTAAATGGAGAAGAAAATGAGTCGCGCGCCCTCATCAAAAAGGACGTAGACAGTATCCTCGCAAAAGCTAAAGAAAAGGATATACTCAATGAGCATGGGATCACGCCACCATATCCCTTATGTAAGATCCCGACCCCAATCCTTTTGTTTAGCTTTGATTTAATCATGGTTTAACTTGTTAAGTGAGATTTGATTTAGTTTGACCGCGTTTTTGAGTTTGACCGGATTTTTCCTTGCCTTGGAGATTTTGAAGACCGTTGACTTTAGTTTGACCCGGTCCCTATGATTTGTATTTTTATGGGAAATTACTTCGGATTCCTAAAAATTCTGGATTTGGTGTATTTCGACTTATTTTATGAAGTTTAACAACTTTCATGTTTTGATCATTTTGGTTTGATACTCAGAAATCACGTTTTTCGAGGAAAAAGGGGCAAAAATGACATTTTCACTAAATCTGTCCATGAATTTCGAAAATTTCAGAAATTAGGGAAAATATACTTTTCGGAAACTAGATATTTCGCCGATCGTTTTTGTCTCCTTCGTCGTTTTCATTCGGGGCCCGCATATACCATTTTTAGCTTGATGAAGACCGGGGCCCACAAGACCCATTCTATAAGAGGGGAACCCCTCTCTTCTTCTCCTTCATTCGTTTCCAGCAAGGGTGAGCTAGGGCTTTCCCTCTCCTCCCACTCTTTCTCTCTCTTCTGAAACACCTCTCTCTTGGAGCTCTCATGGAGGAATGATCTCCCAAAGTTCTTCTCCTCCTTCTTGGCTTTCCAAAGACCCCATTTTCAAGAGCATTGGGCTAGGACAACCCTCCTCTTCAAGCCCTTCTTCTTATTTGGAACACCCTAAGGTTAGCATTGGTTTTCTTTTCTTTAGATCTTTGTTTTCCTCCTCATTTGGAGTGTTTTAATCCCACATGCATTGGGTTTTCATGAAGTTTGGAAAATGGTGGATTTCTAGGGTTTCTTCTTGAGCCATTTTGGGGATTTCATGATTTTGGAGCTTGAGGCCATTAGAGGACTTTCATAGGGTGTTTTGCATCTTCTCTTGACTCAAGGCAAGTGAATTCTACAACTAATATGATGATGTGTCTTATTTGATTTCATTTCATGGCTTCTTCTTCTTAGAATTTAATTTTTTGGATCATGGTTTTACTTTGATTAAATGAACCTATATTGTGTGGATTTCCATTTATGTATGGTCTTACAATGTGTTGGAAGTGGCTTGCATCTTGGTTATGTAGAAAACTTGATTTTCATGTGTTAGGAATTGGGTTCAAAGAAATGGGGAGAAACTTTGTTTTAAAGAGTGATTGTTTGGTTAATTGGGTTGATGAAATGGATGGTTTTGATGAGTTTGGAAGGTCAAGGAAGGGCCCAACCAATCATGGAAATTAGTATGAAAGAAAAGGAAGCAAAAGAATCAAGAAAAATCAGAAAAAAATGCAAAGAGATGGAGTTTTCTACACTCGGGCCGGACTGGGCAGGCCCAGTCCGCTCGAGCGACCCACTGGGTCGCTCGAGCGGACCAGGCACTGTCTGGGTCCGCTCGAGCGACCCAGCTTCTGTCTGGGTCCGCTCGAGCGGGCCTGGGTCCGCTCGAGCGAGCCCAGCTCAGTCTGGGCTGGGTTTGGGTCTGTTTATGGATTAGTTTTGGGCCTGTTCTTTGGGACTTCTTTGGGCTTGTCCTTGGGCCTGTTTCAAGTTTAGTTTTGGGCTATTTTAAAACTGTTTATTGGGCCATTTCAGATCTGATGTTGGGTCATCTTTGGGCCTGACATTTGACTGTTTTTAAGGACTGTTTTGTGGGCTGTTTTAGAATTTGTTGGTGGGCCTGTGTTATGGTTAGTTTGGGTTGGTTTTAAAACTTGTTCCTTGGACCATTTAAGGATTAGTCGTGGACTGTTTTTAAATTAGTTTTGGGGGCCCGTTTGAAGTTAGTTTGGGCTGTCTTTAAGAATCATATTGTAGGCCATTAAGGATATGTTTTGGGCTGTTTTAAATTCTGTTTGTGGGCCTGGTTCAGGTCGAGTTTTGGGCTTGTTTTAAAAACTTGTTTCTTGTCCATTAAAGGATTTGTTTTGGGCTGTTTTAAGGTTTGTACTGTGGGCCATTTCAAGATTAGTTTGGGCTGTTTTTAAGATATGTTTTATGGGCCATTCAAGGTTTAACTATGAACTAATTTCAAGGTCTGTTTGGGCCGGATTTAAAGGACTGTTTTGGGGTTTGGTTCAAGGCCAGTTATGGGCCTGTTTTTAAGAGTTTTGGTCATTACTTTGATACTTGGAAATTTGTGAAATGGGAATGATGTGAGAATGAGTGTATGTGAAATTACCCGGGAACCGTTCGGGTCTTAATGCGCACTTTATCATTTAAATATTATGGATTTTCATTGGCATCAAACGCACTTTTTATTAATTAATGTTTAAAGGTTAAATGTGCATTGAGATGGTTCCTTGGTAGGTCATTAGGTCATTCTCCACTATCCATTCCATTTCAAGTCAGATCATGTATTTGTATTTGTATTTTGTATTTGCATTCTTTGGTGAACTAACTTAAATAGCATCGATGATTTGTTATAAAATCATGTGTCTTCCCATGTTCGAAAGGGTTGCTCGTATGATTTTATACAAATCACCTCGATGCGTATTTAAACGGTCTGCCATAGATACTCGTATGTTTTCTCTGATTCGATTTGAAAAGAGATTTTGAGTATGTTTGTCACATTTGGGATTTCTTCGATAAGACTATTGTTTTGACAACACTAGTATTTTGAAAATAAAAACCTCGAGGCAAGACGGGGCCAGAGCTATGTGGTGCGAGCCCATGAGCCAAAGAGGCTATGATTCCGAAAACAAAACCCCGAGGCAAGACGGGGCCAGAGCTATGTGGTGCGAGCCCCTGAGCCAAAGGGATTAGTATTATGTTAGATTTGTATCAGTTTGAGTTTTGAAAACTAAAGGCACCACTAGGCTTAGGTCACCTTGTCGGGCTGATCACCCGGCTTGGGGTCTTTACTCTGTCCGCCAGCTGCAGCTTGGATTCCGTCTGTACCGACCATGGCAACGGTAATGATCTGCCGGTCCCATTTGTATGGCTACGGTTCTGATCCTCTGTTTAGTACCACGTTCAGTGGCTACGCTCTGTTTGCTCTTATTACTTCGGTGATAGGAGGATTTAGCTATTTGTGGTCGCCTAGGTTTTATCTGCATATTACTTTAGTTATGATTCTTGTCGGTTATGCTTTTTATGCTTGATTGTTTAATGTTACGATATCGACCTTTATCGCATTGTCTCTGCTGTTCGGTTTTAAATGTACTTCCAATTATTAAATGCTTCGCTTAGGTGGTTATCTTTTCGAGATATTTATGCTTTAGACACTGTCCGTTTATTTGTCTCGATATTTATGTTCGGACTTTCGACCGTTTTAGCATGTTTTATTGTCATTATTGTTTAGACCATTTATTCGGTTTTACGATGATTTCGTTTGGTTTTAGGTATGTTCCTTTTGTTCATATTATTTGTTTATTTGCTTGCCAGACCGTCGTGTCTGACCCTTTTTGTTTGGTGCCAGTTTCTTCTCTTTTCTGTTTGTAGGTGTTTGATCAGAGGAGGCGGTGGGACCGCCGGTCTGACGTGAGAGGCTGCCCCTTTGATATCATCTAGATGTCAAGTTTGGCACCGGAGTCCGTATCAAATCTTCGAGGGTAGTATTTCTGTTTAGTCGGATATATTTTGTATGGCTTTATCAGCCTTTTTCTTTTGGGTTTGTAATTAAGACATCTGTTAATTGTAACTTGAATATGTGGGAAATAATAGATTTGTTACTACCAGCTCAGTGTGTTGTGATTTATGATTTATGCCAGTCTGTTATGATGGCTTTGTGATATTGGTTGCGTGCGACACGGAACCCGATGGCCACGGATTCCGAGTCGTAACACCATGTATAGCTTCCGCGAAAAATATACTCTGATTGTGATGAGATTTGTTTATCCTCATTCACGCGGATCTTGGGAACTATAACAAAAAAGTTTCAAATTATTCCAAAATTTCGCACCCCGAGATCGGTTCGCTGCAGGTCCCGGTTTCGGGGCGTGACACCTTATGGATGCACTCGGTCCCATTCCCTATAAAATTCAAACATCCTACCCTCCAAACATACACGAGGAAAAGATCAACCTCTTGAAGGTCCTTGTCACAAAAGCAGGTTCTCTCAATGTCTGACTGGCAAAATAGTCCATCCTTTTGTCACAATTTGATATTAGGTATGTACCACAAAAGGCAATCAAAGGACAAGCCCTAGCGGACTTTCTCGCAAAGCATCTATTGCCTAAAGATTTTCCACTCAGAGATGATCTCCCAGACTAACCCATCTACAACGTGGAGATTTCCTAACCAAATGCCTCCTGGGACATGTACTTTGACGGTGCAACCAGGACAAATGGAAAAAGAGAGCTGATCTCGGGAGTTGGCATCCTCTTTATTAGCCCGACAAATACATGATTCCACACGCTTTCTCGTTACTGGAACCATGCACAAACAATGCAACTGAATACCAAGCTCTGATCATAGGATTGGAACTCGCTATTGAAACTGGCATCACCATGCTAGAAGTCTTTGGAGACTCTCAACTGATCGTCAACCAGATGAATCAGAAATTTGAAGTCAGGAAGCCTGATCTGCTGTCTTACTACAACAAGGCACAATCGCTTCTGCAGAAGTTTGACATCTGTCAGATCACCCACATTCGTAAAGGTGAAAACATTCGTGCAGATGCTCTGGATGGACTTGCCGCATCTATGGCGACCCAGGAAGGGGAAAACATGCAAATCACAGTTGTACTAGAGAAGGATCCTCCCTCCTCTTAACACACACCAAGCAGTTGCCGAATGCCACCGAGTGGTTGGAAGTCGTATCTCTATCCTTCAACCTTCAATCGGCGGCTGGAGGGATCCGTTTATTGATTACACTATTTTCGGAATCCTAACTGAAGATCTAAAAGAACGGGCAAGCATCCAAAGGCGGGCTCCAAACTTTCATTTGGATATTTCTTCAAAAATCCTTTATATGAAATCCTTCAACGGAGTACTTCTACGCCACTTGTCACGACAAGAGGCGGAAGAAACACTCAAAGAAGTTCATGCTGGCCTTTGTGGAGCCCATCAGACTGGTCTCAAGCTCTACGATCAGATAAAAATGTTAGGTTATTATTGGCCTACCATAGTAGCTAACGCAATGCAATTTGCTAAGCGCTGCCAACAATGCCAAATTCACGGATATTATGTTCACATGCCTCAAGAATGGCTGCATCCTACAGCGAACTCATGGCCTTTCGAAGCCTAGGGTATGGACATCATAGGTCCTATTTCTCCCCCTTCAAGCAAAGGTCATCGCTTCATCTTCGCCGCTACGGATTATTTCTCCAAGTGGTCAAAAGCATTTGCACTCAACGAAATGAAGACCTCATCAGTCCTTCAGTCCCTGTGCACCAACATCGTTTGTCATTTCGGCATACCTGAAAGATTCGTCCATGATAACGGATCATAATTCTGGGATCATCGATTCTATAGGTTTTGCGACAAATACAAAATCCAAAGCTGTCCTTCGACTCCATACAATCCGGCAGCAAAAGGATTAGCAGAAGCCTTCAACAAGACACTCTGCAAAATCCTCAAGAAAATGGTCTCTAGTCACAAAAAAGACTGGAGCGACAAACTGTCTAAAGCTTTATGGGCCTATCAAACCACCGTTCGAGGACCAACTCATAGCACACCATTCTCCTTGATCTATGGATGCAAAGTTGTCGTGCTCTTAGAGGTACAAATTCCATCCCTAAGGGTATCTCTACAAAATGACATGACTAAAGAAAACAATGTGAAGTTACGACTTCATGAGCTGGACAATCTCTATGAGAGATGGTTCAAAGCTCGACAAAGCATTGAACTTTACCAAGCACACATGGCAGGATCTTTCGACAAAAAGGTCAGGCAACTCGCCTAAAAAAAGGGTGACTTGGTTCTTGCGGTTAAAAGACCAATGGTCTTCGTTCACAAGTCCAAAGGCAAGTTTCATCCAAAATGGGAGGGAACCTACATCATTGACAAGGTCTTCTCCAACGGCGCATACGCCCTCCTAAACATGGAGGGTGACAGATGTATGTTGCCAATCAACGTCAAGTTCTTAAAGCGGTACTACCCTTGAGGACTTACCCAACTGGGTAAGAGCAATGCATGTACGGCCAAAACCTATTTCCAGGTACTCACTCATCAAACCCACTATTTTTAGAATTATCATATCAAATGTTGGAATTTCTAGAAACTCAAAACAATGCTTACTTTCATCATTTCATTGTTAAAAAAATCAAAGTTTAGGAACCTCTCCCTAACTTGACTAAAATTTTCGATCCTTGAACCCAAAATTCATGGTTTGAAACAAAATCCGGATTCAGGGATTTCCACCCTAGTCCACCCAGCCTTTTACCGCCAAAATGGTTTTAGGTCAAAATTTACGACCCTCGTGTCTTTAAACAAAAAATGGTTTTTCAAAAAAAAAAAAAACCGTGAGGAAGCGACACTTAGTCGATACTCGCACAAATCGGAAGAGTGTGAACCACGTTCGACGGTTCCAAAATAGCAGAGAAGCGACATTTCGTTGATACTTGCAAAATAAAAAAATCGTGGAGATGCAACATTTCAGTTGATATCCACAACCCAAATTTCAAAGGTTCGAAAAAACATAAAATCGTGGAAATGCAACATTTCAGTTGATATCTACTACTCAAACTTCAAAGGTTCGAAAAGACCTAAAATCATGGAGACGCAAGATTTCAATAGATATCCACAACCCAAATTTCAAAGGTTCGAAAAAACTTAAAATCGTGGAGACGCAACATTTCAGTTGATATCCACAACCCAAATTTCAAGGGTTCGAAAAAACCTAAAATCGTGGAGACGCAACATTTCTATTGATATCCACAACCTAAATTTCAAAGGTTCGAAAAAACTAAGAAATCGTGGAGATGCAATATTGCAGTGATATCCATAACCCAAAGGTTCGAGGAAAACCGCAAAATTTCAAAAATCGTGGGGAAACGACATCAAGTCAGTACCCGCAAAACTAAATTTTTAAAAGCAAGGAAGTGACACTAGTCGATACTTGCACCCAAATCCACGAGGAGGCAACATTCCATTAATACTTGCAACCGAAAGAGCAAGGATACGACATTCCATCGATACTTGTAAGACCATTTAACAGGGAGACGACTTTAGTCGATACTTGCATTTTTGAAAACCAAAACCCGCTATAAATGCCACCACAACCGGCTACAGATGCCACAAACCGGCTATCAATGCCACAAAATAAAAACCTGGCTTTCACGCCAACAAACCAAAACGTGGCTTTTAAAAAAATGGCTATCAATGCCACCAAAATCGGCTATTAATGCCACAAAATTCGGCTATCAATGCCACAAAACCCGGCTATCAATGCCACAAACCAGGGCTATAAATGCCACAAAATCGGCTTTCATGCCAAAATTGGCTTTCATGCCACAAACAAGATCAGGCTCCCATGCCAAAACAGTCATTTGACAAAAGATTTTCACAAAATGACAAACTTTTGATCAAATTTTCAAAACAATCATCCCATTTAATGATTACTTTCATCACAAAAAGATTTAAGTGAAAGTAGGAATACAAAAAAATCTCATTTAGCGATTACTTTCATCACAAAAGGATTTAAGTGAAAGTAGGGAATACAAAACAAATCCCATTTAGCAATTGCTTTCATCACAAAAAGATTTAAGTGAACGTAGGGAAAACAAAAAAAAAGGTACCAAAAAATACATGTGGTACCAAAACCAAAAAAAAAAAGTGTTCATACGAACTACAAAAAAAGGGAGAGTACAAAAAAATACATGTGGTACAAAAAAAAGAACAGTTTTTGCTACAAAAAAATCAGGTGCTCAGACAAAAATGGCCTCTAGCCAAAGTTTCAGCTCCTCAAGCGAACTCTTGGCTTCAGCTGTCAGAGTTTCCAAGGCACGCTTCTTCAGGAACTTGCCATGAAATGCTAGAGAACGCTGTAATCCTTCTTTTACACCGAGGAGCTTATCCCGAGCAGTTTGTTTTCTTGAGTCTTCCCTTTGAGAACTCAATCAGCATCTGCAACCTGGCAAATCAGAACACTTTCCCTGACACGAGCCTCTGATATAGTTACCCACTTGGCCACGACTTGCGCCTTCAAATGCTCAAGACATTGCCTGGCCTCCACGACCTCCCTATCAAGGACGTTAAGGTCATGCTTCAGCCCGATGGTGGCTAGCTCTTCTAAGTTCTTCTCCCAGACTAGTTGTTTCCTGCTCTGTGTAGTCTCATTCAAGTCAGATTGAGCCTTACCAGCAGGGTCCAGGAACATCTCCTTGAAGAAGTGGTCCTCAGGAAAATCCATGGTCTCAAACCACTTGTCACCCAGTGCACGGGATCATACCAAATCCAGCATCTAGGTGTCCAGAAATGAGAGTCTCGATCCAAGAGCTCAAAACCCGTGCCAGCACCTTCTTTGGCAAATTGAAGAGATGAACCGGATGAAGATTCACCCTTCTCCGTTGGTCGGCTGCTCATGTCAAGCCCCGTTGGAAGAGTAACAAAAGAACTCTTTCCAGTTGGAGCTGATGGGGAAGGAATCTCAGCACAAGGTATCTCCTCTATCGTGTCAGCACTGGTTGTAGGAGTCTCTACCTCCGGATCAACCTCTGGCATCCCTTGCTCTGGTTCTGAAGAAAGTGATGGACTCACTTCTGTCACTTTAAAAACCTGCCAATGAAACACAAAAAGGTATGAATATGATCCTATTTAAAAATCATTATCAGGGTTATTACTATAAAGTACCTTCTTTAACGACTGGCGGAACACTCTTTTCCTCCATGAACTCATCGGAAGCATCGTCAACATTTGCATCTATCGATGGTTCAAACTCATCGGAATCCTATGGCAAGTCAGTTGACAAGAAAAGTGATAGCAAATCAAGTCACAGAAAAAAACAACAAAAGAAGTCATGCCAATTGGAGATTCTGGATTCACTCTAGAGTCCCTCATTTCTTCTTCAGGTGCCATAGCCGGATCCGTCACCGCCTCATCGGTCAGAACCTCAGGCATCACCAAGTCGTTTTCTTCTGCTAAAAAAAAAAGCAGAAGTAGTAGGCAATCAGAACATGGAAAATTCCATGAAAAGAAATGGAAAGAGAAAGAGAAAGAGGAAGAATCATACCTTCACCAACGGTCTCTTCTTCTCGACTCCTTTTTTCCGGAGGCTCGTCAGCATTCTCTGGCATCTCCTCATTGATAGTAAGAGGGACTTCCATATCAGGAGAGTCTTCGTGTTGCCCCTTGCTGCAATGCTAACTCCTCTTCCTCTTGCTTCTGCAGGCTTACTTCCTAGAAGAACCTACCCTACTATCAGAGTCGGATTTCTCACTTGGCTCCTCACTGGATGGTCTACTCTTGCCAGTAGACTCCATGGAAGCTCGCCTCTGTGCCGATTGCATCCAAGCATCAAGCTCGGCTTCCTCCTGTTCTAGCTGATCTAAAGCCTCATCAGGTACTTCCCAGACAGCTGCAGAACCGATGACTCCCTGGTCACCGAGAAAGCCTATCTTGTGCTTCTCTCCAGAAAGGAAGGCTAAAACTTCCTCTCGCCGGACGCCATTTGACTTGCCAATGCCTTTTTCAGGAAGACGGCTTTACATCAAGCTCCTTCTTGGAAAGCGCTCGATATGCCAAAAACCTCTCCGCGAACCACTTCGTGAAGCCTGCAATTTGGAAAGTCGATAATACAGGATAAGAAATCATGGCAGTAGTGTCTTCACCACTATAGAAAGCCCATGCATTTCTCCCATCCTGCAAACCTCCAAAGCGTTTCACCATACTCGAAGGCGCTCCAACAATGCCTTAAGAAAAGCCCAACTGGTGCGCAAAGCGAGAAGGTACATACGGCTGGATGTCGACGAAAAGATGTCTACGGTACACCATTGTGCCGACACGTAAGCTAAAAAACCACTCCTTCTCTCCATTTATCAAGGAGTAATGTCTTTCCGACCCGGCCCTGATAGAGTCACCGGAGGCACCAAAATCAAAAGCCTTTTTCCGCAATTTCGGAGAAAGCTTCACTGAAGCCTACCCATGTCGACATCCCTGAACCGTCAGATCCTCATGCGGGAAAACAAAAATGATTCGAAGACGGCTTTACCCTTAGCCAATTGAATCATCAAAGGATCATCATCATGTGCAGCACCCAGCCGGTGGAAGCCAGGACAGTGGTATCCAAACCATGAATAAAAGATATGGGCTGAAAATACCCTGTTCATAGGGAGCCCAAGCCAAACCAAAAAAAGCAGCAGCCTGTAGTTCGATATACAAGTAGGAGTAAAGAGTAGGCACCAAAGCAAGCTACTCTCCAAACGCCATCTGACAAGGTGGAAAAATACATTGTGGCCTGATGTGCTTTCCATCTCCTCCAGCAGAGACAACCTCACCTAGCCAATAAGTGAGGTAAACAACGAGATCTCTCCATAGTGCAATGTTAGAACAAATGGCATCTGTACTTGCAAAGAAATCCCTCAACTCTTCTCGCATGGCCAAAGTCTTCTTCGAGCCCGGAACCTTAGCCTTAGCTTCCCGGGTAGTGCTATCAGAAAACTCCCTACTGTCAAAGAAGTTAGGGAACGAAGAGCCAAAACTCTTCCAACTGCTGAACCTGACTTTCAAGCCCTTATTCTCTTTCAAAAAATCATAGAAGGTGACAAGTTGAAAGTACAGGAGCCTGAACTCCTCTGACTGCTCCTCAAGGACGGTGTCAATCGGCATAAACTCCTAGTAGAGTTTACCAAGGATAGGCAACCCGGTAATGGCGCTCAGCTCCTTTAAAGAGAAACCAATCTCACCATTCGTGACAATGAAGGTCTTGGTTTGTGGAAGGAATGACTCCAGCATAGCCATGAAAGCCTCGTCGGAAAATATCACGGTCTCCCTAAAAGCATGGATTGCATCAAAAATCCCGGCTTCCTTCAAAACGGCACCACCAATTAGCAGGACACGATTAGTCCACGACTTCCAATCGGAGTCAGCACTGAAACAGCCATGAAGTCGAAAAGGCTTCACCCAATTGCTGCCGTCACCCGCTGAAAATACCAAGGCCCACCGTCTCAAATCGACCGACGGATAATCAGAGCCCTGATAGCCACTGGCCGGCATCAATAAGTCCCAAAGGGCAGGCAACTTCTCTCGCATATCCAGAAGGACTGCCAACAAAAGCCCCGGTCTTGATCACGTTGGTCCTTTTCACCCAGTTTGGAGGATCTTCCCTCTTAGAGCACGTGGGAGAAAGGCTCATGATCGAGATAATACGATCAAAAGTCGACCGAGTAACAACAGTTCTCTCCTCACCATCATCTATGTACGAGAACTGAAAACATCTTCTCTGGTATGTCATGTCGTCAGGGACAGCATCATTAAAGAAAAAGGTGGCTTGAGCAACACCCTCTGATCGTTCATAACCCAATGATGGTTGCTTACCATGATCTGATAGAACTCCTCACTCTTGAGAGCGATTAGTCGTTGCCTCATCTCATCTTTGTTGAGGGAGTCACACTCCTCGAAGTTTCTCTCAACATACCGGACCTTCTCCCAGGCTTGCTGAACGGGCCGATTGGAAGATTTGGCGGATTGATGAGGTACGCTTGTAACAGGCTCTTTACTCTTGTTTGTTCTGGAGGAACCAGCTGCAAAGGTTGGAAAAGAAAAAGATCAATCATCAAAATGACAGAATTTCGCTAAAAAAAATCTGGCAAGATTTTGGCATGATTCAGGGGCAATTCCAAAGAAAAAGGAAATATCCCAAAAGAAATAGAAAGCTTGAAGATCGGCTCAACATCGCTGCGAGCTCCGAAACTCCAAACTTTCAAAACCTCAAAAGTCTCCGCAAAATCAGGAAGGGCTCAACATTGCTGCGAGCTCCAAATTTCCAAATTTACAAAGATTTTCACGTATGTTATCACATCATGCTCTCGGTTCAATTTACAAAAAAAAAATGCACGAACATCTTGGTTTGCAAAAAAAATGCATTATCATGATGAGCAACAAAAAAAAAGAAAGAAAAAAAAAACTTTCTCAAAAAAAAAGAGGAGAAAGAGAAAAAAAAGGGAAAGATTAAAAAAAAAGAAACAACAACAAAAAAAAAGGACTGGCCCACAAGCCAGTGGCCGTACAGACAGATCCGTACACAAAAAGAAAAAAAAAAACGTGCAAAAAAAAAAGAAAAAGCACAAAAAAAAAACATGTAAAAAGGAGAAAACACGTGTAAAAGAAAAGAAAAGAAAACGAAGGAAAGAAAAGAAAGAAAAAAAAAAAGAAGAGAAAGAACCTTTTTGAACCAACCTATCTTCTACATGGAGTTTTCTTGAAAAAGAGAACTTACTTGAAGCCATTGATGGATAAGAAGAAGAAAAGCTTGAAGATTCTTGAAAAACTCTTGTCTTGAAGCACTCTTGAGATTTTTGTAAAAGAAAGCAGTAAGAGCAAGAGATCCAACATCCCTTTGCTTTTATAGAAGAGAGCAAACTGAAGAGGGAAACAAGAAAAGAGGTAAGTGCTACTAATTAGTAACCTTACCAAAAGAAATAAATTAGAAAGATTCTTTCCCAAAGAAAGATATCTTTAGGGATTCTCTCCCAAAAGAAAGCAATGAGAGATTTTCTCCAAAAAAAAAAGAGGAGATTTGAGATAATCTAGTCCAAAGAAAGATACTTTGAGATATTCTCTTCCAAAATAAAGGGAACATGAGAAATTCTCTCCAAGTAAGGATATTCTTAGATATTCTCGATCAAAATGAGATATTTTTAGATATTCTTTATAAAAAATGAAACCATATGAGATCTAAGCTATCTTCAAAAGCTTAAGGTCTAATGGGTTAGCCCATATGAGTTAGGTTTGACCACCTAGGCACTAAAAAAAATTGCTTTTACTCAAAGAGAAACCCTTCTTACCAAGAGCATACAAAAATGGTTACATGATCATCCGATGTCGAACAGCATGTCAATCAGCATGAAGATCCATCGATAATCATCGCTAGAAGAACTCCAAAAGAAGCGGCGCGGCCCACGACTTTTCAACTGCTCGGCGACCACTTAATGCAGTTAATTGACTAGCTTTATTGCAGTCATTAATTCGTTAATTTGGACGGCCCAATCAGAACCAAGCATTTGGGAGTTACAAGTAAAGAGATTCATCGCATTTAAACCATGAAACTCCTCCCATCATGGTGCTTAAAGGCGATTAAATGCCTTAAATCTCCACCGGCCAATCAGAAGCCAAGAAAATGGAGTTACAAAGTAATTGAATTAAAATTTGTAACTCCTCCCATTATGCGGCTTAGTGACAATTAAAATCCAAAAACTCTCCTAAATGGCTACCAAGAGCCTATAAATAGGAGAGCACTCCATACATTCCAGAGATGGAAAAACACCTTGGAAAACCTAGAAATCCAGACAAAGAAAGGCATCAAAAATCTAAGAGAGAAAACTCTGCTGAAGTTCTGCACCGACCACCACTACAAGGTGACAAAAGTCCCTTGGGGGTACCCCCCCCCCCCAAGTCCTTGCCTTCTCCTTCTGCCTCCTAAGTTTTAGACGTGACTTTTTAGCCCATCTACTTAGCTTTTTATTGGACATAGGGCCTCCTCTTGGTCTTTGTCCTCTAAAAATCTGAGGTCATAGCCAAGCCAAGCGAATCAAAAGCATCATCTGTTCTCATCTGCATGGATGATGGCAAAGTCCACACATGGCTTGCGACCGTTAATCTGAACGAGTCCCCCACAATCTCCTAAGAAGCTAGATCCTCCTTTTCTTGCTTTTCATTGTAGTTTGTATTTTTCTAAAAGAGAGAAAAAAATCACAATTCTTGTCTTTCACTATTGATAAGAATTGTAAATCGGCTATAAATGCCAAAAATCGCTTTTCACGGCAAACATCGCCTTTCACAGCAAAACAAATGAAATCGTCTTTTACGGCATTTCAAAAACTTGTCTATTTTCTTAAATATATGTGCAATGAAAACTTGAAAGAAGTTAATTTCTTTTTTACTTGCGAAGGTCGATCTCCGAATCACCACTTATGATTCCAAGTAAAAATAGAAAATCTGGAACACCCACTCAAAAAAAATGTTGATACCCGCTTTGCCCTCTGGGTGCGAAAGGGTCGCACACAACGGACTCCCACGTCCACCAACTTCAGCAGCGCCGAGCGAAAAGCGCGGTCCATCAGGCCTCATTTGGTGAGGCAGCTCCTATTAGTTTCTCTGGTTCCTTAGTAGGCTCTGGGTCCTTCTTTGGTTCCTCAGGTTCTTCTTCCAAAGCTACATGCTCCCTGCTCACTTGGGTCTGTTCAGATTGGCTAGGGCCCTCTTCTGATGTGTCAGCCTCCCTTTAGGCCATTCTACGGGTGGTAACTGCATGCACTGCATTGACCTGATCATGGACTTTGCCCTTGTCATCATGGACAACAAATTGGCCCTTAGAAGCTTGGCCTTTGGGGTTGGCTTCGGGCTGACTTGGAAAGGTACCCTTGTCTCTTTGAGCTATTGACATGGCCAGCTGGCTGACAGTGTATTCAAGCTTAGCAATGGACTGGGTATTGGCATTCAAATTCTAAGTAGTGCTTTGTTGGAACTGGAGGGTATTTTGGGCCAACATTTTCATTTTGTCATTTAGAGAACTTATCTTCTGATTCCAAGGATTAAGATTCTGATAACCTTTGACCATGGTTGGTCCCTGTGATACTTGGGGTACTTGAGGCTTTTGGTATCATGAAGGTGGCATGTGCTGGGCCATTGGCTGAGAAGGGTTTCCTTGGTGTTGTCCTTTGGTCCATGAAAAATCAGGATTATCCTTCCAACCAGGATGTATTCGAATACGGATCAGACCTCGGCCGCTCATACCTAGTATAATGGTAAAGTGCACTCACCTCCTCCATACTCTCACTCTGACTTTGACCAAACAATGCTCTACATTGGGATCTAGGATGGGTAAAATCTCCATAATTGGTGCAAGGTGGGGCAGTAGGGTCACTAACTGTTTGGTTCATCTTTAATGGTTCCAGGGTCTTTGGGGTGGTCTGCTAACAGGTTTGGTTCATTTCAAGGGCTTCTAATCTCCTTGTCAATGTGGCCAACTTAGCCTCGGCCTCAAATCTGGGTTCCACTCTATGCATGCCCTTTTTTCTGAAACAATGGGTCTTTTGGGATCCTCTCTGATCGGCTCCTATTGGAGAGTGTTCTTAATGACCTCCTCAAGGTATGTCCAGGCTTGGTCAGCTGTCTTTTGAGTGAATACTCCGTTACAAAAAGACTCCACCATGGTCTGGGTGGGACAGTCCAGCCCTTCATAAAGGTTTGGACTAGCTGGATCTTTTTGAATCCGTGATGCGGGCATTGTAACAGTGAGTCTTTGAACATTTCTATGTACTCATACATGGTTTCTCCCTCCCGTTGGTGGAAGCTGTTCAGGGTATGTCTAATGAAGCCCATTTTCTGTTTTGAATGAAACTTTTTATAAAAGGCCTCGACTAGTCCCTCCCATGTGTTTATGGAATTAAACTGTTCGGCATAAAGCCACGCTTTCGCCTTCTCCTTCAGCGAGAACAGGAACAACCTAAGCTTGAGGGCTTCTTCAGACATATGGTTATACTTCATGGTCCCACATATTTCCTCAAACTCTCTCACATGCTGAGATGGGTTCTCATTTTCCAACCCTCAAAAAATTGGTAACATCTAGATTAAGCCGGATTTCAGCTCCAAGGGGCATTTGTGGCAGGTAGGATGATGCATGAGAGCTGGGTAGATCGAGTTGGGTACATGTACTCCCTAATAGTCATGGGCTGGGTTAGTGGGTTTCCGTCAGCCATTTCCTCAATGGCAATGGGGTCCGCAAAATTCTCAACAGGGATGTCGAATAAATTGAAGCTCTTTAAATGGCCATGCACATGTAACCAATTGTGCATAAACTTCCGCTCAACTCTGAAAGTGATGGTCCGCTCAAGTGACGATGAACGAGGATTAATGCTTAAACACAAACAGGCAAAACAAAATGATTTTGAAAAACAAACCAAACTATGCTTAACTAAGGCTACCTAAGATTAAACTAGACAGCTCCTAATTATGAAGTGCACACCTAGGCCTCCAATCCGGTCCTATGAAATGTAGTTGGCCCTGCAAGCCCCCAAGGGATTGGTAGGATCACGATGCGCGTGAAAAAGGTTCCGCTTAAATACCAAACTCCTAGAACAGATGAACTGTCTCCCTTAAGGGACAAGGCTATTCTAGGCACCGATTTTCGTCAAGTAATGCAAATGGTACAACCTTGGATGGTCTTCTCCTAATGAGCTTGTGTCCTATGGTCACGTTTCTACTCAAATTTTATTACAGGCTAAGGATTCCTAAGTAGTGAGGAAAATGAGTTCCTATGAGCAAGGAAATGGTGATGAAATCCAATCCTTATCTTGTTGGGGGTATGATTGCCCTTACTAAGTGTATGCTTTCCAAATTACTTTGTGCATTTTAAAATGATTAAGCACTACAAAGTAATTAAACAATCAAACAACCAACAAAGTTAACCCACCAACTGGGAATGCGTGGGTGTAACAAAATACACACCACCCAAACTAAATTGGGGGAAGATTGGTTGAAGTCGACCCAAGCCACCGACACCAATTTCGGCGTACGAACTTAGGGGGCTACTACAGTATCATCCAACTGCCCTCCTTCCTTAACATATTATTACAATGCTTAAAAAACTTAAATAAACTTAAAAATTATTACATACTTGAAATGAATCATAATAAAAGATTTTCTAAGAAAGCAAATTAAATTCCTAAGTTAGAGTTATTTGATTGCTTTTTTCCTTTTTCTTTGCTCTAACCGCGGAATCCCTGAAAATACAAACAAGGAAAATGTGCAGAATCCGCAATGAAAACTAAAAGAAAGAATAAAAATGCAACTAAACTATATGAGAGTTGAAAATCCTTAAAATCAAAGATTCCTATGTACGCTGATCCTTGGCAATGGAGCCAAAAACTTGATGCATTCCGCAAGTATACTATTGTCTCAAGTAATGTAGACTATGGAAGTCCGAATATCGTTCCCACGAGGATCGCTATAAGGAAAATAACAAGGATAATAAAAACAATGGAAACAAGAAACAAGATAATAACATGAAAAATAAAAATGCAAACTAAAAGAAAACAAGAAACTAGATAACAAAGAGATGTTAGTAAAATTAGAAGAACTCAAATGAGAATAAACCAAGAACAATGTTAGTAACAAAGTTAATGTCAAAAGAAAAATAACAAGGTTAATAACAAGAACGAAGGAGCAATGTTACTATGTTAGATAGATTAAGTGAATAAGTGTGTGAAAATGACAAGTGAAAGATAGAAAATGAGTGGATGGAGATAAAAATAATGTGCTCAAGCAGTGTAAAATCAAAGGTGGAGTTGATGGTGTGAATAGAGAAATGGAGTGTAAGGATAAAAATAAGTGAATAAATGTGTGGGAATGTGAATACAATCTAAATAAGGTAAGTAAAATAAGCAACAAGCAATACTAATGAATAGATTGAACCATCTAGAATCCACTAAGTGACACTAATCCAACACTAATGCTCTTCTCTTTTCCCAAACAAATACTCAATTCTAATAACAAATCAATGCTTAGATTTGGAAAATAGAACTTTAAATCTCGAAGATAAAAATTAACAATCTAATAGCTAAGACTTTCTTCCATTCATAAAAGAAAAGATTCCTAATGACTGTCTATCAAAAGTAAGCATAAACCATCAAAAGATATTAAATTCTAAGCATGATTTATCAAACCTAAGCATAGATAGTAAAAAGAATACTAAGATAGAAAATATGCATGGAAGGTAGCTCATTGCAATGAAGAAAAAGCTATTCTGGCATGTTAAGCACATAAACAAAGGGAATTAAAAATATAAGCAAAAGGAATAGCATTACCATAACTTCATCTAGAATAACCAATCAAAGGGATTAGCCACCCATTGGAGAAGACAAATTAAGCTTTCATTCCAAATCTTTAATTTGACAAAGCTTTCCTCACTTTCTCTCTACAATTGCTCTCAATCACATGAATAACTTAAGTAAAGAGGAGGAGGCTCTCCTTGCTTGTGTATTTAATGCCTAAAAGCTCCATTCTATATATAGAAACATTTTCCTTGCTCTCTTTGGTTTCTTTCCAATTTGGGATTTCACAAGAATGGAAATATGAACATGTGAATGTGATACTCGTGTTAGAAGACAGTTCCCAAATTGATGTGTGATTTTGACCCCCGAAACGTCAGAATTGGAAAAAATATTGTGAAATATGATTTGTAGATCTTAGAACAAGCTTTCCAATGCTTCTGAGATTACCTAAATCGGATACCAAGTAAAAAGATATAGTCAAAATACCAACCCAGGTCTTTCATCTTTCTTATTATTATTGGCCTTATTTTGTCATTTCTTCATCCAATTATCTTTTAAACTTATCCTTACTCTCTTTAACTCTTGAATCTCAACTTTGATATTCAATTAACACCTACAAATAGAAATTTACATAATTGAGAGTATTTTCGAACATATTTTGTATGGAAGCCATTTGAACTCATATAAAAATGCATACAAATAGCCATCTATAATGAAAAGATATGAGCAAAGCATGATGGGGAGGAAATTTATAATATTTATGCTAAAAATAGTATTTTGAGTTTTTTTATTTTTTCTAACTCTTAAAATAATGCGATGAAAGTGTATCTTTTGCAAACCTATCACATAGATAACATATTGGTATGCTTTGCTATGCAAAACCCCAAGAATGGTATCACACCTTTCAGGCATGGAGTGCACATTTCTAAGGATCAGTGTCCCAAGACCACTGAAGAAAAGCAGCGGATGAGAATAGTAAAATATGCTTCAGCTGTTGGTAGCCTCATGTATGCTATGTTTTGTACTAGACCGAATATCTGTTACGCTGTGGGCATAGTCAACAAATATCAATCAAACCCTGGTCCTGACCATTGGACTGCTGTGAAGTGTATTCTCAAATACTTGAGAAGGATTAGAGATTACATATTAATTTACGACAAAGATGGTCTAATTCCATTTGGATATACAGATTCTGACTTCATGTCAGATAAGGATTCCATGAAGTCTGCCTCTGGATTAGCGGAGGAGCCATCAGCTGGAGGAGTGTCAAACATGATTGTGCAGCCGATTCCACCTCGGAGGCTAAGTATGTAGCAGCTAAGGAAGTAGTATGGCTCAAAAGATCCCTCTTGGAACTTAGAGTGGTACCATTGGCGGGATTGTTGACACCAAAAATGTCACTTTACCTCTTCAAGATCCAAAGAGCTACATGAAGTTGCAACCTGCCATAAATAGGCAATGTTACTTCCAAAAAATCAAATCTTGTCAGAATCAAACAAAAACTGCAAAATCCTTCAAGACAGCCAAAGAGGAGTACACAAGAAGTTTCGGGCCATTTCAAAATCATTTGGCCTAACTTCGCTTCTCCGGCAGCTGAAAAGGAGCTCCCGGCGGCGAAAGCATCGGAGACACTAAATCTTCGATCAGAACCGATGGATGGTCTCAAAATACATCCAAAAGGCTCCACGTCAAGTTCCAAGTCAAACCGACAACGTTTGACCCTACATCAACCCTCGAACAGCTAAATCAAGCCTCTCGGCGGCGAGAACCAACGAGGCCATCACTTATCAGATAGAGCACATGGACGGCTTCAAAATGCTTACAAAGGGCTACACGTCAAATTTCAGGTCATTTCGACAACATTTGACCATACTTTGACGCTCGGAAGCCAGATCAGGCCTCTCGACGGCAAAGATCCCCGGGACCATGGTTTTCCAAGACAGAGCCTATGGATCATTTAAAATGACTCCAATAGGTTCCCTGTCAAATTTCAAGTCAATCGGACATCGGTTGACCGCACATCAAACCGCGACATCTTCATCGCGACAAAAGCAAGTCTACTGGTGATAGGACCCCAAACGGCTTCAAAACTAAAAAAAAAACCTATGGTTGGTCTTATTTATTGCTCAGGAGGCTTCACCTCAAATTTCAGGTCATTCCGACATCGTTGTCCCAGTTTCAGCTTCTGACGGAAAATCGGCAGCTCTGCGCAACAAAGTCTTCGTCTTTCTCAGAAAATTGGAAACTTTGCAAAATAAAATGCATGGATTCTCACTAGGTTTTCTACAGGGAAATTAGGCCAATAAATGATCAAAAATGTCAAGGAAAAATACAAAAAGAAAAAAGAATAAAAAAACAGCAAAAAACGGACACAAAACGAGACAAAAGGGGGAAACCCCCCCCCCCAGGGTCGCACACCCCTACGACCCTGGGGCCCGGGATTGCCCGTTGGGCCTCGGAAACCCGTTTTTCGCCGTTTTTTTCGCAATTCAAAGCATCCGGCCTCTGGTATTTTCCAAAATTCATACTTTTGAGGCACCAAATCCTCTGACATCCGTCAAAAACATGGGTTAATCATCAAGAGTATCGAAAATAATAATGATCGCACCCGGTCAACCAAAAAAAGTGTGCTTTCTACCCGACCGATCGAGAAATCGACAGGACAGATGGTACCGACCTGCTGTTGGCAACCAACACCTGAATTACATGGTCATCGGATGTCGATCTACATGAAGATCCATCGATGATCATCGCCAGAAGAATCCCAAAAGACGCGGCACGGCCCGCGACTCTTCAACTGCTCGGCGACCACTTAATGCGATTATTGACTAGCTTTATTACAGTCATTAATCCATTTCTTTGGACTGACAATCAGAAGCAAGCATCCGGGAGTTACAAGTCAAGAGATTCATGCATTTAACCCATGAAACTCCTCCCATCATGGCGATTAAAGGCGATTAAATGCCCTCAATCTCCTCCGGCCAATCAGAAGCCAAGAAAAAGGAGTTACAAAATAAAGAATTCAATCTTGTAACTCCTCCCTTTATGTAGCTTTATGACAATTAAGGCTCATAACCCTCCTAAATGGCTACCTAAAAGCCTATAAATAGGAGAGCATTCCAAAGAATTTCAGATCGGAAAAACGAGACAGATCCCAGATCAAAAAAAAAAGCCCAGAAATTCAGAAAAGGAAAAGAGAGAAAACTCTGCGGAAGTTCTACACCGACCACCACTACAAGGTGACAAAAGTCCCTTGGGGGGTACCCCCCCCCCAAGGTCCTTGCCTTCTCCTTCTGCCTCCAAATGGCTTAGACGTGGCTTTTCAGCCCGTCTACTCGGCTTTTTATTGAACATAGGACCTCCTTTTGGTCTTTGTTCTCTAAAAACCTGAGGTTATAGCCAAGCCAAGCGAATCAATAGCATCCTCTGTTCTCATCTGCATGGATGATGGCGAAGTCCACATATGGCTTGCGACCGTCAATCTGAACGGATCCCCCACAATCTCCTGAGAAGTTAGATCATCCTTTTCTTGCTTTTCATTGTAGTTTGTATTTTTTTAAAGAGACAAAAATCACAACTATTGTCTTTCATTATTGATAAGGATTGTAAATCGGCTATAAATGCCAAATCGGCTATAAACGCCAAAAATCGGCTATAACCGCCAAAATCGGCTATAAATGCCAAAAAAATCGCCTTTCACGGCAAATCAAGAAAATGTCTCTTTTCTTAAATATATGTGCAATGGAAAACTTGAAAGAAGTTGATTTCCTTTTACTTGCGAAGGTTGATCTCCGGATCACCACTTGCAATTCCAAGTAAAAATAGAAAATCTGGCACACCCACACAAAAGAAATGTTGATGCACGCCCCTTGCCCCCCGGTTACGAAAGGGTCGAACCCAACGGACTCCCACGTCTGCCGACCTCGGTAGGATCAGGCATCAGGAGCGCGGTCCATCAAGCTGGCACACCCGGTGGGACTCGTTCATTTGAGAACACGATGCTAGAAATGAAATATTTGCATATCATATCATTGCTTTATGCTTATACTTCTTTTCTTGATTCTTTGGCTACTTTTTGATTGGTGGTCATGTTGGATTCCGCATCTAAAAAAATGAGATGAGATTTTTTGGAAATTTCTAATTCTTTGAATTTATTTTCACTTTTTCTCTTTTAAAAAAAAAATCAGATTTCTCATTTTGAATTCAAAATTGAAAAACCTTGATCCGTTCCTATCGTTCATCGCGTTTGCAGAAATGTTGAGCCTGTTCGAGTAAGGTTTTGGGCCATCGTTTCTCTTCAATGAGTTCATTAAAGATCTAAAAATATATATATAAATAAAATAAAATAAAAAAACAAAAAATCAGATTTTTTTCATTTTGGATTCAAAATTGAGAAACCTTGATCCGTTCCTATCGTTCATCGCGCTTGCAGAAATGTTAAGCCTGTTCGACTAAGGTTTTGGGCCGTCGTTTCTCTTCGACGAGTTCATTAAAGATCTAAAAAAAAAAATAGATTTCTCATTTTGGATTCAAAATTGAGAAACCTTGATCCGTTCCTATCGTTCATCGCGCTTACAGAAATGTTGAGCCTGTTCGACTAAGGTTTTGGGCCATCTTTTCTCTTCGATGAGTTCATTAAAGATCTAAAAATATATATATATATAAATAAAATAAAAAATAAAAACAAAAAAATTGTATTTCTCATTTTGAATTCAAAATTGAGAAACCTTGATCCGTTCCTATCGTTCATCGCGCTTGCAGAAATGTTGAGCCTGTTCGACTAAGGTTTTGGGCCATCGTTTCTCTTCGATGAATTCATTAAAGATCTAAAATATATATATATATATATAAATAAAAACAAAAAATCAGATTTCTCATTTTGGATTCAAAATTGAGAAACCTTGATCCGTTCCTATCGTTCATCGCGCTTGCAGAAATGTTGAGCCTGTTCGACTAAGGTTTTGAGCCATCGTTTCTCTTCGATGAGTTCATTAAAAAATAAATAAATAATATAATAAAAAAAAAGACATAGACCACTAAAGTTAAACCAATTGTGTTCTTTGATCATGGTTGATTCAAGAAAAGCCTTGTCCAAAGTGTGGAGACAGCTTGACTGTTCTAGACAAGGGTCCTCCAAACGGGTTCATTAAGTAATCCTACCCTTACCTGGGGGCAATTCTATCAATCAAGATTTCATAAGATCGGGTTAGGAGGCTTATGTGTACTCTCTCGTCTTTTAAATAAATTTTTTTTAAAAATAAGTTTTTTTTAAAAAGATAAAAATTTTAAAATAAAAAATAAAAAATAAAAAAATTTTCAAAAAAATCTTAAAAAAAAATAAAAAATATAAAAAAAAATTTTTTTTTAAAATCTTCAAAAAAATAAACCTTCCGTCATTTTGGGTTTAGATTGGAGAAATCTTGGTCTTCTCTTTTCTGAGCACTGGCGCTCGTGGAAATCGTTGAGCCCGTATTCAGATTGGAGTGCCTTTTGCTCTCTTTGATGAACCCGATATTGGCCTTTCAAAAAAAAAAAACTCGTCATTTTTGGATTTAGATCCGAGAAATTATGGTTCATTTCTTTCTGAGCACTGGCGCTCGCGGAAATCGCTGAGCCGTGTTCAGATCGGAATACCATCTGCTCTCTTTGATGAATCCAATCTTGACCTTTCAAAACAGAGAATCTCATTTCATGGATGCGGTCTCAAAACATTTGTGTCTAGCGGTATTAGTACGCCCTTTCAGGGTCTACTGTATTGCGACCGGCACATTGTAACTCCAACTTTATATTCTTCTTACCTCGAGCAAGCTCTGCTTCTCGATAAGTCGAATTTAAGTTCACAATTGCTTCTAGCAGTCACTAGGACGCTCATTCTGGGCTTACCAAACCTGTGATCAGAACAATTGTACCCTCTATGGCGTTTTGCCTTTTTCATATTGCTTGAGTCATCTTCCTCGACCAATTTGAAAAGACAAAACCATAGAACTTCCCATTTATGATCATTATATTCTTGTGATTACTAATGGATGTGGTCTTGTTTCAGAAACTTTTCGAAAACTAACAATGGCAGCTTCACTAACCATTACTTTCGATGAAAGCAAGCACCAAGTCATGCTTCAAAAGAAGCAAACTACGCGCACCTACAAGCGCCCCATCAGCTGCCGAAGCGTCGACTCCCTCGGCAACTCTCTGAGCTCCGGGTCGACCGTGACTCCCCGGACTATTGTTTTTGGGACGCTGGGACCATTCCCACTTCCCGAGGAACAAGCTGCTTCTTCCAAGAAGCAGAAACTCGCCTCTCAACGTGCCACTACCGTGACACCAAAGGCGAGCACCAGAAGGCCCGAAGCCCGTGGCAGCCCCACGAAGCCTCGACCAACAAACGACCAGGTCTATCCCAAGACTTGGTCCCCAAGACCTTCACCAAAACAGAGAAGGTCCCAAACATCTACTAAGCCGGCATTCATGGCCCCACTCAAGGAGAACCAGTTCTACCCTCTTGCTTACATGAAAGAGGAGAGACCCATCTCCAACCTGACTTCCAAGTCATCCCAGCATGAGCCGGCTTGTTCCTACAAGCCCAAACTCAGATCATGCATCACAAGGCCTCTGCAAGCACCTGCTAAGGCCTACAAACCCGTAGTTCAACCCTTCATCTCTACAGGGGCCGAACTCCAAAAATTCAAAGCTTCGCTGCAACAGGCGAAGGACAGGGTTCGCGCCCTCACCAAAAAGGACGTAGACAGTATCCTCGCCAAAGCAAAAGAAGAGGATATACTCAAGGAGCATGGGATCAAGCCACCATATCCCTTATGGATGGACTCGGTCCCGTTCCCTACCAAATTCAAGCATCCTACTCTCCAAACATATACGGGTAAAGGATCAGCCAGACAGCACGTTATCCACTTCAAGATCCTGACGGGAGCTATCGCGGATCAAGATGCACTCAAGATCCGCCTCTTTGCAAGTACCCTAAAGGTACGGCCTTTGATTGGTACTCCACTCTGCCGGAGGACTCGATCCAAAACTGGGCAATGCTAGAGACACGCTTCCTGACTCACTTCAAAGGTGAGGATCATCCCGCTACTATGGCTCAGCTGTGCAGCCTAAAACAGGGGGAGAATGAGTCAACATAGACTTCATTCACAAGTGGAAAGCAATGGCATACAATGCTCTGATGTATTGCCACAAGCGTCGCTAGTCGACATCTGCCGAAACAACATGAGAGCCAGAATCCGCTCCATGATCATCGGCAACAAATCAAAAACCTGGGAGAACTCCTAGAAGCTTCCATGGAAGCTGAAACGGTGATTAAAGACCTCAACAGTCAAAAATCATCAAGAAAATAGCTAACCACCATTGCAACCTCTAAACCAAAGAAGAAGAGGTCCTCAATGTGCAAACCAAGTCAGCTCCTCAGCCACCAAAGAAAGCTGAAGACAAAGCTGCAGGTAAGAGACCTGAACTCTCAGATGTCTTCAAAGAACGAGTAGAGAAGAAAATACCCGTTTGATGAAGATGTTGATGAAATCTTCGGGGCTCTTGTGGCAAACGGCAAGCTCACCTTGCCTGAACCAAAAAAGACCGGGTGATGTTGGCAAAACCAACGATCCTCGGTACTGTCCATACCACCAGATGATCTCGCATCCTCTCAATCAATGCTTTGTTGTGAGGGAAAAAATAAACGAGATGTGGAAAACCGGAGTCATCACCTTTGACAAAACTATGGGCCTGCCTCCGTCAACATGGTGACATATGGACGCACATCAAAATCACCGAAGAAGAAGATTACTACTTCCTTCAAGGTGATAAACTTAATCCAAACGTTCGGGGAACTGGTTCCTTACCCGACACCAGACGAACAACCCATATGGGTACATCCTGATCTCCTGGAAGATGAAAATTGGGAGGTCGTGAAAACAAAGCCTACAACTCAACAGCGAAGGCAGGCTAGGAAGCATCTCCTCAAGCTCAAACGGCAAGAGAAGACCCAACCAAAATAAGAAGTCAAAGAAAAGGCAGAGACCTTTCCCTAACTTGACCAAAATTTTCAACCCTTGAACCCAAAATTCATGGTTTGAAACAAAATCCGGATTCAGGGATTTCCACCCTAGTCCACCCTGCCTTTTTACCGCCAAAATGGTTTTAGGTCAAAACTTATGACCCTCGTGTCTTTAAACAAAAAAAAAAGGTTTTTCAAAAGGCCGCGGGGAAGTGATGCTTATTCGATACTCACACAAATCGGAAGCATACGAACCACGTTCGACACTTCCAAAATTGCAGGGAAGCGACATTTCGTCGATACTTGCAAAATCCAAAACCGTGGAGATGCAACATTTCAGTTGATATCCACAACCCAAATTTCAAAGGTTCGAAAAAAACCTAAAAAAACCATGGAGACGCAACATTTCAGTTGATATCCATAACCCAAAGGTTCGAGAAAACCACAAATTTCAAAAATCGTGGGGAAACGACATCAAGTCAGTTCCCGCAAAACCAAAATTTTTGAAAAGCAAGGATGCGACATTCCATCGATACTTGCACCCAAATTCGCGAGGATGCGACATTCCATCGATACTCGCAACCGAATGAGCAAGGATGCGACATTCCATCGATACTTGCAAGAACATTCAGCAGGGAGGCGACTTTTAGTCGATACTTGCATTTTTGAAAACCAAACCAGCTATAAATGCCACAAACCGGCTATAAATGCCACCAAAATAGGATATAAATGCCACAAACCGGCTATCGATGTCACAAAACAAAACTGGCTATCAATGCCACAAACAAAAAAAATTGGCTTTCAAAAAACCCGGCTATCAATGCCACAAACTCGGCTATCAATGCCACCAAAAACCGGCTATAGATGCCACAAAAACAAACCGGCTATCAATGCCACCAAAACCAGCTATAGATGCCACAAAACCAAATCGGCTATCAATGCCACAAAAAGCTGGCTCTCATGCCAAAATCGGCTTCCATGCCACAAGCAAAAATCTGGCTTCCATGCCAAAACAATCATTTGACAAAAGATTTTCACAAAATGACAAGCTTTTGATCAAATCCCATTTAGCAATTACTTTTATCACAAAAAGATTCAAGTGAGCGTAGGGATAACAAAAAAACAAAAAAAAAGAGTACCAAAAATACATGTGGTACCAAAAAAAAAGAAAGTGTTCACAAGCACTACAAAAAAAAGAAAAAAGTACATAAATACATGTGGTGCCAAAAAAAAAAAGTGTTCACAAGCACTACAAAAAAAAGAAAGAAAAAGTACCAAAAAATACAAGTGGTACCAAAAAAAAAAGGATGGTTTCTGTTAAAAAAAAAAAAGGAGCTCAATCAAAAATGGTCTCCAGCCAAGAGTTCAGCCCCTTAAGCAAACTTTTGGCCTCAGCCGTCAGGGATTCCAAGGCACGCTTCTTCAGGAATTTCCCATGAGATGCTGGAGTGGGTTGTAACCCTTCTTTCGCACCGAGAAACTTCCCCCGAGCAGTTTGCCATTGTTTGTTCTCTTCAGACTTCCTTTTAAGAACTCGATTGGCATCTACAACCCGGCGAATCAAAGCACTCTCCCTGTCACGAGCCTCTGTTATTGCAGTCCACTTGGCAGCGACTTGTGCCTGCAGATGCTCAAGACGTTTTCTGGCCTCATCGACCTCCTTATCAAGGATGTTAAGGTTATGACTGTTATATTTGAAGAAGCTTTAAATGATTTGAATGGAAATCATGGTTTAAGGTTGTAATTGTTGTCAATCCATGTCAACATGATGAGAGGATGAAGCTCAACTATGCAATGGAAATCAGAATGGAAAAAGAGCTGAAAAGAAGAATCAGAATTGAGACAGTCAGGAATTCAGATTTCCTGAACAGAGTGGTCGGTCGACCGAGCACCTCATGAGGTCGACCGAGCAACGAGAAACCTGCAGAAACAGATTCAGGCACCTCTCAGTTATTTTCGTGACACAGTGTGTCTTCGGTCGACCGGGACCCCAGGATGTCGACCGAGCGCGATAATTGATTGATTCCAGACAGTGTCTTCGGTCGACCGAGCAAGCAAGGATGTCGACCGAGCACGGGAACCAGAGTTGCGCAGAAACAGAAGTCTTGCACGAAAATTCAGCACTCTTATCTAATTTGTTTGGGACTCTTTCTAAACGAATTGTAGCCTATTTTAAATACAATTAAGGGTTAACATAACCTATAAAAAGGCATGTATGGGTCGTTCTAAAGATACACCAGAGAGAGAAAGAAGAGAAGAGAAGAGAGAAGAGAGTGTTGGTGCTGTTGCTGTGTGTTGCTGTGTTGCTGTTGTGCTGCATCTTTCTACAGCAAGTGTGGACGAGGATATGCTCTTGAAGATGATGTTTCGTCCATAAGATAAGTGTCTCTCTGTTTATGCTTTAGATTTCAATTTGTAAGGAATTGAGAGAGAGAGAATTGTAGAGGGGAAGGGCTGTAGACAGAGTTAATCTTCTATTCTGTTTTTACATCAAGTTGGTACTTGGTGTTTGGGGTTTGGTGATCCTATCTGTGGGTGCAGATAAATTGTAAGGGGAGTCGGTGCTTCCTAGATAGTGGGTGCTATCTAAAACACAAGGGTTGGTGCTCTTTGTCGTTGGTGCGACTAAATATATTCAGACCTGTACCGGATCGGTGTTCGGACGGTTTTGATCCGTGGACGTAGCCTTTTGGTGAACCACGTTAAATCTGGTGTCATTGTGTGGTTTGACTTGTTTTGTTGTTGAATTGGACCTGTTTTTAGAAATCACTGATTCACCCCCCCCCCCCCTCTCAGTGATCACGATATCCAACAATTGGTATCAGAGCGAGGCTCCCTTGATCAGTTTAATACGCTAAGGGTGATCTCTTGTCAAATCACATGGCAGTCAATACAGGGAATATGAAAGCACCTCTGTTTGATGGTTCTAATTACTCTTTTTGGAAGATTAGGATGCAAGCCTTCATCAAATCTCTTGGCTATGATGTTTGGGAGGCTGTCAGAGTCGGTTACAATACTGCCACTGTACCCAATGATACTGCATCGAAGAAGTTGGCAGACAACGACTCCAAGGCGCAGAATGCACTCTTTAGTGGCCTTGTGGACAGCGAGCTTGTCAAAGTAATTGCATGCAAAACAGCCAAGGAAATTTGGGACAAGTTGCAAAGCATACATGAAGGTGATGAGAAGATTAAAGAAGCCAAATTGCAAACTCATCGCTCTCAATTTGAGTCTCTTCGCATGGAGGAAAGCGAGAATGTTAACTCGTATATGCAACGAGTGAATGAAGTCACGAATGACATTCGTGGACTAGGGGAGGAGATTAAAGAGCCGGTCATCGTCAAAAAGGTTCTAAGATCTCTTCTTCCCCGGTTTGATTCAAAAGTCTCAGCCATCGAAGAAGCCAAAGATCTGAATGCATTTTCCATGGATGAATTACATGGTTCTCTAACTGCCTATGAGATGCGCATAGGAAAGACGTCTTCATCTGATAAAGAAGCGGCCTTCAAAGTTCAGAAAAAGGCAAAAGAGACTGCTGGTCATGATGTTGATTCTGATGATGATGAGCTTGAGGCTCAATTTGTTAGAAAGTTGAAGAAAGGAAGCAATGGCAAGTACAAAGGGAAGCTACCCTTTAAATGCTTCAATTGTGGAGGTGTTGTTCACTTTGCTGCGAAGTGTCCGCTAAAAGAAGACAATGATAATGACTCTTATGCTGAAAAGAGTAAAGGAAAGAGAAATTTCAGAAAAAGAGGCAAAGCTAAAAACTTTCTATGTCAACAAGATGACAGCACATCTGAATCTTCAGACGATGATGAATCAACCGAAGCTCTCTTCATGGTCACTGTTGAAGAAGAAGAAGAGCTAGATCCGGAAGAGGAAGAGGAGGCTGAAGTCAATCTTGAAGAGGAACTCATAGCCGCACTTGAGGAGCTTAGCATGGAACGCAAAACAAGTAAGAAAAATCTGAAACTTCTCCATGAATCTGAAAGTTCTATTATTGCTTTGAAAACTCAAGTAGAAGAATATAAAAGAATGGTAGAAGTCCTTGAAAACCAAATAAGTATCAAAAAGGAAGAGGCTATGAAACTTGAAACTGAGATCGCTAGAGCAAAGGCTGAAAATTTGGAAAATAGCAAAAAACTCAAAGCGCTCCAAGCGATTGAAGGGACTATGAAACTCGATGAACTACTGAAAGTTCAAAGACCTGCCCACTTCAGATTTGGTCTAGGATTTGAGAAATGTGAATCCTCTAAGATTGCACCTCCTGAAAAGAAAGAGTTTGTGAAGCAAGTCACTGCACCTTCTAACTCTATGAAGCCCACTCAACCTAGAAAGGAGTCCATTCCTGTTAGAAAGGTAATGAAGACTAACCAGCCACAAAGAAGATACAAATTCTATGGTTATTGCTTTCATTGTAATATGTTTGGACATAAGAGAGACGATTGCAAACTCTATGTAAAATACAGCTCACTTGTGACTAGGAACCCTTTTTCAATCTTAAGTAGCCACAAAATTGAGTGCCATAAGTGCTATAATTATGGACACTTGGCTAGGGATTGTAGGTTGCATATTGCTAACAAATTTCAGGTTGAAAAGAAACCCAAGTTAGTCAAGGCTTGGAGAGCAAAGCAAAGTGCAGAAAGTCCCAAAGAATCTCTCATTGTGCAAATGGCATTCAATGCACAAAAGAAGGCAGCACCATGGGTCCTTGATAGTGGTTGTTCAAGCCATATGACTGGTGATAAAGAGAAATTCATCAAATTACAGCACTATGAAGGCGGTTCAGTGAAGTTTGGCAACAATGATGGTGCCAAAATCTGCGGAAAAGGTGTTATTCAGCTTATGGCAAACAAGATCAGATCTGAAGAAGTCTTATATGTGTCTGGATTGAGACACAACCTGCTTAGTGTGAGCCAGATCTGTGACAAGGGTCACGAAGTTATCTTCACAAAGAATGGGTTTGCCATCAAGAAGAGTAGCAACGGCAAAACAGTGGCAACTAGATCAAGAACTGCTGGAAATCTCTATACATTGTCAGATGGAGCTGAAAAGACCTGCTTGATGAGTCGGACAGAGGAAAGTTGGTTGTGGCACAAACGCCTTGGACATCTAAGCTTTGAAAACATGTCAAAGATTTGCAATTCAAAGGCTGTAAGAGGCATGTCTACAGTTGAAAAGCCTTCCAATCCCATTTGCGACTCTTGCCAAAAGGGAAAGCAAACGAGGGTTATGTTCAAGTCAAAGGAGCATCATTCCAAGAAACCTCTTGAGCTAGTGCACACTGATCTCTGTGGACCGATGCGAATTCAAAGCACCAATGGAGATAAGTATTTCATGTTATGCATTGATGATTATACTCGTATGACATGGGTATTGTTTCTTAAGCATAAGCATCAAGCACTTGATCGTTTTAAAGTGTTTAAAGCACAGGTTGAAATCAATTGGAAAAACGTATCAAGATTTTAAGGTCTGATCGTGGAGGCGAGTTCACATCTGAAGAGTTCACTAAATATTGTGAACATCATGGCATTCAAAGACAGTACTCAGCCCCTAGAACTCCACAGCAAAATGGAGTTGTGGAACGGAAGAATCGCACCGTACAAGAGATGGCTCGTACGATGCTAAGTGAAAGCAAGATGGCTGACAAGTATTGGAAAGAGGCAATTCATACGGCTGTATACATTCAAAATCGATGCTTGATCAGGCCACATGAAGACAAAACTCCCTATGAGCTATGGTTTGGAAGAAAAGCAACAGTCAAGCACTTCAGAGTCTTCGGCAGCAAGTGTTACATCAAGCGGCTCGAACAAAATCCGGGCAAATTTGAAGAAAGAGCTGACGAAGGTATATTTCTGGGTTACTCCTCTACTAGCAAGGCATATAGGTGTCTTAACAAAAGAACCAGAAAAATCATAGAAAGTGCTGATGTGAGAATAGATGAGAATATTGAACCAAAGAATGCAACTCATAATGACAGTCCAGTTTATGAGGACTCGAGTGAGATTGATGATGAGATGGCTGAATCTAATGATTCTGAGAAATCAAAGGATGACTCAGAAGATACTACACCTAAGAAGCACAGCACTTGGGTAGAGCAACACCCTAAGGATCAAATCATTGGAGATCCTAAGGCAGGCGTGCAAACTAGACAAAGTGTAGTTAGCAATTACTCACTTGTGTCCACCATTGAACCCAAGACTATGGCTGAAGCCAGTCTCGATGAAAGTTGGTTGAAAGCTATGCATGAGGAGTTGGAGCAAATTGAGAAGAACTCCACATGGGAACTTGTTCCTAGACCTACTGATAAGAATGTTATTGGTACTAAATGGGTCTTTAGGAATAAGCTGAATGAAGATGGTCAAGTCATTAGAAACAAAGCAAGGTTGGTTTGTAAAGGCTATGCTCAAGTTGAAGGCATAGATTTTGAAGAGACCTTTGCACCGGTGGCTCGTCTGGAAGCTATTCGTATGTTTCTTGCATTGGCAGCATACAAAACCTTCAAGGTATTTCAGATGGACGTAAAGTCAGCTTTCTTGAATGGTTTACTTGAAGAAGAGGTCTACATTGAGCAACCTGATGGTTTTCTCATCAGCAAAAATTCAGATCTAGTGTGCAAGTTGAAAAAGGCTCTTTATGGACTGAAACAAGCGCCAAGGGCATGGTATGCAAGGCTGGATCTCTATCTCCGCAAGATCGGTTTTGGAAAAGGAATGGTTGATAGCAATCTGTATGTCAAAACTGAGTTAAGCAAACAGCTGGTTGTCATTGTTTATGTTGATGACATAATCTTTGGTGGCAATGATGAGGACATGTGCAGGAATTTTGCTGAAGAGATGAAGAAAGAATTTGAGATGTCAATGCTTGGAGAACTAAAGTTCTTTCTTGGTTTACAAATGCAGCAGCTGAAACATGGCATCTTCATATCACAAATGAAGTACATTAAGGAAATGCTGAAACGGTTCAATATGGAAGACAGCAAGCCAGTGAGCACACCAATGTCAACGAACACGAAGCTTAGCAAAGATGATAAGGCCTCGTCCGTTGATCATACCACCTATCGCTCTATGATAGGAAGCTTACTCTACTTGACTGCTACAAGACCAGATCTTCTACAAGCAGTATGTATGGTTGCACGTTTTCAAGCAGCACCAACTGAAACGCACCTTACAGCAGTGAAAAGAATCTTTCGATATCTGAAAGGTACTATGGAGCTTGGTATCTGGTATCCCAAAGGCAAATCCTTCACTCTTGTTGCATATTCTGATGCCGATTGGGCTGGATGCGTAGATGATCGCAAGAGTACTAGCGGCGGCGCATTTTATCTTGGAGAAAGATTAGTTGCTTGGCATAGTAAGAAGCAAGACTCAGTATCCCTTTCGACAGCGGAAGCGGAATATATTGCAGCAGCAACTTGTTGTACGCAAGTGTTATGGATGCGGCAAATGCTCTTTGATCTAGGAGTTCCTACAACGGATCCTACGCCGATCCTATGTGACAACACGAGTGCAATTCATATTTCTAAGAATCCTGTTCAGCACTCTCGAACAAAGCATGTAGCAATTCGTTATCATTTTCTTAAAGATAAAGTTGCTGATGGAGAGGTCAAGTTGGAATATGTTCCAACAACTGAGCAAGTGGCTGATATTTTCACGAAACCTCTGCCAAAGGAAGTCTTCGAGTATCTCCGGAAAAAGTTAGGAGTTACTCACTCTCCTAAACCGTAGGAGTTGTGCTTGAAAGGGGGAGCAATGCATTCATTGAATATCCTATTCGCTCCTCGGTTTGGTCCCTTTGGACTTGTTGTCAAAGGGGGAGTGATGTTATGCTATGATAGCAAGGAGAGATGTTATGCTATGAAAGCTAGGGGGAGATTGTTGACAGTGCATGGTTGTTATTTCAGAATTGAATTGGTTCCAAGAGTTGTTAGCATGTTGAAAAGAACTTGGAAGAGCTGCAAGCTGGAGTTGAAAGAGTTGAAGAGTTGTTAGCATGTTGACAAAGTTGTTAAAGTTGACAACAATTCCAAAGGGGGAGATTGTTATAATTTGAAGAAGCTTTAAATGATTTGAATGGAAATCATGGTTTAAGGTTGTAATTGTTGTCAATCCATGTCAACATGATGAGAGGATGAAGCTCAACTATGCAATGGAAATCAGAATGGAAAAAGAGCTGAAAAGAAGAATCAGAATTGAGACAGTCAGGAATTCAGATTTCCTGAAACAGAGTGGTCGGTCGACCGAGCACCTCATGAGGTCGACCGAGCAAAGAGAAACCTGCAGAAACAGATTCAGGCACCTCTTAGTTATTTTCGTGACACAGTGTGTCTTCGGTCGACCGGGACCCCAGGATGTCGACCGAGCGCGATAATTGATTGATTCCAAACAGTGTCTTCGGTCGACCGAGCAAGCAAGGATGTCGACCGAGCACGGGAACCAGAGTTGCGCAGAAACAGAAGTCTTGCACGAAAATTCAGCACTCTTATCTAATTTGTTTGGGACTCTTTCTAAACGAATTGTAGCCTGTTTTAAATACAATTAAGGGTTAACATAACCTATAAAAAGGCATGTATGGGTCGTTCTAAAGATACACCAGAGAGAGAAAGAAGAGAAGAGAAGAGAGAAGAGAGTGCTGGTGCTGTTGCTGTGTGTTGCTGTGTTGCTGTTGTGCTGCATCTTTCTACAGCAAGTGTGGACGAGGATATGCTCTTGAAGATGATGTTTCGTCCATAAGATAAGTGTCTCTCTGTTTATGCTTTAGATTTCAATTTGTAAGGGATTGAGAGAGAGAGAATTGTAGAGGGGAAGGGCTGTAGACAGAGTTAATCTTCTATTCTGTTTTTACATCAAGTTGGTGCTTGGTGTTTGGGGTTTGGTGATCCTATCTGTGGGTGCAGATAAATTGTAAGGGGAGTCGGTGCTTCCTAGATAGTGGGTGCTATCTAAAACACAAGGGTTGGTGCTCTTTGTCGTTGGTGCGACTAAATATATTCAGACCTGTACCGGATCGGTGTTCGGACGGTTTTGATCCGTGGACGTAGCCTTTTGGTGAACCACGTTAAATCTGGTGTCATTGTGTGGTTTGACTTGTTTTGTTGTTGAATTGGACCTGTTTTTAGAAATCACTGATTCACCCCCCCCCCTCTCAGTGATCACGATATCCAACAATGTCATCCCAATGATGTTTAGCTCTTCTAAGTTCTTCTCTCGGACTACCTGCTTCCTGCTTTCTGTAGCCTCATCCAGGTTAGACTGAGCCTTATCCGCAAGGTCCAGGAACATCTCCTTGAAGAACTGGTCGTCAGGAAAACCCATGGTCTCAAACCATTTGTCACCCAACTCAATGATCCTATCAACGATAGCCCTGGCACCTGTGACATCCAGACCAGCCTCTTCGGCATCACTGAGAATCTCACGCACATGTTGGATCATCCCAAATCCAGCATCTAAGTGCCCAGAAAGCAGAGTCTCAATCCAAGAGCTCAGAACTCGCACCACCACCTTCTTCGCAAAAAGAAGAGATGGCCCAGCTGAAGATTCACCCAACTCCGTTGGTCGGCTGCTTATGTCATCACCTGTTGGAAGAGTAACAAAGAACTCTTTCCAGTTGAAGCTGCTCCTGCTCGGGAAGGAATCTCAGCACGAGGTATCTCCTCAACAGTGTCAGAACTGGTCCCAGGAGTCTCTACCTCTGGATCAACCTCTGGCATCCCTTGCTCTGGAAGCGACGGATCCTCCTCTGTCACTTCAAAACCTGCCAAAGAGACAAAAAGGTATGAATATGATCCTGTTTGAAAATCATTATTAGGGTTATTACTACAAAATACCTTCTTCGACGACTGGCGGAACACTCTCTTCCTCCATGAACTCATCAGAAGCATCATCAACATTTGCATCCATCGATGGTTCAAAGTCATTGGAATTCTGTGGCAAGTCAGCTGGCAAAAAAAAAAGAGATTGCCCACAGGCCACGTGGCCGTACGGCCCAAAAAAAAAAGTGCAAAAAAAAAAAAAGATAAAGCAAAAAAAAAAGAGGGAAAACACGTGTAAAAAAAAAAGAAAAAAAACACGTGGAGAAAGAAAAGAAGAAAAGAAAGAACTTTTTATTTTTCCTACAATGGAGTTTTCTTGAAAAGGGAAACTTACTTGAAGCCATTGATGGAGAAGAAGAAGAAAAGTCTTGAAGATTTTGAAGAAAAAGAACTCTTGGTCTTGAAGCCCTCTTGAGATTGTTGCAAAAGAAAGCAATAAGAGCAAGAGATCCAACCTCCTCCTTACTTTTATAGAATAGAGCAAACCAAAGAAGGAAAGAAGAAAGAGGTAAGTGTTACTAATTAGTAACCTTACCAAAAGAAAGATATTAGAAGGATTCTTTCCTAAATCTTGAGGGATTCTCTCCCAAAAAGAAATCAATGAGAGATTTTCTCCCAAAAGATAAGATCAATGAAGGATTCACTACACCATTTCAGGGCTTTTACAGCTTGAGATGCGCGCCGTAAATGTAGGTTTACGGCTCACGGGGGTCGTGTCGTAAAAGCGCCTGCCGTAAAAGGTTTGAACTATTTACAGCGTGCATATACAGGCCGTAAGTAGGATCAATGCACGCCGAAAATGATGTTGTTAGGACTTTTTGGACCAGATTTATGGCCTATTAAGTAGGCCGTAAATGCTAAACTTTTACGACGCAAGCTGAGTGCCGTTAAAGCATTGGTGTGCTTAAGTTTATGGCCCACGTAGTACGCCGTGAATACTTAAAATGAAAAATGTTTTGCACAGCTCGCATTTGTGGGCTATAAATTGGTTGTGTACAATCTGATTAACGGCTCCAAATACAAGCCGTAATTGAGTATATATGTTTTACGACTTGCAAATGCAGGCCATTAAAGAATTGGCGAGTTTTAATTTACGGCTCGCAAGGCGCGCCTTAATTTTTTTTTTATATAAAAAAATTAATTATTTTTTAATTAATAAAAATTAAATCCATAGTTTTTTATTGCTACAAATACAAATTAATAAACTAAAATAAAAAATGTAAACCGAATCTGCAAATAAACATTGGACCTGCAGTTAAAAACAAAAACATTGGACTTGCAGTCTATACAAGCTAGATAAGCTATGGAAAAAAAATACATGAAAAGGATCATTCATTCAAATCAATACCAAAACAATGAGGGAATTCTTGTTTGTTCATTTACAAGATTCACACACTTTTCGTCTTCGTCCATTAAGATTTATTCGCAAAGGTACCAACCATTACATGAAAGTAAACTCCATCGTTGTCGTGTCATCATTGAATCATAAGGAAAAAAAATACATGAAAAGGATCAACCATTCAAATCTTCCACACTACAAACATAGCATCGTCAACGTTGCTTACTAGAATATGGGGAAGCAGAGATTGACAAAAGCTATATGCCCAAATCATCTCAAAAACTCCATATCTTAAATCATGACGAAACGAACACGTCCGGCATATGTATACATCCATTGCAGTTTATGTACACGTCCGGCAGTGATTTTAGAACTCCACATTTTCGGTTTGATCTACAGAAAATGTGCAAAAAATCAATCTCCCTGGGAAACAAACATTTTACAATTGTAAATAAAATACTAGATTGCCACTCACATTGTCAAAGATTGAGCAGCTATGCATCTGTCAATCAAAACAAACAAGGGACATGACCTCAAAACTATCATCTAGAGCATGAATTCCATTAAATAAATGAAGACTCGTCCTTAAATCCATGGAAAAAATAAATGAATTCCATTAAATAAATGAGCACCACCTGTGAGATTGCAATTTCACTAAAAATACTTAATTTATATACTACTTCTATTAGTGTCACCTGATACACATACTACAAAATCAACATTTCATGTTCCTGATCCACTGCCTTTTGCTTGGAGTATATGTGCACATCACAGGTAAGATAATACAAAAAGCGTTCTTAATTAATTTTCTCACCAATTTTCTTAATCACCACAATTCCTTGCATTTGCATCCACTGCCAAGACTAGTATACCAAGAAAGAAAGATAACATCCCCATGTTCAAGTTGTTTAACGTTTATGGCAGAGTATTTACACAACTTGGTCAATAACCTGAAACAGAATGTGAAATACAAACAAAATCAATTAATGTATACACATAAAGAGGAAAGATCTATTGCACCATGCCCTCACCAAATTATATTGTAGCAGTAAACTAGTATCATACTTGTCCTTGGTAAGTAGTTTGTGCCTTACACTAAGAGCACTTTGAGAGGTACAAAACATGTACCCTAAATAACAAGTAGTTTGAATGTAATGGCAGATCAGTAGGTATCCTCTTCACCGTGCACAACATCTTAGAATTCAAAATTCTTATAAAAAAAATTATGTTTCAGCCCAAATCAGTATCTGTGCAATCACTGATTATGGTATTGGGCAGGAAGGAGGCGCCCTCTGATGTGATTTATGTGTCCTCTTTTTTTTTTTTACATATAGGCCATCGTGATTTCTAATATTCATACAAAAGTCCAGATGATGAGAGGAACGAATAACCATAAATTCTGCCAAACATATTCAAACACCCCACAACCCGGGGATACAACAACCAGCCGAATAATCAAATACAGCACTAGTAAAAGAGACACACCTTCACTAGTAAAAGTGTTCACTTACTGAATGAAGTTGAGCATACTTGCCCACCCTCCAAACCCAAATCCTACCACCAAAACCAACCCCACCACAAAGAAATTCATGGAGTACATTCCAGCCCATCCACCTAGAAATGATGGTGATCTCTCCACAGCATTCCCAAAATAAAATTTCCTTGCAAATAAAGAAAGTTTTCATACAGATTAATTTGTAACTAGAGTAGCAATCAAAATATGAAATAAATACCATGCCAACAATTCTTGAAAAGATCCAATCCATACATTACAACAATCTTAATGTTGGTGAGGATTTCATCTGAACAACATGGGTTTGCTTTTCAACCTTTTCCCCCAACAAAAGTTTGTTTCAATCTTCTTAAACAATCAAATCTTCTTAATTTGACTACTACCATACATGAACCAACAAATGTGATGTGGTGTCCACTTCTTTAAGATTTGCACATATTGAAGACAAAATACACAACCTCTTTGTGTAGTAAAGAGTTACAGTCAACAATAAAAGGGCAGAAACTCAAATCTGCCTGTAAAATTGTGACAATAATTTACTAAAATCCAGAAACAGAAAAACACATGCATGCACACTGAAAAAGGAACATGTCTCAAAGCATACTAGTCCAACATCACAAGAAAGAATTAGCAATTGAACATCTTCTTCACAATGAAACTACTTTTCATGCAAGCCTGATCTTCCAATAAAGTTCATGGATTTAGAGTGAATAATGCAGGATAGCCCTAGGAGTGAATACACGTACTATGCTGTAGAGTAGTTTCACTAACACAACTGAAAATGATTGTTTATGCTTCACTTCCACAAGATATAAAAACTATATGCACTTGTTCGCTTCCACAAGATATAAAAACTATATGCACTTTCAAAAACAAGTCTCAGTGGTTATAAAGGAAATCTGACTATACCGCCTCTTTTGATATGATGGCCAGCTTGCCTGGCTTAACACCCCTGTTTTGCAAACTCCCTAGCTGCATATCCCTACAAACAAAAATAAAGGACTAAGAAAAATATCAAAGAAAGATTTGAACAAAAAAAGAAATGATAAATATTAGAAATATCATTCTTGTAAAATCTATAAATTACCATGAATGATTTACAAGCATATTACTTAATTTAATACAGAGCAATTACATGATCTAGAGATGCTAATTTTCAAATAATGAGATATGATCATAAACATAGAAAACTTAAAACTATAGGGAAGATTAAATTAAAGCATACCGAAAACACTTGAGTGTGATAGTGTGATAGCACTCAGTATATAAACCAAACCATTTGAATAAAAAGAGGTCATGGTTCTGTTTATAAAACAGAAAGAGTGGCGTCGATGTATAAAAGGAACTAGAAGAATAGTGGGGCAGAGTGGGGAGATCATACTACTTACTAATAGTCTAATACGCACATCAATCTTTCACATGGAATTTATGCAATAAAATCGGCTGTTCTAAATTAGAGTCTCCTCTTCAGATGGTTCAGCAAGGCCTGGGGATGATTCCAACAGAATGACCCTGTCGAGTTTCATCCACAGCATTTGGCCTGATCAATCCCCCTTTGGCATATGAAATGGTTTCTGTAGTATGCTCCATCAACAATATGGATGTTGTTTGGATGAGCATTTTCCAGATTACCTTATAATTTTTTAAAAATAGAAAAAGAGGCACAAACTATGTTTGGGAGTTTTCTGCAATTCTACCAAATGATACACCCATACCGTAAATCATAAAAAGTTAAATGTTTTGGCAGTATAAATAGATATCTGCTTCACCATGCACACACATGGGTATACGGTAGGGCATTGAATCAGAATCAGCATTTATCAGTGCACATCTTTTCTCTCTCTTCACTCCTCCTCTCTCTCTCTCTCTTAAACAAGTACATATGCAAACAGGTAGGGTATTAACAGGCAGACAGAAGGCATCATTTTCACACTAATTTGCTTTCTGACTTCTATGCCATTTCAAAGTTCAAACACCAGGCAAAACAATAATTATAGCATTCTGCCCTAGCATTCCAACCGATAGCAATCCAAGCTGCATCCAAAGAACAAACAAACTAAATTACTATCTTGATGTTTTTTTCCTTGACGGCAAGTTACTACCCTAACTAACTTAGCAAATCACAACCTTGAACTAAAAATCTAAAAGTTGAATAATACATCCACATTTCTTACATATAAAACAATAAAAACCCACAAAACAGACACAAAACTTACTCCCTCCATCGAATTTTATGATAAAGTCTTGTCTTGAGTTATAAATTCCGAATTCGAATGCAAATTAATCCAACTATGAATTAGGTAACTATAGTTGAACTTAGAGTGGTTTCTAATCTCCCATAATGTAAAGATGATGTGAAAGAAGATAGCAGTCGTTAGATTTCTTCAATTAGCATCCCTACTATGAGAGAGAACATACCAAAGAGCCCCAGGGGCAAAGGAGAACAACTGATGAGCATGCTCTGAAGAGAGAAGCCAAGACCAAAGGAGCTTAAAGGAACATTCGAAAAAAAAGAGGGGAGTCTGATTTTCCCGAGATAAACAAATTGGACATCTTGAAGCTAGGATTTGGACTCAGCCCAAGAGTTTGTTCGGGTCTTCCTATGTCTAAGATGCCATATCAGCGCCAAATCCAATCTGACCATAGAGACCGAGGAGCCCTTGATTGAACCTGATGCCAGGACAAAGAAAGTTCCGCATTCGATTTTCTATAAGAGCGCATGTCGTCCTTGGAATAGGGATGAAAGGGGAGATGTGAATCAGGACACTGGACAGAACATGCTTGACTAGAATTAGCCTCCCTCCAAAAGAGAGGGCGGTCTTCTTCCAACCAGAGAGTTTTGATCTCAAATGATCCATTACTTTGACTTGTACATAACTAACATGTGGTGCTGGTAACTTAAGCAACCTAGATTTAAGACACAGGCCCTACATGGATTATTATCACACTCACTAAGTGAGAAAAGTGAAACTTTATATTTGGGCTAAAACAAATGAACAAAAATTGCTCAATATCAATAACCCACATTGTTTTCTAATTCAGCAGAATTTCACTTCCATCATGGTGATATCTACCGTTCGAATAAAACCATATGATTAAAAAAAATCAAAAGTCAATCACAATTTGTTTTAAAGGCAATCAATCTGACCATGAAGATGATCTCTAGATTTTAAAAAATGGGCCATTCTGCTAAATTAATTTTATTGGGCTCTAGGAATTATTGCCCTCATAGAATTTGTAAGACACAACACGATGGTAGTATCGATAAGTAAGGAAGTGTTCCCAGCCCTTTTCTTTGATTGCCGAAGGAAGAGGAAACAATTCTTGAAGAGAGAGTTGGTTGGAGAGATTTTCTACTAGCTACCGAAGAAGAAGGGAGGAAGACTATCTGTTACGGCCGTACTACGAGTCGGTTGAGAACTGGGATTTTGTAGATTCATGACATGATAACTATCTTCCTCATCCAAAGGATGTATCGAACTGCTGCGAATTAGGAATGGTGAGATCTCTGAATGATAACAAATCGAATAGCGAATTATTCGACTCCAACCATTCATGATTCGGCACCTTTCCAAACGAATTAGGTAACTATGCTCATCCCTATCTAGGCTAAATAATATCACTTTGTAATATAACATGTCACTTCTCAATTCCTATTAACCAATAAATCTTAAGTTATAAACTTAAAAAAAAAAGTAACACTGTAGTCAGAAAAGGAATCCCAACATGCACAAATATAGGCATCAATAGGAAAAAGTTGCAGAGTGACGAAAGAGTATGGCAAAATCAAAATAAAATTGGGAAACATTGCTTCAGCATTGAACTAGAGAATATATTCTCACAAAGAACTTAATAAAACATAAAGGTAGAAACAACCTTTTCTGAGTTTAAAATCCTGGCTTTTGGAAGAGCAATTAACTTGGCTCGGGGATCCTTCAGTTGGCTTATAAGTTTGGCAGCTTTCCTTTTGCAGGAAACTTGAAAATCCATAATACTTTACACGCTCCTTAAGTTCTTTGTTCTCCTCAATCCTTGCTTCTATCTGGATAATCTTACTCCTAATAAATTTCTGACATGACCTGTTTTTCTTAATGGCAGCAATGAACATCTGTGCAAACTTTGGGAAGTTAGCATGATTGAGAAGCAATGCAGATAAATTGCAAGTTCTATCTTCTTGTTGGTAACACTCGGTTGAATCAGAAGGCTGACTCCCAGGAGTTATGCTACAAACTTTGGACATGTTTGAGTTGACAAGAGTATCACCTAAATCTGGAAACCCTTCACCCAAAATATTGGAAGTGTCCCGCTCCGAGGTTAAACTAGTGGTACAAGCCAACTCATTGTTACATAAATTGTCATCACTCTTCATTAGCCCATCTGCATAGATGCAAATATGGCAAATGAAATAGTTTCATGCTAGATTAGCCTTAGAACATGTGGTGCAGCTAACAGACACCAAATAACAACAGTAGCAATAGTGGTGGTGGTGGTGTGTGGTGTAGTAATAGAAATAATAATGATAAAAAGAGGAAAGAAATGTCAGTCCGGGATTATGAAATATAAGTACCACATAAAAAGAATACTAAGTAGAAACAAGATCATAGGGGGATTAAGGTAAAAACCAATGCCCACCACATTGTGTGAAAATGCATCCAACATAATTTTTTTGAACTCAACATATAAATGAAATATAATATCGATCATTTCCCGATAGCCTATAAAAATAATATAAATGAACTAATAACAGTAATGCCTAAATAAAGCCTAAAATTTTGTCGGATGAAATATGAGAATCAACTAAGCCCTTGAAGGCGTGACACTTAATCTCTCTAATTAAACCCTAAAAAATCAACTAAAACTTGCCGGAATCTTGCTCGATTCCGACGAGCTGCTATGCTGCCCTGCAATCCACGAAATGGGGGGTGGAGATGGGATTTGAGGACAAAAGCAAGAGCAAGAGAGAAATAAAAAAAAAAAAAAAAAAGACAGGCTATCAATGCATAGCCAAGGCCGGCCCCATCCACCATTCCAAATCCAAAACGCCTATCAATTTCATAGACACCCATGGACAAAACCGAACCCAAGATCCCCATTTCAGCAATATTTCACAAACCAAAAAGAAAAAGAAAGAAAAGAAAAGAGAGAATGGAAAATGGAAGAAAGGGCCGGGATTCACATACCTGAAGACCTGAGTGCTGCTCCTCGTCCGATCCACCTCCTTTCCCGCTCTCTCTCCTCCCTCCTCTCCTCTGCTTTCACTCTCCCCTGCGCCTCACCTGAAAAAGCAAAAGAAAGAAAGAAACGAAAGAGAGGGAAAGAGGAATGAAAAATGAAAAGGGGGAAAGTACCCCAGCCGTTTTGACCTAACAATGAAATAGAAAGAGAGGGTATTCTGACCGGGTCCACGCGAAGAGGAATCGTTGGAGGATCGACTCAGTCTCTTCCTCTCGCCTGAAAGTTCCAAATGCTAGGTTATCCTCGCTAGGGATCTTGAACTGTTGTGTGTTTGGGCGGCCGAGCTGTAATAGCTTGAAACAGGCAAAGTCCCTTCTTCACTTCTCTCTCCTGCGTAGGCAACAACAATGAAACCCCTATCTCTCTCTCTCGCTCTTTCTTGTGAGAGAAAAAGAGGGGAGAGGGCGGGAGGGAAAAAGAGGGTAGAAGGGCGCGAGAGGGAAAAAAGGCGAAAATAAAATTAAGAATAACAACCCCGGCGCGAATTATGCGCCGGCAAAAATAATTTCCAAAATATATTGGAAAATAAATTTGTGGAAATGATTTATCTAATCTTTGCCGACAAAAAAAAAAAAACGCATGGAAAAATAGAACCTTTGCCGGCGAAAATAAAAGAACGCCGGGAAAATGGGACTTTTGCCAGTGAAAATAAAAAAAACGCTGGTAAAAATGAGACATTTGCCTGCAAATAAATATCGCCGGGAAAACTATATAATATCGGTTTCATAATAACCGATATAAAATATAGCAATTAATATCACATATGTGCTAACTGATATTATATATAGCGATTATTATGTCGGTTACTAATATATATAGCGATTATTATATTGACCGATATAAAAAAATATTAACCGATATAAAAAACCTTGACTGAAGATATTATATCGGTTATATTAAAAACAGAATATAGGGCAGTTTTTGTAACCGATATAAAATGTCCTTTTTTTAGTATTGATAGATAGATACAGAGAGAAATAGAGGGAGGTATTGAAGTTTTGGTGTATGGGGTTTTGAAGGAAGATCTGATGAGTCTAGAAGAGGTTGGATAGATATAGTGAGATGAAATTGCATACCCACATAAGAAACACATAGCAATTTTTTTAGCAAAACCCCCAAAATTTCTAAATTAAAGAAACCCCAAATCCAGGAAGTCTACAAAATCAGCCCTAATTCCCATCTTTATCCATATATTTGAGAACCCCAAAAATCAAAAGCATGAGACTCTGCCTTTGGATTTTCGCAGTGAGCAAAGAAGGAGCCAGAGAAACAAGAACCCTCTCTCCTATCTCGAGTTGCAGTGAGGGTCGTCTTCAATGGGGCGGAGGAACTAGCCTAGGCCAGGGGGTTCTTCTCTGATGATGATGCAGAGAGGAGGGAGAGAGGATCTTACCTGTGAATGGGATGAGTTCTGCTCATGGAGGGAGAAGAGGGAGAGATGATGGGGCTCTACGCTGCTAGTGGTGGTGGTGTGGTCTGCACGTGGAGGAAGAAGGGGCGACGGTCCACGGGCGTGAGAGAGATGAAGATCAGAGAGACTGGAGAGGGTGGTTGCCTCTGAGATGGGTCTGTGCAGGGGGTTGCGAGATGGAGAGAGAGAGGGCCGAGATCGAGAGGGAGAGGAGTTGATGGCGCTGCACCTTGGTTCTGTTGTGAGAGAGATGGACGAGGTCTGCGTGCGAGGGAGATGGAGGAGCGCAGGTCTCCTGGGAGATGGAGGAGAGGGCTGAGGTCATGAGGGAGAAGGAAATGGAGGGATGGCTGAGAAATAGATGAGGGATTAAGGGATTGTTGGGCGAGAGAGGGTCAGAGAGATGAGGGATTGAGAAGAGGCAAGGGAACTGGAAACGATATGCGCTTGAGCGGGCGCGGGAAATGAAAAATGAGGCAGGCACAGTGGAATGCTATTTTTGGGGCTGAATTGATTTTGAAGGCCCAAGTTAACTTTTATTCTTCCAAAATAAAAATAATGAAAATATAATTTTTCAAGTTAAATAAATTATCAAAATTTGGCAAATTGACATTTGCCGTCGATATAGGTATTTCGCCGGCAAAAAATATATCATTTGCCCGCGACACAAATATTTTGCCGGTAAAACATAACCTTTGCCGGAGAGAGAGAGAAAAGTGGGCAAGAGAGAGAGTGAAAAGAGGGGTTTCGGTGGCGGGAGAGGGAAAAAATTGGGAAATTTACCGATAATTATTTTTCGTCGCGAAAAATAGAATTTTTCATCGGTAAAAATTAAATTTTTTTTTTTTTAAAAGTAGAAAAGTCTACCAACCTTTACCGATGTTTTATATTAAACGTCGGTGATAAATTTTCCGACGCTAATTTTCGTCGGTAAAAAAAATTTTCCGACACGTTTTGTTAGGGGCAGACACGGGTGAGGCAAAATGGGAATTGTTGACACTAACTCTATTGGTGGTGGCAACAAGTAAGAAATAGCCACAAAAACACTGGCCGCGGCAAAAAGTTCGACGCTAAAAGTCATTTTTTTAGTAGTGTGAGCAATGGGTTCTCAGTGAATATCGTGAGAAGAAGGTGTGCGAAATTTTTTTAGTGTCAAGATTTGGGTTCTCAGTGGGTATCGTCTATCCCTAATTTGGGGTTAAATTTTGGGTGTAAAAAAAAGGGGTGCGAAATACTTTTGGAATATTAATTTGGCGGGTTTCTTTTTTTACGGCATATGAAATGTGGGCTGTGAAAGCTGATTAATCTTACAGCTTCTCAAAGCAGGCCGTGAACTTAATTTGAATGGCTTGGCCTTTTACAGCGTGCAACATGTGGACTGTGATACCCTAATATTTTTACGGCTTGCGAATGTGGGCCGCAAATGCTCAATAAATGTACGGCGTCCTAAATGCACGCCGTAATTGATAAGATCTCACGGTGTGCAAAATGCACACCTTAATAAAGAGAAGAAAAAGCCCTTTTGCGGCTCGCATTCCATGCGCGCCGTACTATTATATCATTTACGGCTTGCATTCAATGCACGCTGTAAATTACGCGCTGTAATAGCCCTGAAATGGTGTAGTGATTCTTTCCCAAAAGAAAGATATCTTGAGATATTCTCTCCCAAAATAAAGGGAGCACGAGAGATTCTCTCCAAGTAAAGATATTCTTAGATATTCTCTATCCAAATGAGAAATTTTTGGATGTTCTTTACAAAAATGACACCATATGAGATCTAAGCCATTTCAAAAGCTTAAGGTCCCATCGGTTAGCCCATATGAGCCAGGTTTGACCACCTAGGCACTAAAAAGAAATAAAAAATAAAAAATAAAAAAAATAAAAAAAATTTGGGCTTTTAGTCAAAGAAAAATCCCTCTTACCAAGAGTATACAAAAATGGTTCCATGCCTCTTTTGAGTTGATTCGACCATACAAAAAAGAATTCCAGGCCCCATGAGCTTCCAAAAATCAAACCATCCAGCCTCATCTACCAAATTGAGCCAAAATTTTGAAATTGACATTCCACAAAAATCCAAACCAAAACCTGGTCCCCTAACTTGCCACATACAGCCTGTTAGGTCACAAGACCAAAACCAAAAACCAAAACCCGATCCCCTAACTTGCCATATACAGCCTGTTAGGTCACAAGATCAAAATTGATCCCCCAACATTCCACATACAGCTTGTTGGGCCACACGGTCAAAACCAAACCCGACCCCCTGACCTGCCACATACAGCCTGTTAGGTCACAAGCTCAAAACCCAAATCCACATCCCTGATGTCATCTTCAAAACTTTGCCTCGAGATGGTACGTGATCCCTTTCTCTACCATAAACTTCCCCTGGAAGCTCGAAAGGCTACAAATACCAAAAAGAAAGACTGCTCAAAGACTCTTCGTCCAGTCACAGGCTCTCCTTCAAAAATCTCTTCGAGGCACATCGACTACAAATGATAAGCAACTCGTCGCTGTACCTCGAGCGGGCATTTGTTGACACCAAAAATGTCACTTTGCCTGATCGAGAAATCGACAGGACAGATTGTACCGACCCGCTGTTGGCAACCAACACCTGAAGTTACATGGTCATCGGATGTCGATCTACATGAAGATCCATCGATGATCACCGCCAGAAGAATCCCAAAAGACGCGGCACGGCCCGCGACTCTTCAACTGCTCGGCGACCACTTAATGCGATTAATTTACTAGCTTTATTACAGTCATTAATCCATTTCTTTGGACGGACCAATCAGAAGCAACCATCCGGGAGTTACAAGTCAAGAGATTCATGGCATTTAACCCATGAAACTCCTCCCATCATGGCGATTAAAGGCGATTAAATGCCCTCAATCTCCTCCGGCCAATCAGAAGCCAAGAAAAAGGAGTTACAAAATAAAGAATTCAATCTTGTAACTCCACCCTTTATGTAGCTTTATGACAATTAAGGCTCATAAACCCTCCTAAATGGCTACCTAAAAGCCTATAAATAGGAGAGCATTCCAAAGAATTCCATATCGGAAAAACGAGACAGATCCCAGATCAAAAAAAAGCACAGAAATTCAGAAAAGGAAAAGAGAGAAAACTCTGCGGAAGTTCTACACCGACCACCGCTACAAGGTGACAAAAGTCCCTTGGGGGGTACTCCCCCCCCCCCCCCCCCAAGGTCCTTGCCTTCTCCTTCTGCCTCCAAATGGTTTAGACGTGGCTTTTCAGCCCGTCTACTCGGCTTTTTATTGAACATAGGACCTCCTTTTGGTCTTTGTTCTCTAAAAACCTGAGGTTATAGCCAAGCCAAGCGAATCAATAGCATCCTCTGTTCTCATCTGCATGGATGATGGCGAAGTCCACATATGGCTTGCGACCGTCAATCTGAATGGGTCCCCCACAATCTCCTGAGAAGTTAGATCCTCCTTTTCTTGCTTTTCATTGTAGTTTGTATTTTTTTTAAAAGAGACAAAAATCACAACTCTTGTCTTTCATTATTGATAAGGATTGTAAATCGGCTATAAACGCCAAAATCGGCTATAAACGCCAAAAATCGGCTATAAACGCCAAAATCGGCTATAAATGCCAAAAAAATCGCCTTTCACGGCAAATCAAGAAAATGTCTCTTTTCTTAAATATATGTGCAATGGAAAACTTGAAAGAAGTTGATTTCCTCTTTACTTGCGAAGGTTGATCTCCGGATCACCACTTGCAATTCCAAGTAAAAATAGAAAATCTGGCACACCACACAAAAGAAATGTTGATGCACGCCCCTTGCCCCCCGGTTACGAAAGGGTCGGACCCAACGGACTCCCACGTCCGCCAACCTCGGTAGGATCAGGCATCAGGAGCGCGGTCCATCAGGGATAGTCCCTCACAGTCTTCTGTGACAATATGGGGCAATTGCCTAATTCAAGGAACCAATGAGCTATAGAAGCCAAAAGCACGTACAGAGAAAATATCATCTAGTCAAAGAGATTGTAAAGAGAGGTGACATTGCCATCACCAAAATAGCATCTGCAGATAATCTTGTAGATCCCTTTACTAAGCCTTTGACCACCAAAGTCTTTGTGCGGCATGTAGATGGGATGGGTGTGAGATGTAACCCTAACTGGGATTGAGTCCAAGTAAGAGATTGTTAGATTGTATATCCTCAATCTAGTAGATTATCCGAATAAATTGATTTGTTTCATTAATTAATTTATATTTTCATGCTTTATTCATGTGATGAATGGTATTTTATTCTATGTTTGCACATAATCAATAAAAAATGACATGATGGTTCATGAGATAAACCGGAGCCCATAAGTATATTAGATGTAATCCATGTGTGTGGATGAGATCCACATACATGAGACGCAGATCAGAAATCTTCTACTTAAATAAATTTCCACAATCAGTGATGAGACTGGGCATCTCATCTGATGAGGTTACAGCATTGTGATCACTATGAGATAGTGTGATATGTCTCAATTATCAGAGTGTAAGACTCGAGATCATTATGCTAGCTAGGACATTGCATGTACCGAAGGACCATGAGTAGCACCTTACGCAAATCTGTCTTTGATTTAAGGACCGCTCTCATAATTCCCAAGCAATAGGCTTTCAATCCTGATAGATTAATGAACTCAAGTTTCTACCATGCATTTGCTTTGAGTCATCAATGAGTGAAGCCAATTGTAGGTTAACTTCTCGATATCTTGGGTACATGGAAGTGGGACTGTGGGAACATATAATTCTTAAGATGGAATCTATCCCCTAAATATCCCCTTGTGCCAATTAATGGATTGTATCATTAGTAAGTGCGCACCCATCTCAATTAAGAGTTAATTGGATGGTACTAATGATTACTGTGATATAGATTTATTCCAATAGATCCATCAATATAATTGATGAAGGGGCCTACTTGTAGCAACTGAGAAGATTAGAGTATTCTTGAAATTATTTTTAAGACTGGAGTGCAATTGCATTTATATAGTGAACTTATTTGCAATTAACTATGGGCCCGGAGTTCACATGAGATGTGAGGTCCAGATTTTTTAGTTGGAGCAAGATTCTAAGGAATCCCCAGTGGTCCCTATGCTAGCCCTAATAAGAGAATGCTACTAATCTAGTTGAAACTCTTAAAGGGAAGGAGGAGTAGGACACATACCAAGAATAGAAGTGAGACTTCTAATCTTGGACTGAGAGGAGGTGCTCCATAAACTATAAATAAGAGGTGTGGGGTAGAGATCTCTATGCACAATAATATCTCAAGTTCCTATCTCTCTTCCTCCTCTCTCTCCTCTAGTTTCCTACTAGAGTGCTAGGGTTTTTCTTCTACTTGGAGATCCCACCGTTCTCCTTGAGAAGTTCTCTAAGAGGGTCATAGCGTGGAAGAGCACAAAGGCGGAGGATATCAAAATCTGCGAAAAGGGTTTTCGTGGAGATCAAGTTTTCAACTTCTCGTTTTGAGCGCAACCAAGCTCCAAAGGTATACATCTATTATCTTTTTTTTTAGTAGTTCTTGTTATGCTTGTTGGTTTCTTGATTCATCTTCTTGATGGATTCTTTATCTTAATGAATGAGATTAGGGTTTTAGATCTTGGGGTCTGGTTTTGGCCTTATGGGTATATGATCCCTGCTTCAAAAGGGTCAAAAGTTATTGAATACCTATCCACGAGGCCCACATACCTTCAACAATAAGAATTTCCACAAGTGCATTAATCAACTTTTCTCTTTGGAGTTCATTAATCAACAGTAACTCTAGTTTCCTTCCTCATTCCATTTGTTGCAACTTTTAATTGAAAATGTATCGTAGTGCAGGCATTCATATGATTGATGCTCTATAAGAATCATGAATCAAGTGAAATAGCACATTAGTTAAATCTAATGTAGCTCTGCCAACACACTCATGGTTGAGTGGTGTTGGCACCTCAGCATCACACACATGCCCAGGAGTTGATCCTTGAGCCTACAGGTTGATAGCATCACTCTTGGCTAGTACGCCAACCCAACAAAATAATAATAATGATGATGGTGATCATCATCATCCACTGTAGCTCTATTTATATGATATTTTTTTTGCTAAGTGGGCATACTGGCCAGGAGTGATGCTATCAACGTGAAGGCCAGGGGATCGATACTCAGACGTGTGTGTGATACTGAAGTGCCAACACCATTTCTATTTGTATAGTTTAACGATGATAGAATACGTTCTAATAGGCCTATACAAATGATATAGCATTGATACAATTTTTTTTTCTTTTTTGCTAGATTGGATCACTGGTGCTAAAGTGGTACTTCATATGTAAGGACTTGATCCCTAGTCAGTACTGTCAAATTGGGATGCTAAGCCATGTGCAACAACAAAACAAGAACTTTTTGCAAGGTCCACTACGAGAGTTGACGAACCATAGATAATCCCCGAACACTCAAGCTATCTATTCTATGAGTAGATTTACATGACTTACAACTAAGGTTGGTCATGGAGTGGTTTGGGCCTAAGGCATATTGAGATCCGGCCCAATTTTGGAAACACAATCCTAATCTAGCTAGTGCCTGACACATACCATAACTTCCTGGCCTGAGCCTAACCCACTACATATTAGATTGTTTGACCTCAATATAGTACGGATGACATGAACAATTTGATTAATTATCTTAATTGATATATATTTTTTTTCATGCTTATATTCATGAGATGAATAGGTTTCTGTTAATTGTTGCACACACTTGATACAAAATGACATGGTTGTTCATAAGATGAACAGGAGCCCTTAAGTATATTAAATGTGATCTATGTGTGGATGAGATTCACATGTAGGAGTCATAGGTCACAATTATTATACTTGAAATGTTTCACAATCGGTGATAAGACTAGGCATCTCATCTGAAAGGTTGTAGTACTTCAGTTACTATGAGATAGTGTGATTTTTCTTGACATCGAAGTGGAAGACTCTGGACTGTTGTGCCAGTACATAGGATGTACGGAAAGACCATGAGAAGCATCTTATACAAAATATTATTTTTAATTAAGGAACGCTCTTATAATTTTTAAGAAATAGGCTCTCAATCCTAAGGGAGTAATGGACTCAAGTTTTTGCTATACATTAAATTTAACTTACCAATGAGTGAAGCCAACTGTAGGTCAACACCTCGGTATCTTGGGTAGATGGTGGTGGGACAGTGGGAACAAATATTCTCAAGATAGAATTTGTTCTCATAAGAGAAATATCCCCTTGTTTGCAGTAATTGGAAAGCTTATGGTCTTCTTAAAAAACTCCTTGGACTGGATTGCATATATATAGTGGTATTATTTGCAATTAATTGTTGATCAGGAACTTATGAGATGTGGGTTCTAGATGCTATACTTGGAGCCAGTTCAGAGGAATCCCTAGTGGTCCCCATGCTAGCCCTAGCAGAGAGAGTTGTATTCAAACAAGAACTCATAAGAGTAAGAGAACTAGGTTTTGGCGATTTTAAAAGAAGTAAGAGGGTTGGACGTCCAGAGCATGCATTGGACGTCTAGTGTGGGCTCCTCCTCCCTTCTCTTCTCTCTTCTTGTTTTCTAGTTTGAGTGTCTTATGGAACTCATTCTCAATTGAGATCCCACCATTTTCTTTTAGAAGATCTCTGTGATTGAGTCATAGCGTGGAAGATTATGAGGTCTGGGAGATCGCGTATGCAAAAGAGTTTTACAGAGACAAAGATCAAAGACTCGATTTGAGCACAACAAAGCATCTTGATTATAGATCTGCTCCAACTTTTTTTTTTTGGTAGATCTAGTCTTTGCATGTTCAGATCTATTTTTATTACATAGATTTGGGATCTTAATACACCAAGAAAAGGGTTTGAGATCTTTGGATTGGTTTCATGGTGATTTGGATGTTAGATCCCTGCATAAGTGAATCAAAGTTTTAGAAATCTTGTCTAGAAGGCTCATCCACTTCCAACACCTCAAACATGTCAGGTCATAGCCTACCCATTTAGGCTTCACAAAACAACAAGCCCTAAGCTTTGGGGCAATCTTCTTTTCGTCAAAGGTGGGATGGGCTATAGGCTTTCTATCACTTAACCCATACCCTACCTAAATATGAAATTTGCCCAAATTCTAGATCCAAGCTTGACCCAGTACTAAAAACCTAAAAACCAAACCTAGCCCCAAATGGGCTGGGCTCGGGCTCGCTCTCACTTGGCCCATGAGCACCTCTACCTACAACTTATAAATTGTTCGGAGCAGAAGCAATTTAACATCAACAGTTCCAAGAGCTTAAGATAAACCAGCTACAAATGTTCTGTGACTTTTGTTTATACGACACTTTGCTCCTACATGAATTTGGTGTCCATTACATATGATACAAATCCTGTCATCCAATATGCTTAGGGGAGTGGGGGGGATATGCCCACTGAAACTTCCATTTTCATTTATGATCAAGATGATGATTTAATTGGGCATTAGGGCCACCACTAATTTTGTTTTACACGAAATTTCATCCATCCATTGATGGAAGATCAATCAAAGAGAACATAGGAAGCTAAAAACACCATCTAATTTTATAACAATCTCAGACAAAGAAATGCAAATGACATACTTTTATTTTTTCCAACATTAGTAAAACATTAGAATAGATGACTAGGTTACAACATTGGGGGGACATTTGCATGTGACTTCCTCGTGGACATCTGCGTAAAATCAACCATAATTAAGGCGGAAAATGTCATTTTGGACGAAAAAGCTGCCTTGTGGCATAGGAATCAACTGAAACATCTGCACAACACCACCAAAGAGTCAATAACAACTCCAGCATTTATTATTATTATTATTATTTTCTTAAAAGTCCCAGTGTGGATTGTTTTATATATGAATTCCGTGGTGTGGCCTCAATTACGGCCCATATGAGATACTCTAGTGTAGTTGGGACAAGATTTTGATGATAATGAGATGCTCTACCAATCACAGGGAGGAGAGATGTAAGCACATGATTTGAATCGATTATATCATAATCTTTATCATCAAAGCCTTATCCCAATCTTTTTTTTTTTTTTACCGGTACTGTCCTAATTTTGTTTGGGTAGGCTAAATGAGTTCTATTTCTACATACTTATCTTTCCTATGTCAATTACTTAAATGGTTAGACTTCTTCAAATCTATTCCTACTACTTCCATCCATGTGGTCTTTGATTTATCACTTCATATCTTAGCACTTCATATCTTAGCAGCTCATCAACCTGGATAGAAAAATTTTTCCACACCAGCATTATTGCTGGCTTATGTTGAACTTGCCTAAACCATGTAGGTCCTCTAAGATTGATTAGATGATCGTAGCCATTATATCCAGGTCCTCCGAAATGGGTGGTTGGACCAATAATGAGACTTACAAATGGACGAATAGAAACTTTTGGTCCAAGATGTTAATTAACGCCGTTGATTGGATGGGTACGATTACTCCCTCCTCCCATTTCCTGATTAAGGGGGACCCAAGTGGGCTCTAAAATTTTTGTACGAATGGACCCACGTTTTCACCGATCCAAGCCCACTTTGGACCGTTGATTTTTAACTCTTACGCATGGCATAACCCCAGTTTGCAATTTGATCCTAAATACCTTCATCTATATATCAATGAATTGAATAATAACAAAAGCTACACTCATGAGCAGAACCATTAAACTTTAAGGGTTAGGATCACCTAATTGGAATAGTTTGGCCCACCAGGTGACAGCTCATGACCCGAAAACATTTTTAGGCAAATGTACATTGCCCTTTGGACCATTTTAACTTACTTGAATTTTGACTAGTAATGTTTAAAATTTGGGTAATGGTCTATCTTCAACTGGACAGATCAAATGATCAGGCCACCAGCAACAATATTCATAATCAACAGTCCATCAACCTGGTGGATTATTAACAGTTTCAATAAATCATCATTAAATCTAAATTCATTGGAGCTACCATAAGGTCTGCATAAGCATGTCATTTATCAAATGCGTTTGTCGTGTGATGGTTATATGACAATCTTGTGGGGTCCACCTGAGAGTCCGGCAAATGATAAAATGGAGTTAGGTGTAATATGTAACATATAAAAAATAACCTTGTCCGATCACCCAGATCTCAAATACAATACATGCACATAGAGACATGGAGAGATCACCTGGCTGAACCGTAGCTGATGCTCTTCGCCGAGCAGTTGGATGTACCCACTAACGAAGACGAGGATGCCGCCGGCTAAGGGAGATGGCTGACAATCGATTGTGGAGATGAAATGCTTACAGTGATCAAATGGTAACTGGGTGAGCTTTTTTGATATGTCATCAACACCCTGTATCTTTTGACCTTCAAAGGAGAGCATTGAGGTGTGTTGGTAGAGGGAGGAAAGAGAGGGCCTATTGTTGTCAAATAGATGGTAGTAATGATCTACAAAGGCCCTTGCCACTATCTCTACTTGGTCTTCCATGCCCCCCATCTCCACTCTTTCCATCTCTCCCTCTCTCTATCTCTTAGAAGATGCAAAAGAAATGGCTTAGCATATGTTCTTCTACCCCAAGAGTCCGAAGCCTATAATATAGAGATGTCTCTCTAAGAAAGCAAGCATGTGACCTTTTTTGCCTCCAACATATGCTGTTCTATTGTACCCATGGGTTTCACACAAAACTAGAAGGGCACACTTAATACCTTATGACTACATATAGAAAGTTTCATCCTTTTTCCTGTGTATGCATATTTATGCACATGCAGGAAGTAACTTTTTCTAATTTTACCTCAGACCATTGGAATTGTGGCCACCACCTTACATGGGAAATACCCACATTTGATCAGTTTGGATTGAATTCATATCCCAGACGTGTATAAGTGGCAGTTAAGATACAAAATCAAATAGTATCTCCCAACGCAAGGATGAAGATAGGTAGGACCCTATTAAGTTTGTTAGATCCGAGTTGGATCTAGCTAGTACCGGACGGTTCTTGTAAGTGTAGAACTGGATCTGGACCTGCTCGTCCATGGGGCGAAAGTAAGGCCCATATCGGATTTTTTAGTGTCAAGTGAATGGGCCATTGTTATCTTGTAGTCCTACAAGACTACTTCCAACTCCCATTCCAATATTGAAGTTGATGCTAGGTTTGGACCGCTGGTGCGTTTAAATATTATTAAATAAAGTTTACTCCAATAAGAATTAACCCAAACATACTTGAACCAAGACCCAATTATTATCTAATTCCAAAAAGGAGGTTCTAAACCCATATTTTTCGAATCCGCCTAAACCAGCAACTGAATGTCCAATGTGTAACATTGGGATTTTGGCACAATGTGAAAAACCATTTTTCGCGTGCTCGTGAAAAATGCTTTCACCTTATTAGAAGGAAAATTAAGTTCAAGATTTTTATCTTTTACCGTTGTAAAAGCCTGCATAGTACTCACAAGGCATGGTAGAATCCATGTCCCAAACATGCCCTGAAATCAGATGGCAGAATCTTAAAATTCTATAAGTAAAGGGGCATTTGGAAATTGATGCTAAGGGCAGTCATGTCAAGGAATCTGCTTCGTTCCCACGCAAAGATAAAAGATAAAGAAGCCCGAGCCGCGAAGAATGTGTCCACTAGACGATTGTACGGCGGACACATATGCCCAATACCTCCTCTAAGTTAAAGGAGTGAAACCTGTAATAGGGCCCACAAATTAAAAAAAAAACAAACCCCTCGAGAACGAATGCTTTATAGGGAATTTAGCAAAATTTTACGCCTCTATAGATTGATCTCACCATAAGACTAATCATATGATGAAAACAATTAATACAATTTATGATTATTTATCATGTTATTCATTGTATAGCCGATCTTAACTTGTTAAGGTGGTGAAAACTTCTATTAGAGTAAATTAATATAAATGTGATTGAGGGCATTCAATTTCAGGAGCTAGAGTGAACTCTGTAGTGAAGTCCAACTCCTTTAATTCATTAATTCTCTAGAGATGGATCGATTCAGGGATAAAGCTGACTTATTAGATGATTTTGTCCTATGCACCTGCATTGCACATTGGTGTCGTGTCATCCATGGGGTGGAACCAAGTGAGATTTAGGGGGTCTTATCTTTTGGTGACAGTCCATATGTGTGTGGTAGGAGAAAATTTTTCAATGTAAAGTCTTTTCACATCGCATAACTTGAGTTGTATGGGGTGACAGGTGACTACTACAGCTACTTCTAGCAAGTGCGGTGATTTGAAAATAAGAAAGCACGAAGGCTGGAAATGAAAAAAAACGGTGGCGTTACGGTTACGCAAGATGTGATCTTGTGTTAGACGATGAAAGTGCCTTCACCGGCTCACCGCCGAAAGTAAGGAATATTTTTCTTTATCCACTTTTTCATTTTCTAAAAAACAGTATAATTCTCATAGCAGAATCACTTTTAACTCTAATAGTTAATTCAAATTTCAAGCCAAAAGATGGCATACAATCATGGTACCTGCTATATGGGATTATGCCTATCATCTATTGTTGATTAACAATAACTTAATTAATACCTATGGTCATAATCTCAAGATCGATCAACATCTCAATTAGCTTCAGGTGGAAAGTGGGTTAATTTACAATTCACAATCCAAATATTCCTTACATAAGCAAGTTCGAATGGAGCAAGTTGTGTTTGGTCTGCCCTTTTTTAAACTAAATTTCTCATAATTAAACTACTATTTTTTTTTTTTTTTACCGAAAGAAGCACCCTTTTATGGTAGCAATGATTTTACTGGCTTGTGGGGTAGTTCCAAATTCAAGTTGTAATTAATTAGTTAAGTATTGCTTATAATAGAGAGCCACTCATACACAATTTATCAGCATAAAAATTCTCATAGTTAGTTGACACTCATGAGCAAACATACTATCTAGCTTTAATAGATTTTGTTGATCTTGCTCTCTTCCTTGCAAGTCCGATCCTTCTAAATCTGTATGATTGGGATTGTATCTATGATGCCACTGTTAGACCTCTTTAGATTACAATTTGATGCTCGCATATGCATTCATTTTTAACATATCTTGAATTTTCACTTGTGCATCATTATTTGAAAAATCATGAAATCTAGACTTGATTGTGGATTGCATAGTTTGATAAAATCATGTTTTTGACAAACATCTTTTAGTTGATGTAAACATGAATTCAAACTTGCTTCCTATGACCCCAAATTTCCTCCTAGGATCAACTTTTTCAGGGAATTATGGTCAGATCTTCAAGTTACCAGAGAGCTCGGTTTTTCATGTTGGTGACTATTGATCAAGGCTCAGCGAACCGAGTTAGGCGGGACCGACCTTCACTGACCCAACTTCGGTTCAAAATCCAGAGAGCTCAGTGTTTCATGTCGGTGACCTGTCGGTCATTGTTTGGCTAACCGAATAGGCAAACTGACCCTCACCGAGACAACTTCGGTTCAAAATCCAGAGAGCTCACTTCTCTGTGATTTACTAATGGTCGGTGAATCTATCGGTCATCACTCGATCAACCGAACTTATTCGGTTAACCAACAGTGAACCATAGTTTAAAAATATGACCGTTGCAGATATTATCGTTGAGTTCGGTGAACTGAATCCAAAGTTCGGTTAACCGACTAGAGAGCCATTAGAGGCATTTTTACTATAAAAATGAGCATTTCCTTGGGATTAGTGCCACAAATTTTGAGGACTCTTTGAAGAGCAATTAGACTAAGGATTGAGAAGCAAGCTAAGGAAAGCTAGTGTGTCATTTGGAAAGCAAAACCTTGGTCTCATGAGTTAAATCTCTTAGTAAGTTTTGTTTTCAATATCATATGTTTCATGCTTTGTTTAAATGATTGGTAAATCAAATCTTGCATGCTAACTATGATTTGCTGAGTCCATTACATATATTTAATCGTTGATTTACATTGCTTTGGATTCTTCACTTTGATTCAAACCAAGTTTGTTTTCTATTTTATAAATCATGCTTTGCCAACATCTTTGATTTTATTTGTTGCATGATCTTCACACTTGGTTGAATCTCTAGCTCGTTGTTTTCATTCCATGAACACAGAGGAAAATTAATTTATTTTGAAAAATAACTATGCTCATGCATCACATGTTTTAGATTTGAAATTTCAATACAACTTGCATAACTCGATATATCATATATCTTTACAAGTTGTTTATCTAAAGAACATGTGATTAGCATTTTTCACTTCAATCAAAATAATTGTGTTTTAAACCTTCAAAAGCTTTAAGCTTATAATCATTGAGTTGTCATTTTAAAACTTGATTGAAGTTCTCAAACATACACATAGAGCATTCATATAGTGTATGTATTGAGTAGATTTACACTTTCATATCCATCTACTTAAGAGACATTGTAATTGAGCTTAAATTTGTATCTCTTCAAGTGTTGTGTAGACACTTCTTTGAGACAACCAATCTTATTGTATAGGTTATTGCTTAGCCTTAAAAAAGCACAAGTGCTAAGGTTAGGGGTGAACCATAAAACCCAAGAGGTTATTGCTTAGCCTTGAAAAGTATGTTTTATAGGCTATTGCTTCGCCCGCACAAGTGGTAAGGTTAGTGGTGAACCATAAAACCCAAGAGGTTATTGCTTAGCCATGAAAAGCATATTGTAAAGGTTATTGCTTATAGCCTATTGAAAAGCATAGATAGTGGAAATCCGGTGAGGTGTAGAATCACAAGCCGGTAGTGGACTACTATAAATCTTCGTATGATGGTGTTTGATTTGTGGTGATTATTTTTGTTAGCTTCCGCACGTAGTTTCATAATCATCACTAGTCACTAATTGATTTAAAGAAGATAAAATTTGGCATAATTGGTCACTAATTAGAAGCTCACCATATTCCCTCCCCCCGCTCAGGTTAGGATCCCGGACTTTCAGCCACAAGTTTTTTTCTAGAAAATGAATTCATTATAAAAAGACAAACAAACAACCAAAGAGAAACAGAGGCGGACAATAAACCCCAACCAAAAGGATAGTAGATGCCCAATCCCAACCTAAATCCTCCCTAATAGAGTAACGAGACTTGATAAGTCTATGAGCTTGTCCATTTAGGGCCCTAGAAAGATACTCAAAGTCTATAAAGCTAAAAAGAGAAGCTAAAGCTTTAATGTCTAAAATAATAGGATATATGGACCAATTATAGTCTCCCTTTAATGCTTTCACCACTTCTTGAGAATCCAACAAAACATGAGGCTTAATAAAACCATTCATCCTTGCTTTCCGCAATGCCGCTAAGACCGCCCTCTCTTCGGCCTCCTTTAAAGAGACGACTTCGGACCCTTTGACAGCTCCTGCATCCACAATAACCCCATTTAACATCATCACGAAACCAAAAGAGGTATACCTATCCTTATAGTTATAGGTTGCATCAAATAATATTGTAATATCTTCTTTGATGGAGATCACAAAAGGGGCTATAGAGTGCTTTCCAGGGATCTTTAAAATGACAGGTTGGCTCCTTAATAATCTTATGGACAACTCCAATGATCTTTGAAGGTTATTCTAGAGATTGACCTCTATGAATGAAGTCATTCCTAGCTTTCCATAGAGTCCACCACATGGAAATGATCCACATTTTTTTAGTGAGCATTCCTAAGGGGAGGTATTGGGTGACCTGCTCACATAAGTCCTTCCACCATTCCATTAGAGTCATAAAATGCATAGAGTCAAAACAAAAGCCCCACTTTGAACCAAACCAATATGCTCTAGCAAAGTCACAACGCATGAGATGTAAGAACCTGACCCTTAACCTCTATGATTAGCACTAATTAATTTTGTGGTTGTGGTTAATAAGTGGGATTAGAGGCCAATCACGGTGTTTTGTGTGTTAGAATAATCTTTTAATAGCTTTGGAGAGTTTTGAGAGCCCAGAGTCTAGTTTGACCCTTTTTGGAACATGTTTCTAATTTCGAGTAAGATTGGGGGGTTATTTATAAATTTTGCCAAACTATTATTCTGAGCTCTTGAGACCGCAACCATCATTCCAGAAAACTTTCGTATTCAATTCGAATCAATTTGAGTCCCTGAAAGTCTGAAACCTTTCAGTTGATCAGTTCATTCATGAATTAGAAAACTTTGACATAGAGTTGACTTTTTCCTCAAAGCATCAAAATGTGTTGTTCTTAAGCCCAAAAATTAGATCATGACCCGCCCAACAACTTTCATGTTCGGCCCAAACTCATCTGAGGCCTGAGAGCCCAGTTTGACCCCCGACACTCTTTTTGAGGTGTTTACCCGTAATTCTGAAAATAGCAACTTCATCATAGAATCTCCGAATTTCCTGATCTTGGGCTTGTTAAAAATCTCTTTTGATGCCCTACAATTGTTCTTCTTTGAACAAGTTCGCCGGATGTCACGCCCTGAAACCGGTATTTTTGCAGCGATCCGATCTCGAGGAGCGTGATTTGGGGTTACATAAGACTTTTTGCTTTCCCCAGGATCCGTGTGTGTGATGATAAGAAAATTCCACACAACCTGAATATTTTACGGAAGCTGATGTGGGGCGTTGCGACTCGGAGCCCGTGGCCATCGGATTCCGTGTCGCACTCAACCGCTACCATAAAGCTATCAAATCAAGGCTCATAATCAGACTGGAATAAATCAAGAATCATAAAATGCTGAGCTAGCAGTAACAGGACAATTCATTTCCCACATATGTTCAAGTTCTAATTTATAAAAGTTTATTCATGAAAATCCCAAAGAAAAAGGCTAATAAAAGCCATCCGAAAATAACCAACTAAACAAAATACTACCCCAAATTATGTTACGAACTTCGGTGCCAAAAGCGACGTCTAGATGACATCGTTGGGCAACCACTCACGTCCAACCTACGGCTCAACCGCCTCTTCTGCTCAAACCGTCTAGAAGGCAATAGGGTCTAAATCTGGCACCAAACAAAAAGTATCAGACACGATGGTCTGGCAAGCAAATAAAACAAATAAAAGGGTGACAATAATTTGTAAAGACATTATAAGGTCATTCAAATATATTTGAAAGTCTAAACATAAATATCGATAAAGTAAAGAACACTTTCTGAATCATTTACAATTTCGAACAATAGAATGATTCGGATAAAACAATGGCAATCGGATAAAACAATGGCAATCGAATAAAACAATAGTAATCGGATAAAACAATGGCAATTAAATAAAACAATTGCAATCGGATAAAACAATGGCAATCGAATAAAACAATGGTAATCGGATAAAACAATGGCAATTGAATAAAACAATGGCAATCGAATAAAACAATGGCAATGGCAATCCACATCTGCTATATTCTCCTATTACCCAACTAACAAGAGCACTCAATCAACAAACGTACCTTACTACCGTAGTAACAAGAGTACTCGTACTTTATTACCGAAGTAACAAGAGTACTCGATCAATTACCAAACCATATAAAATGGGCGGAACGATCTACGATCAATTACCGAACAATATAAAATGGACGGAACGATCTAACCAAACCATATAAAATGGGCGGAACACTCAATAACCGTAGCCATGGCAGGAACAATCAATGGGGGTCCAAACTGCAGTTGGCGATAATTTTAAGGATCCCAAACCGGGTGATCAGCCCGAACAGGTAACCCAAGCTTAGTGGTGCCAAACGAAATCTGAAATCATTATAAGTCAATCTTTGCGATACATTTCCATCGATAAGAAAAACTACTCTGAATAATTTCAAGCGGACAATGTCGAACGATACAAATGAGTAATCTCACCAATTTTTCAGTCGTGGTGAAGCACTCAAATACAACTCAAATCAATTTGTAGAAAACATACAAATTTCCGTGGCGAACCACTCAAATTTATTTCAAAACAATTTGTAGAAAATATACAAATTTCCGTGGCGAACCACTCAAATCTATTTCAAAACAATTTGTAGAACATATACAAATTTCGCTAACATGGAATGAAGTAGTGTATAATGGTTTACTTAGGATGGTTTCGATAAACACTTAGTCCCCTTAATATCGATTTATAAGTAAAAAGTCTGGTGCCACTGAAGATCTTCGATAATTAAGGATGTAAAAATGTGTATTAAAACTTAACATTTTCCCCCGATAACCCAAACATTAAAAATCTCTTTCATTTACAAAATATAGGTGATTTCGGTCACCTGGCGGCTAGGGTTCGGCAGTTAGCCGCTGGCTGACCGCGAGGCTGACTGCCAGCTACAAATAGGCTGCAGCTTTCTGGAAATGCGACCGCCAGTTTCGGTCACCTGGTCGGCTAGCCTCCGGGTGACTGCCAGCTTTAGAGCAGAAATCTGCTCTCTAGAAAGGTGACCGAGCCTGGTGACCGGCGGCTAGGCTAGTCGCCGGGTGACCACCAGCTATGGGAAACCCTTTTCTGAACTGTTTTTCAACTTCTTCTTTTCCCCCTTCTTCCTCTATCATTTCCACCTTCTTCTTCCACACATTCACATATAATTTGGGCTTCTGCTTGCCTCAACAAACTCCATTTAAACACCCATACACTAATTCATTCCATCACTTCCAAGATTTTGGTATAAACAAAGCATGTTTCATTCACTAAAGACAATAGCATTTTGAGATATACAAAACTAATTCATAGAAGATTCATTTCCAAATAGAAATTCAAGTTATTAAAACAACAATTTAGAGAAACAATAAACATAAACCATTGCTTAAACATTTCAAAGGTAAGTCCATCATTTGTAAAGAGAGAACAACCTAGAGTAGATATTCAACATTTTTAAGAAATGAAACCCTAAATCACTTCAAATAGCATGCAATCCATCATCTGAAATATTCACTTGCCTCAAGCCAAAGGGATTTCACCAAAATTACTCCAAAAACTCCTCTCTTATAGCAAAGCCCCAATCTATAAAAAGTCCCATGAAAAACACACAAAATCCCCAATTTTTTTAGATTAGAAGAAGCATTTAAAGAAATCCTTTGCATGTATGAAGAAAAGGTTCTAAAAGCCTAGAAAAATCCAAGATTTCAAAAAGGTAAGCCATTGCTAACCTCTAGGCGTTCCAAACAAGAAGAAAGGCTTGAGGAAGAGGGTAATTCCAGCTGGTTTCCTTCAAAAGTTATACCTTTGGAAAGCTTGAGATGAGGAGAAAAGGTTTGTAAAAACAAACCTTCAAGTAGCACTCAAGAGGGACACAAGCAAGAGGAGAGAAGTAGTGAAGAAGAGAGTTCTCTCTCTCAGCCTAGGGTTTGTAGGAAAATGAAATGAGGTAGAAGAAATAACCCATTTGGATCTTTTAGTGAGTGAGTGGGCTGGGTCCCATGGACCCCAATACTTGACATAGCTGGAACTATCATTTGTGGGTCCCCAACGAGATCGACGAAGAAGACAATATCGATCGTCGAAATACTTCGTTTCCAAAAAGTATATTTTCCTCATGATTTGTAAATTTTGAAATTTATGCACAAATTTGGTGTGAAAAGTTATTTTTGCCTTTTTTTTCTCAAAAAAAGCAATTTCTGAGTTTCAAATTCAAACGGACAAAACATGAAAGTTGATGAGATCAATAAAACAAATCGAATGGAATAAAAGTCAAGATTTTTTGAATTCAAGGATAAATTACCATACGAACACTAATCACACAGGTCACCCCTGGCTGGGTCAAACCAAACTCAACGACTCTCAAAATTCTCCAAAGCTATGAAAAATCTAATCAAACTCGCAACAAAGCCAAACCACTACTGATCTCACTCAAAAAGCTAATCCATAACTATGACAACACTAAACATGAGAATTAGGGGTCAGGGTTTTACATCCTCCCCCCCCCCCCCCCCCCTTAGAACATTTGGTCCTCCAAATGAACTAAACCATGTCAAAATCGAAAAAAATCAAAAGGCTTCTCAAAACACTGACACCCTATGCTTATCTTCAGCAACTGAGATACCCCCTGATCAAACCTGGCAGTGAGATGCGCCTGCAAATAACATACTTGATTCGGATAAAGACTTCATATGGTCCCACACAGCTACTCAATAACATGTTCCTCTGACAAAACCGATGCTCAAAAATTCCTCTAGTCATCCCTTGGTGGTCACCTAATGTCCTTGCGCTGGATCAATTCTTTTACTTGCCTTGTCAATCACTGTCGGACCAAGAAACTGCAAGTTCTGCCTCCTTCTATTACCCTGGGATTTTGTGCCTTAAGTCATACGAAGCTGCACGCGGTGATCCTGACACTTGTATGAAGTTGTGGTTGCAGACAAGCTCGCATTGAAGTGATCTCCTTCCCGAAAAATCTTGGAATTCCATATACTTGCTCTTACTATACCATTCAAATTCTGATTCAAATCTTCTATCTGGTTTTGTCTTCGGAGAATCGGCGAAACTGAGGTGCTAACACGTGCCAGTCTCTTCCATCAATGTCATTCAAAATCTCAAAACAATCTACCATCTCCATCAAAGCTATTAACACAAGAGTCCCATGTCAACACATTATCTTCGAAGTGAGTGATTTAGCAATCTATTGGTTTCTCACATGCATCATCTACTTCTGGCCACTGACTTGGTCTGCTACAAACCAGATGCTATGCTATCCTGTGTGTCGAAACTTCGTATGGCTTGTCTCCTGCAGATTTCACTCTTCAGGTTTCCTACCCTTGTCATGTATAACCGATCTCGGAATTCCAATATGTGTTTACAATCCTAAAGTCCATTCTTTCTTCGCTGTACTCAGAAGTTCATGCTCGCTCTGATTCTAATTGCTTGTTGCTCTTGATCTTCTGCTTGATACTATGTTATCAACAAAAACATATCTGCCAACCTGGTGTCATCCCGTGAAAAGCTGAAACTTTTAATCCAAGTCTCGAGACCACTCCGCTACTTCCTGTTTGTCCTCCAAAGTTCACCAAAATAATCGAATCCTTGCTCTATGCGTGGGTAGATTCATTTTTCTTGAACGATGTTTGACTGGAAACTTCACAATCTGGACTTTGCTCGATCTTCTACCTCTATATCATGCTCTACCTTTCCTGTAAGAATGATCATCTCATCTATATCCGAGTGTCCTGTCGCGAGTTATGTTCACTGTCTCATAAATCCAAGTTTTTTTTCAACTTTTTTCCACGCAACCAATGCACCTCCATCGAGAGAGTAGACAAAACTACAACCAACTAGTGACCCTTCTTCAGCTTGCATCTATACTCTATCCAATCCAATAACCCGTAAGTCGGCAAAATCCACAAAATCTCCTCTATCCTGCTAATAAGTCATGCTCTTTTCTGCATGATACTTCTCTATCTACTGCTAAAAGTTGACCTTGAATACTCCTAACCACCCACTTAGCACTTTTGATGAGTCGACTGCACCTGCATAGCTGTAAGTTATGAAAGTTCTCAACCAAAATTATGACAAAAGCCCTATGAATCTGAGAAATTTCTAAGTTTCTAGCACCAACTTCTAGCCTTAATAACTGAAAATCACCTCACCCTTCATAGAATCAACAACCAATACGGCTTCTGTAGTCCTTCGTCTCAGGAAATTGGTCCAAGTTCACCCAAAAATTCACACTTACTTGCCTTGGTATGCTGCATGACGATCCTTGATTAGCTGAAAAGGGGTCTTCAAGTACTACGCACGCTCTTCTCTAGCAAGCAAATGCACACATCTTCTCTCACTAACCACATTGGTGATGCTGAGAAGCTGAAAATCTATCGAAGTCCTCTGAAAACAACATGCTAAACCCACAAAGTTCTCAATCTCTGGCGCGAACCTCTCAATTTCTGGCGCAAAAAAAAAGTGAAAGACACTTAATGTGGGTATGGAGACTTTAAATTCTCCCCCACTAAAGAGGAATATGGTCCTCCAAATTCCCTAACAACAAAGACGAAAAGAAAAGACAGGGAGAGTCTCCCCCACTAAAAGAAAAGCAAACCCGAACTCAAAGAAACTAAGACAAGAGAAAAAAAACCCACACAGTCTAACGAGTCCTCACCACACGTCTTAATGTCTCTAGGGTGTTTTATAGGCCACTCTGATACCAGTCTGTCACGGCCCAAAACCGGGATCCTGTAGCGATCCGATCTCGAGGAGTGTGATTTGGGTTAATTAAAACTTTTTTCTTTCCCCAGGATCCGTGTGTGTGATGATAACAAAATTCCACACAACCTGAATATTTCGCGGAAGCAGATGTGGGCATTGCTACTCAGAGCCTGTGGCCATCGGATTCTATGTCGCACTCAACCGCTAACATAAAGCTATCAAATCAAGGCTCATAATCAGACTGGAATAAATCAAGAATCATACAATGTTGAGCTGGCAGTAACAGGACAATTCATTGCCCACTTATGTTAAAGTTACAGTTTATAAAATTATATTCATGAAAATCCCAAAGAAAACGGCTAATAAAAGCCATCCGAAAATAATAAGCTAAACAAAATGCTACCCCAAATTATGTTACGAACTCCGGCGCCAAAAGCGACATCTAGATGACATCGTTGGGCAGCCACTCACGTCCAACCGACGGCTCAACCGCATCCTCTGCTCAAACCGTCTAAAAGGCAATGTGGTCGAAATCTGGCACCAAACAAAAAGTAACGACGGCCTGGCAAGCAAATAAAACAAATAATAGGGTCACAATAATTTATAAAGAGAGAACAACCTAGAGTAGAGATTCAACATTTTTAAGAAATGAAACCCTAAATCACTTCAAATAGCATGCAATCCATCGTCTGAAATATTCACTTGCCTCAAGCCGAAGGGATTTCACCAAAATCACTCCGAAAACTCCTCAAAGCCCCAGTGTACAAAAAGTCCCATGAAAAACACACAAAATCTCTAAATTTTGAGATTAGAATGAAAGAAATCGTTTGCATGTATGAAGAAAATGTTCTAAAAGCCTTGAAAAATCCAAGATTTCAAAAAGGGAAGGCATTGCTAACCTCTAGGTTTACAAACAAGAAAAAAGGCTTGAGGAAGAGGGTAGTTCCAGCTGGTTTCCTTCAAAAGTTGTATCTTTGGAAAGCTTGAGATGAGAAGAAAAGGTTTGTGAAAACAAATCTTCAAGTAGCACTCAAGAGGGACACAAACAAGAGGAGGGAAGTAGTGAAGAAGAGAGTTCTCTCTCTCAGCCTAGAGTTTGCAGGAAAATGAAATGAGGAAGAAGAAAGAACCCATTTGGGTTTTTAAGTGAGTGAGTGGGATGGGTCCCATGGGCCCCAATACTTGACATAGCTGGAACTATCATTTGTGGGTCCCGAACGAGATCGACAAGAAGACAAAATCGATTATCGAAATATCTAGTTTCCAAAAAGTATATTTTCCCCATGTTTTGCAAATTTCGAAATTTATGCACATATTTGGTGTGAAAAGTCATTTTTGCCTTTTTTTCTCGAAAAACATGATTTCTGAGTTTCAAGTTTAGACAGACAAAACATGAAAGTTGATGAGATCAATAAAACAAATCAAAATGAATAAAAATCAGAATTTTTTGAAATCAAGGATAAATTCACACACGAACACTAATCACACGGGCCACCCCGGACCGGGTCAAACCAAACTCAACGACTCTCAAAATTCTCCAAAGCTATAAAAAATCTATTCAAACTCGCAAACAAAGGCAAACCACTATTAATCTCACTCAAAAAGCTAATCCACAACTAAGACAACATAAAACACGAGAATTAGGGGTCTGGGTCTTACACCTGAGGTCCTGACGACCTTCATTTCCATGTCACAAGTTAACCTAAAGTGTAGCAAACCCACAAGCTAATCATACTCACAAAAATCTCACCAACCCCACCTACCACCATAAATCTCATTCACTCTATCATTCCAGCAAATAGAAAGCCTTCTCCTTCTTCCATGGCAGGGTGGAGATCATCATCTTAGAGGCCTCCCACTTGACAAATCTGACCCCGCCGATCGATTCTACATCATCTCTTACGCAACAAGTCATTTTGGCACGACTCCATGATTGGCAGCCCTTCATCTCTTTTCTCCTTGTTTGAGCTTCTTAAAGGTGAGAGCTAATCCTCTTGTTGTTTTCATGATCTAGAGGTCCATTTATATATATCACATATGTTACATGCATGAGGTGGTTCTAAGTGTAGCATGGGTTTTGGATCTCTAGGGTTTCTTTGGTTGGATTTTGGGAATTTCTTGTGGAGGCATTTCTACAACTTCTGGGGGTTGTGATAAGGTTTTGGTAGAGCTTGGAGCCCAAGGCAAGTACCCATTTAATGTTTCCTAGCATGCATGGCTTAGATTTCCATGTTTTATAATGTTTTGGTTTATTGGTAGATGAATATCATGAATTTCATGTTTTATTATGTTTAATGTGCTCTATAGGATGTGATTTTAGTCCCCAATATTTTTTAGGAATTACATGAATTTTAAAAATCTAAAAAGGGATGAGAAGGGTCTCAGAATAGTGCCCACCAGTCAGTCATTAGATAAACAACGCCCACCTATCGGTCATTGGATGAACAGTGCCCATCGGTCCGTCACAGTGCCCATTGGTCCGTCATTGGATGAACAGTGCCCATCGGTCCGTCATTGGATGAACAGTGCCCATCGGTCCGTCATTGGATGAACAGTGCCCAAAGGCCATTGGATGAACAATGCTCACTAGTCGGTCATTGGATGAATAGTGCCCACCAGTCAGTCTTTGGATGAACAATACCCACCAGACAACACCCTTCTTATTGGCCAATAGCCATTTTTTGCTCTATTTCTTTGGGAAATGACCCCAAATTTCCTCCAAATCTTGTGTAAACCCTAGAAACATGTTAGGTAGGTCTTAAAAGTGATTAAACTTCAACCTTAGACCCTTGAATCTTGCCAAAATATTTTAAACCTTAGATCTCATGGTTGTAAGGGACCAAACCAAGACCAAGATTTTTGGTGGAACCATGTACCTAAACCTAGTCCGACACATGTTTTAGACTCAAGACCAATGTGAATGTCTCTGTAGGCCACTGAGCACCTTTAGACTACTTAAATACATGTTGAACAACCCTAGGACAAGGGCACACAAACTTGGAATGCCGAATACAATCACCTTCAAAAGCACCAAGAAAATACATATTTCAAGGTATTCAAAATTCAAAGTGTACGTAGAGTTGAACAGTGTCGTTCATTACTTGTTTAGCTGTATTTTACATAATACAAGTATAGAAGAACTTTTTCTTAATTGAAGGATTTGAATATTCAAAGACTTGAAAACCACTGACATACATCAAGGATTGCTTTGAGTCAGGGAATTAGATAGGTCAAGGCTAAATTGATCCTCATTGAACCCGACCTAAAAGTACAATGTTTGAGTCCAATTTTAAATGCAATAATTAGGGCCACTCTAGAAATCCTAATTTCGTATTGTTCTATACTCTAAACATTAGTCACCATTGGATTTTATCACAGTAAGTTTGCATTCCATATATCTCCATTAAATATTGAGGACTTTAAAAATAAGGATTATAAGCATTTGATCAGCCTGATATCTCTTATTATCCTCATATCATCAAAACCTTTCCAATGTTGTACCTCCCACGATTATCATGCATCTTGGTGAGCCCTACAGAAAGTGGGTTTTTTTTTTTTTAAGAAAACACCTAGGTGTTACAAGTGTTGTGTATGGCATGAGGACTTAGGTGGCCCCACCAATCCAAATCAATGATTCATATATAGCATCAAAGCCCGTGTGATGCTCATGTAAATTTAATAGTTTTTCAAATTTCAAGTCAAAAGATGGCATATAATCATGGTACCTACTATATTGGATTATGCCTATCATCTATTGTTGATTAACAATAACTTAATACCTATGCCATAATCTCAAGAACGGTCAGCATCTCAATTAGCTTCATCTATTGCTGATTAAACTACTATTTTTATTTTTATTTTTTACCGAGAGAAGCACCCTTTTATGGTACCAATGATTTTACTAGCTTGAGTGGTTGTTCCAAATTCAAGTTGTAATTAATTAGTTAAGTATTTCTTATAAAAGAGAGCCACTCATACACAATTTCTCAGCATAAAAAATCTCATATTTAGTTGACATTCATGAGCAAACATACTATCTAGCTTTAGCAGATTTTTTTGATCTTGCTCTATTCCTTGTCCTTCTAAATCTCTGTATGATTTAGATTCTTTTACCCCGACATTCAACTTCCAATATCTATGCTGCCACAAGTTTTTTTTTTTTTTTTTAGAAAAGGATCAATTCTTTAAAAAAGACAAACACACAACCAAAGAGAAAATTGGGGGACATTAAACCCAAGCCAAAAGGATCGTAGAAGCCTAATCCCAACCTAAATCCTGCCTATTAGAGTAACGAGACTTGATAAGTCTATGAACTTGTCCATTAAGGGTCCTTGGAACGTACTCAAAGTCTATAAAGCTAAAAAGAGAAGCTAAAGCTTTAATGCCTAAAATAATAGGATATATGGACCAATCATAGTCTCTCTTCAATGCTTTCAGAGGAACCACAGGACAACAACATGCAGAATCAATTCCAACAGATGATGCAGGCTATGTTAGACCAACAACGTCAGGCAAATGAGAACCAGGCTAGACTACAAGCACAAGCGTATGAGACACAGACCAGATTGCAAGAACAGATGCTTAAGAAAGACGAGGATCATGCTAGGGAGATGGCTCAAATGCAGGCACAGTTGTTGGGTGTGTTAGAAAGGAGACCGGAACCAATTCCAGTTGCACCACCTGGTCTGGTTAACATTAGAGGGAATGATCCTAATGTGTTGTATGAGCGGTTGAGGAAGAGAGGACCGAAAGAATTCTTGGGAACAGAGGATCCAATGGCAGCAGATGACTGGCTTGAGCACACCGAGAATATATTTGAATTCTTCACATGTACGGGTGTAGAACGAGTACAGCTTGCAGCCTCTATGTTCACGGGCATAGCAGATATATGGTGGAAGACCATCAAAGCAGAATATAGGGCAATGGCTGATGCAGAAGCTTAGGTTAACTTCAAGAGACAATTTGGAGAGAAATATGTACCTACACATGTCAAGAGGCAAAAGGCAACGGAATTTCAGCAACTTGTGCAAGGGAACATGACAGTCTTCGAATACCTCACCAAATTCGAGAGATTGTCAAGGTATGCACCGGAGTTGGTAGACACGGAGGAGAAGATAACCAAGTTCCTTGAGGGACTTCACCCGATTATTAAGAGGGATGCTACTGGGGTTGTACCACCCGCCACCTTTGAAGAAGCTGTCAAGAGAGCATACAAATTTGAGAACTTCCATAACAAGATCATCAAGAACCAAGGAAAGGGTCAAGGCCAGCAGCAGAACTATCACCAAAGAAACAATCAGAACAAAAGGCCAAGGCAAGAGCAGAATACTCAAAATCCAGTGGTTTGTATCCACTGTGGGAAAAACCATGAGAGTACCAATTGCCGTTTTATTACGGGAGCATGCTTTAGATGTGGCTCTATGAACCACCAAATGAAGGATTGTCCAAGGCCAAATAGACATAATAGGCAGCAGCAAGGAGCACAGCGTCAGGCACCACCTCAGAATGCGTTAGTAGTTCAGAATCAAGCAAGGCCACTACAGCAACAGGCACCACCGCAGCAGCATAGGCCACAGCAGCAACAACAGGCCCATCAGCAAGGGCAGAATCAGAATCAGCGTCCTCAGAATCAGAACAGGAATGCACAACAAGGCAGGCAACAGCAAGGACAGAATAGGCCACAACAGAGGGCACAGCTTTATGCTATCAATAGAGCGGATGGAGAGGCTGAAGGCAATATAGTGGAAGGTACACTTCTCGTATGTGGTTTTGAGGCTAGGGTTTTGTTTGACCCTGGCTCTACTCACTCATTTCTATCTCCAAAATTTGCTAAGTTGATTGATATGCATGCTAGAGAGTTGAGTTTCATTTTGACTGTGACTACCCCTCTAGGTAAGGAAGTTGTTTGTAGAACTTTTTACCCTAGTTGTCCAGTCATGATAGGAGAAGTAGTATTACCTGCAGATCTCATTTTATTAGAGATGCAGGATTTTGATGTCATCCTAGGGATGGATTGGTTAGCAGGATACCATGCTACGATGGATTGTTTCCATAAAATCCTAACTTTTAAGTTAGAGGAGACCCAGGCAGGGGTGTTGTTTCAGGGAGAGAGGAGTAGTTCTGGTGCAGGGTTTATTTCAGCATTGAAGGCTGATAGGCTTCTAAAAAGTGGTTGTAAGGGTTATTTGGCGTTTATCACGGAGGATAAACGGTCCCAAGGGGTGGAGGAGATCCCAATTGTTTGTAAATTTCCGGATGTTTTCCCGGAGGAGATACCGGGATTGCCACCCAATAGAGAGATAGACTTCACTATTGAGTTGTTACCGGGGACCGCTCCGATATCTATCGCACCTTACAGAATGGCTCCGACAGAATTGGGAGAGTTGAATATGCAATTGCAAGAACTTTTGGACAAAGGTTTTGTGAGACCTAGTGTGTCACCGTGGGGAGCACCAGTTTTGTTCGTGAAGAAGAAGGATGGTTCCATGAGAATGTGTATTGACTATAGAAGATTGAACCAAGTGACCATCAAAAACAAATATCCATTGCCAAGGATAGATGAATTGTTTGATCAGTTGCAAGGAGCTGCTTACTTTTCGAAGATTGATTTGAGGTCAGGCTACCATCAGTTGAGAGTTAGAGATTCAGATGTACCAAAAACAGCCTTTCGGACAAGATATGGACACTATGAGTTTCTAGTGATGCCATTTGGTTTGACTAATGCATCGGCAGTTTTCATGGCATTGATGAACAAAATATTTGTGGAATATTTGGATCAATTTACAGTAGTGTTTATTGATGATATTTTGGTGTATTCCAAGACCAAAGAAGAGCATGAGGAACATTTGAGGATAGCACTCCAACTTTTGAGGCAGAACCAGTTGTTTGCAAAACTTAGTAAGTGTGAATTTTGGTTGGACCAAGTCACATTTTTGGGTCATATCATCTCCAAAGAAGGATTATCAGTGGACCCGTCCAAGATTGAGGCAGTTATGAATTGGGACAGACCGAAGAATGCATCAGAGATCAAGAATTTTTTTGATTGGCAGGGTATTATCGGAGGTTTGTGCAAGGATTTTCGTCGATTGCGTCACCTTTGACGAAGTTGACAAGGAAGAATGCACCATATGTTTGGACAGACAAGTGTGAAGCTAGTTTCCAAGAGCTGAAGAAGAGGTTGACTACAGCTCCAGTCCTTACTTTGCCATCTGGGAGCGGCGGTTTCACCATTTTTACCGATGCTTCCAATGTTGGACTTGGATGTACTATGCAAGATGGGAAGGTAGTTGCATATGGATCCCGGCAGTTGAAAGATCATGAGAAGAACTAAGCAACACATGATCTCGAGTTGGCTGCAGTTGTTTTAGCTTTGAAAATGTGGAGACACTGCCTCTACGGAGAGAAGTTTGAGGTTCACTCCGATCACCGTAGTCTGCAATACTTGTTTTCTCAGAAGGAGTTGAACATGAGACAGAGGAGATGGATGGAATATATCAAGGACTACAATTTCCCAATCAAGTATCACCCGGGGAAAGCGAATGTAGTTACAGATGCCTTGAGTAGAAAGTCGGTGAGCATGGCAAGTCTTCGGGGGACCTATGTGGTACAGCAGTTAGAAGAGTTTGGAGTAGCTTTTCAGCCACTAAGAGAGGGTGTCATGCTGGCAAATATGTCAGTGTCAGAACCTTCGTTCATTCAGAAGATCAAAGAGAATCAATTACAAGACCCAGAGTTGGCTAAGATTTTAGAACATATAGCAGATTGCCCAGATTTTTGTGTTGTAGATGGAGTTTTGTACTATCGAGACCGCTTGTGTGTGCCTAACTTGGAGGACTTGAGGAATGATATCATGACTGAGGCTCACAATACCAAGTATTCCATACACCCGGGCAGTACGAAGATGTACCAGAAATTGAAGGGCAGATTTTGGTGGAATAACATGAAGAGAGAGATAGCAACTTTCGTCTCTCGATGTATGACATGTCAGTTGATCAAAGCAGAACATCAAAAACCTCCAGGGTTACTACAGCCATTAGAGATTCCGGAGTGGAAATGGGAGCACATTACCATGGATTTCATCTCGGGATTACTGAAGACTAGCAAAGGCAATGATGCTATTTGGGTCATAGTGGACCGTCTCACCAAGTCAGCTCATTTCCTACCGATGAAGACTGGGAAGAAAATGCATATGTTATCTTTGGCACAGTTGTTTGTCGCAGAGATCGTCAGTCGTCATGGACAGCCAGTTTCCATTACATCCGATAGAGACAGCAGATTTGTCTCGAGATTTTGGAAGACATTGCATGAGTCTATGGGTACGAAGCTTCAGTTCAGTACAGCCTATCACCCACAGACTGATGGTCAGTCAGAGAGGACAATTCAGACACTTGAAGACATGCTCAGGGCTTGTGTGTTAGATTTCAAGACTCAGTGGGATGAAGCCTTACCGTTGTGTGAGTTCGCTTACAACAATAGTCTCCACTCGAGTATTGGTATGGCGCCTTTTGAGGCTTTGTATGGCAGAAGGTGTAGGACACCTGTTTGTTAGGAAGAAGTTGGCACTCGCAGTTTCCATGGTCCGACTATCGTTAGTGAGACAAGTGACAAGGTCAAGTTGATCCAAGAACGTCTGAAAGTGGCTCAGAGTAGGCAGAAGAGCTATGCAGATTCTCACAGAAGGGACTTACAATTCAAAGAAGGAGATAAGGTTTTCTTGAAAGTGTCACCTACTCGTGGAACTTTGAGGTTTGGACAGAAGGGCAAATTGTCTAGGAGATACATTGGACCGTATGACATTGTGAGTAAGATTGGTGATGTGGCTTACAGATTAGCCCTACCACCTGAACTTTCCGGCGTACACAATGTTTTCCATGTGTCTATGTTGAAGAAGTACGTTCCCGACAGACTACACATACTCCGTTACGAACCGGTGGAAATCCGAGAAGATGTTACTTACGTTGAGAAGCCTAAACAGATCATTGACACCAAGGAACAAGATTTGAGAACTCGGACTATTTAGTGGGTCAAAGTGCTTTGGGAGAATCATAGACCGGAGGAAGCAACTTGGGAATTATGGGATCAAGTTCAGAAGAAGTACCCACATCTCCTACCGGAGGTGAGTTTTAATTTACATTTGGAGGACCAAATGTCCTAAGGGGTGGAGGATGTAAGACCCCGACCCGAGAGACCTCGATTAGAGTTGATTAAGTTGTGTTTTAGTTTTAAGTGTGTTTAGTGGTTTTTGGATTAGTTGGGGATTGGAATAGCTTTTATAATAGCTTTGGGGAATTTGGAGAGCCTCTTTACTTGTGGGACCCTTTGGGGGTTCTTGTGAATTACGTGAGATTGGGGGTTTACCGATGGTTTCCAAAAATTATGTTTTTAACCCCATTGGACTTATCTTGTTAATTCCTACAACTATCATGCCGACATCGTTTCCATTCGAGGACCCTAAACCCGACTTTTCACAAATCGAGGGCAAAATGGTCTTTTTACCCAAAACCTGGACATCAATTTCAAGGTCACCAAAATGTGCAAAATATATACTTTTTGGAAACTAGAAATTTCGCCGATCAACTTTGTCTTCTTCGTCAAAGTCGTTTGAAGCCCCGAATGCCATGTTTTAAGCCCGAGAAGTCTTTTAAGTTGTGGGCCCTATTCCCACTTACTATATATAGAGAGCTTCTTCTTCATTTTTCCATTTCTGGTAAAAACCCTAAAAGGAGAAGAGATTTCTAGCCCTAGGGTTTTCCCTTGCCTCTTTCTTGCTTCTTCATCTTCAATCCTTCACCAAGCTATTGCTAATGGAGAAATAGAGGTTACAATCTTCTTCCTCGTCTCAAGGGCTTCATCTTGACACCATTTTTGAAGAAAACCGCCCACTCCAAGACTTCCTTTGAACAACACCTTGCTTTTTGAAGAACTTCCTTGTAAGTGATCTTCCTAAAAGTTTTAGAATCTTGTTTGTTTAGCCCTAGGGAAACTCCATTTCGTTTATTGGAAGATTTTATTTTGTTTTACTTGGATTTTGATATTCTAGGGTTTGGATTTGGGTTTTTTTTTGTATAGGTGTTTGATTGTGGGCTTAAGAGGTGATTAGAGCTCAATTTGATTTGCATTGGACCCAAGGCAAGTGGATGAAATGATTCTCATGTGTTTATCATGTTTTATGCAAAATCTTGATTTATCTTCATTAATAGTTTTAATGGTTTATCATGTTTTATGAAAAATCTTGATTTATCTTCATTAATAGTTTTAATGGTTTATGATAGCTTAGTATTATTGATTTTGAATGATGATTTGATGAGATGAGGAGGTCAAGGAAGGGCCCAAATATTCATGAAGTTATGTTTGGAAGAAGGGGAAAGAAAGGAAATGGATAGGAGTTGGACAAGAGAGGAATTCAACCAAATGGGTTGAGATTCGTCGCTGTCCGATCGATCGCCCATCAGGTCCGATCGATCGGACTGTAAATAACTGAGAGTGTTTTCAGAACCGATCAATCGCTCATCAGGTCCGATCGATCGGATTGTAAATAACTGAGAGTGTTTTCAGAACCGATCGATCGCCCATCAGGTCCGATCGATCGGACTGTAAATAACTGAGAATGTTTCAGGACCGATCGATCGGCCAATGAGTCCGATCGATCGGACTGAAATGAGATGAACTGTAAAATAAAAGGGAATTGTGGGACTGTTCTCCAGATTCATTTCGAGCCCATACTCAAGTCCAATTCAGCTCTATCCCTTCTCTTCTTATTTGAAGACATTGAACCTGTAATGATGCATTTAAACCCATGAAAGAATTGAGTAAATTGTGATGGGTTGTAGTGGGGAGGTAATGTTTGGAGCCCCAATGTATTTAAGGACTTGTAAGGCATTACATGAAGTCCGGAGGGAGGAGGAACCTCATCATGGAGATTCCATGAGGCTTTCTAGATTGACCAATGTGTATAAGGACCCGGAATGTCCCTAACTCTTATAAAGAGTACCAAATTACATCATGATCGACATACGGGACCCTATTCACACTGATTCAATTCTAGGAACCCCATTGTTTAGCCTGTAAATGTGTGTGAAACTATTTGTATTCGATTTCAACCAAACTCCTAATTTGGGATTTCAACCCATAATGTGTGAGTACACTTGACCCGAGGGCATTGTGTTACCAAATTGTTAAGTTGTTTAGAACCGTCCCGACTTTTATGCGTCTTATACCTATGGGTACCCCGCCCCGTTATGTGTATTTATTTGCTTCGATTTTCGCATGTTACCTATGAGTCGGCACCACTAAGCTTGGATAACCTTATTGGTTTGGATATCCCCCTTCTATTATACCCGCTGCAGCATGGTTCCCGCCTCGCCCCGATATACCCGGTTCGCTACCGTGGTCCCGCAGAGTATTATATGTATTATATAAAATCGTTGACTCTCCTCACCTCATGTGACTGAGGTCAACGTCGTTGATTCTCCTCACCTCGTGTGATTGAGATCAATGTCCCGATGTGCTCTCATCACTTTTGTGAGAGAGGATTTAGTTTTGTGTGGTTGCCACCTTGTTAGTCTCGAATCCTTGTTACCTTACATGTTTCATTTGCATATGTACTTCTTTCAAGTGATATATTATTCTTTTACGAAGTTCATTATTTATATTCAAGCTTTCTAACTCTTGCAAAATATCATTATTTTATTATTGTAATATCTTTTCAGCCACCTGCCAGACCGTCGTGTCTGATCCATTTATTTTGGTACTCAGGTCCCGAGCTTATTGCCATTGAGGAGGAGCCTGAGGATGCGGTCGTCGAACCGCAGCGAGTGATTGAATGGCAAGCCGACGATGTCATTTAGACATTCGGCCTTGTCTTGAGAACGATACATTTTGGGATCTTATGATATCGTTATTTTAGGTTTTGTTGGTTGTATGGTCTTTGTTGACCATTATTTTGGGGCATTAATCAACTGATCTTTTGTAATTACACTTAACTTTACTTTTGGGGAATTATGCTTATGATCATTGCTCATTCTGATATCTTGTCATGTAATCATAAATCAGTCTTGTTTATAGAATGGAATAGCGTTAATATGATTTGCTACACGCTTCCGCAATCTCGAATACGCGTTTGATGTGTTATTGGTGAGATGATGTGTAAAGGTAATCCATAAATCAGTCTTGTTTATAGAATGGAATAGCATTAATACGATTTGCTACACGCTTCCGCAATCTCGAATACGCGTTTGATGTGTTATTGGTGAGATGATGTGTAAAGATAATCCTCACCGCGGAACCCTGTTGAAAAATCACGTGCACGGATAAATGTTCTTTTAATTCCGTGTGCGGTTTAGCCAAAGAGATGCACGTGGCGCGACATCATCACTGTCCCGATCCCGGACTTGGCTTTTTCCCCTAATCCCGGTCCGGGGTCGCGACACACACCCAATTCTCTCAAAGAGCACAGCCAAGCAAAAACCCCCAATCTCAAAGCCTAACCAAGATATTTGTGCAAAGAAGATGTTGAAAGAAGCTATAGTGGGAGTTATTTGAATTGAGTATATATGATTGAATAAGAGTTGAGGAACAGCATCAGTGTACCAACAAAAATAATCAGGTTCTGGGCCACTACAAGTTAACCCAATAGGCTGGGTTTAAAGCATGAACAGAACACTTGGTTCCTACCAAAAGGAAAAACAAAGGGAAAAACAAAAAACAAAAATAAATATATACAAATGGAAGAAACAACAAACTGATTGGAAAGAATTAAGTAATACTGACATTACTAAGTGATATAGTCACCCCAATTCACTAAAATGGAAATCTTCATATTTCAAGAAAATAGATGACACTAGGACCTCAGAGTGCGTGAATCGCAGAACTTGCACTAAATTGTCAACTACATCCTAAATATGTCAACTTACTTCAAGTGTCCATGAACTAACTTAACAGGCCACACAAGGGGGCTGCATCATTCATACGAAGTAGATAATCTAATTAGATGTAATGGGTGTCAAAAGTACCAAACCTGCCAGCAAAGTGATTGTAACCCCCTCCTGGACCATAATGACTTCTTCCTTTTGTTACATCAAACACATATATGTACTTGCAAAAACTGGTAGATTATAGAGATGAAACATTTTCAAACCACCCATTCAACATCAATTACAAATCCCAATTCCACAAACCATCAAAACCCACAACACATGAAAAATTCCTCAACCAATCACAACACACTTCACATGCAAATTCCATTGCACAAAGAGCACAAACACTTTGCTGGCAGATTTGTTAAAATAATCTAAACATAATCATAAAAGCAAACGGATTGATGAAAAGAGAGAGAGAGAGAGAGAGGTCCACAAACACACAAATGATTCAGACTAGTTGTGTTATCTTCGTGACTAGACTTTACTATTGCTTACCCTTTACTGGCAGTCTAGTACTTTGGTAACCTTCTCTTTGTTGTAGAATGTTTCTTCTTAAAAATATTACATCATCATTGCTTTTGGAAAAAAGGAAAAGAGAACAACCTGAGTGGTGGATCAACAACCAACTCAACGCCATCTTGGGAGTCGGATCACACACTGCGGAAGTTGTCAGTTTGGTAATATATTGAGAAGTGCAAGATCCCAAGGGAGTTTGACCAGCATGAAAATTATACAGAACAAGTGAATTCAGCAAAATTCCATATATCCAGGGCCAGTCCTAACACCAGAAGCCCGATCCAGATTCAGGCCCAGGTCTTGCAGAAGCAGCTCAAGTGAAGTTCCAGAGACCTTCTCTGATTAAGCCCAAGTGGGATTTGGAATCTTTCAGTTTGTTGAGTTTTGGTTGTTTACTTATCTAGGTTTTAGTTTTTAGTAATCTTAGAATGGAAGTATTTTTTATTATTATTGTTTTTGTTTTTTTTATATAAAGGCGTGTAACCTTTTTTTTAATAAATAAGAGTTATATTTCTTTTAGGTTTTCTGTGGAAATCCATTTTCTTATGTCCAAACATACATGAGTTTTTTTAATGATTTTGCATTATGCGGAGAAATGAGCGTTCAGTCAGTTTCCATCCAATCCACCCATATGTCTGAATCAGCTACTTTGATTTATCTGTAGTAAGAACAAATTTCTGATGTTATATGTTGAAAAATATTAATGCAATCAGTAGCGGCTGAATGTAGTAGACACCTTGTTTTGATTGCTATTACATGAAAGGCATTAATAATCAAGGGGCTGATTGGGATATCATGTGTGAATTTTTTCAAGTGGTTTGTCTATAACATCCAACTGTTTTGCATCAATTCTTCTACATGAAAATTGTGTTTACCAGCTGAAATTTGCATTTGCTGGTATAAGATTTGCTCAAAGAATTTGGTGATTCAGTCGGATTGGACACAAATCAATCTGGGTTAAACCAAGTTAGACCTGGATCAATCCAATTGGTCGTCCAAATTTTGATTGAACTGATCTTTATATTTACATAATAATGTCGCGACACTAATTTGGGGTTTTAAAAATGTTGTCCACCTCATTCAATAATCTCCATATCAGTCAAGATCATTTGGCAAATGCACAGATTACTTGTAGGCTTGAAAAGGTGATAACAAGACATAATAGTGGCAGTGAAACATCATACTCGCTTATTTTGCCATTTTTAGTAGGGTTACTTAGTTCTAGCTGTATCATTAATAGTAATTAAACTACTGATTCAGCAGTGGTATGAGTTGGTTATATAGATGGCTTATGTTTCCTAATCATTGTCTTAACAAGAAAAAGGATTTGGTTTGCAAAAAATGGGAAACGAAGAGAAATAAAATGCATTCAGTGGTGTGCTTTGTAATGGGTGCTGCAGATCCACACACATCCATGCTTGGAGTCTGTGGGCCTTGAACATCTGCAAACGGAACTAGCTTATTGATCTGTTGGGCCTCATAATGGGATAAATCATTTTCCACAGAACTTGTCAATGGATGATATAAATTATGACCCACCATAGGTCAATAAAAGATTGAATATTTGTACAAGGAAGAATAGTAAACTAGATGTTCATTGCAATACCTTCAAGATCTGCTGTGGTGACACCTTGATCCTCAAGGACATGCTCTGGAGTTTTCATAACAAGTCATCCAACGATCAGATCCTAAATCAAAGACATGTCATGTCGTCTTCTTTATATTGCAAGAAGTGAAAATAGCGCGTTACGTTTTAAAACCACATTTAAAAAAACAATTCAGTAGCAAGTTTTAGAACCACATTCAAATGATAATTTTAACAACTTGAGTTAGCCCACTCCTACATAGGGCACTGATCATTAAAACCATATATATATATATATATATATATCTTCAGCTCAACTAAGCATTCAAAATCAAGTAGTCAGTGATACATGCATGTTCACCTGAAGAACCAAACAAAAATTGTCTGTAAAATACGTATATGCAGTGCATGCAATTCCAACGCGAGTCTGCAATAGATGCATTTAAATGAATTCACCATATCATAGATTGATCCAAGGATAGACTTTGAAACATATGAATTATGCCTCTCCAAAAAATGTGGGAACTTCTCTGCTTTTAAATCATCTCCTCCTTGCCACAGCCGAATAATGTGTATCAATGCAAAAATCTAAAGTTTGTGATCATCATCATGAGGCGAATAATGTTAGGAGAAAATATAATATCATTTAAAAGTACTTACCAGAGGAAAAAAAACATGGGACTAAAAACACTTTGGATGATTGTGTATGTAGGCAAGTGGGTCACCTCCTTTCCAGAAGCTACTAATTTGGCATATGAGTATGACAAAGTGCTTTTATGAAAGAAAAAGTTCAAAAATATTGCTTCTCAGCATATTTCATGTAGTAAAAATTTGTGGAGCCTATTGATTCTATGAGATGTAATGGTCACATTTGCCAATCGAAGTCTCAGGGAAAGGATTTTCTGTTTTTTACAAAATTGTGAAATACTCATTTTTTAGCAATGGTAAATTTTCGACAACTTCTTTTTGGTACCAATTAAGATGGGTAGGCCGTTGCAAGATCCTATTGATGCAGGAGTGAACGAGAACATCATATAATGGACAGAAGATCACTGATAAGCAGAACCCAAAAGTTCAACTGGGTTTTACTTTTTGGTCTGGTAATGCAGGATCAGACTTTGCCTTTCCCATATATATAAACATAAAACATGAATGTAGAACAGCAGTTTCACAAATAAGGATAGACCTGAATTACTGAAATGTACATCGAGTACCTATTGAAAGCACAAGGATTCTACATTTGCATTGTACATAACAAACAGCTCCAAGAAGATCAGTAAGAATCTTGACAAGGTTGAGGGAGATGCAGATGACCACACTTCAAAAAATGTTTTTACCTTGAAGATACACCCACTCGGTTCAATCCACAAAGTAGTGCCCTTTCCAAAGTGTTGTTTACCATCCTTCCCAACCAAAGGAAAAGACTTCACCTGTCAAGAGTCCTCAAATATCAAGCAAAAGCTTACCACACAAGTAAAGCCAACTAACAACAAACATTATTAAGAATTTTAGAGCTCACAACAAACATTACATTTTGACTCTGCATTGAAAAAGAAGCAGAAATTACCAATTTTTCAGTCTTCTGGACTCCAAAATCAAAGATTGTGAAGGATGATGGGAGGGCAATCCAACTAACAAGTGCAATTCCAGCAGTCATCAAAGCAGTGGAAATGATGAGCTGGTTCTTCAATGCTGGTTCAATTTCCTTCACTGCCTTGATTTCAAAGAAATCAGTTGCAAAAAGAGTGGTTATCAAACAAACAATGATACCCATAGAGCTGATGAGCAGGGTATAACACATGGCAGTGAAATCATGGTTGATTCCAAAAGAGGAGATAGAAGCAACAACAACGGCAGCACAAGAAGACTCTGCATATGAGCCAAAAAGATCTGAACCCATTCCAGCAATATCCCCAACATTGTCACCGACATTGTCAGCAATCACCTGATGAAAGATTAAAAAAAAATCATAATAAATAATTCAACCCCATACAAGAGAGATGAAAAGGAATAATGCATCCAGAGAACAAAATATCTCACAGCTGGGTTTCATGGATCATCTTCTGGAATATTCCTCTCAACCTTACCCACAAGATCTGCACCAACATCTGCTGCTTTTGTGTATATACCACCACCAACTCTCCCAAAAAGAGCCATGGAGGACCCCCCGAGTCCATAGCCCTGATGGCCTCAAAAAGGCCCTCCCAATCATCACCATAGTACAACTTAAAGAGGTTGATAGCAATGTAAAGCACCAAAAGGCCATTTGCAGCAAGCAAAAACCCCATAACTGCACCAGATCTGAATGCAGTGATAAACAAATTCCCAACACCTTTCCTTGCCTCTAGGGTTGTCCTCGCATTTGCATATGTAGCAATTTTCATTCCGAGAAAACCAGAAACTAGAGAGGTGATTGCACCAAGCAAGAAGGATAGCATACTGAAGATGGCATTAGCAAGAGCAGGTTTGCACATCTTGTCCTTGCTATATGTGCATGGCCAGCTTTTTGTGCTGAAGCCTTCCACAGATCCAAGAAAGAGGAAAACCAGAATTGCAAAAGCAACCATAAAGACCCCAACAGATCAGATCCTTCAGAACATTCTTCTCAATGCAAAAACATCCCCCATCCACATCCAGAGATCGCCGCTTTATTAGCAAAGAAAAACTAATCAACATCTTAAGATCTGAGAAGAACCGAAAAACAACATTTCATCAAAAACCTTACCTCGAGAGAGAATCTCCTCCATCTTCTCGAAGAAACCTCTCCTTTCATCACCAAAATCTGCCAAATATCACAGAAACTGCAAAAACCAAGAGGAAAGAAAAAATTACTCTTCACAGATCCAACAGATTCCCTATGAAATCAAAGCACCGAGACTTCATATCATAGACCTAAAACAAGAGATCATCGTAACAATCTCACCAGACAGGCAGGATCCGGTCTCCAGAAGTTGGTCTTGAGCATCGGACGGAAATTGCAGGAGCGATGCCGGGGAAACAGAATCTCCTCCTTCGATGGCCGGAACCTGACGGCTTCTGGCGGTGGCATGGGAAAACAGTCGCCGGGAGAGCGGATTAGGTCGCCGGAAGATAATTGCTGAGAGGAGGTTTCCCGCGCCGTGGAGATTCAGCAGAAAACCCTCATTGCCTGCCTGTCTCTGTTTGTGTTTGTGGGGAGATGGGTTATGGAGGACGACGATGGGTTCTGAGTCCAATGTCAATGTAAGCCGGCCAGAGGAAAAGCTCGACGGGGACGAAGCGTGCGGCAGAGTCGTCGGAGTGGATGGGGATGGAGAGGAAGGGGAGGGTGAGGAAGATGTCGGAGCTGCTGCGAGGGGACTGGGAGTGGACGGAGGCGGCAACGAGAGATGATGAAGATGAGAGGAGATGAGATTCACACGGAGTGGACGGAGGCGGTGACGAGAGACGATGGAGATGAGAGGAGTGAGGGATAAGAGGGAAAAGGGGAGGGCAGAGCGCGGGAGGGGAAAAAAAGTTAGGGATTAGCGACCGCCAATAGCGGTCGCTAATAGTACTTACAAGCGGTCGCCCGCTTTTTCCTGCGCCAATACCAACAATTCTAGTAGTGAACGCATGAGATGTAAGAACATGACCCTTAACCCCTATGATTGACACTAATTAATTTAGCGGTTGGGGTTACTAAGTGGGTGTTTTATGCGTGTTAGTATAGTTTTGAATAACTTAGGGAAGTTTTGAGAGCCCCAGAGTCTACTTTGACCCTTTTTGGAACCTATTTGTAATTTTGAGAAAGATTGGGGAGTTATTCATAAATTCTGCTAAACTATTATTCTGAGCTCTTGAGACCGGAACCATTATTCCGGACAACTTTCGTATTCGATTCGAATCAATTTGAACCCTGAAATCTTTTAATTGACCAGTTCATTCATGAGTTAGGAAACTTTGACAGAGAGTTGACTTTTTCATTGGAGCATCGAAATATATTATTTTTTAGCCCAAAAATTAGATCTTGACCTGCCCAACAACTTTCATGGTGGGCCCAAACTCATCTGAGGCCTAAGAGCCCAGTTTGACCCCCGACACTCTTTTCGAGGTGTTTACCTGTAATTCTGAAAATCACAACTTCAGCATACAATCTCTGAATTTCCTGATCTTGGGCTTGTTAAAAATCTCTTTTGATGCCATACAATTGTTCTTCTTTGAACAAGTTCGCCCGAGTTCCTAACGACCTTCATTTCCTCGTCACAAGTTAACCTAAAGTGTAGCAAACCCATAAGCTAATCATACTCAAAAATATCTCACCAACCCCACCTACCACAACTTACCACCATAACTTAACTCTCATTCACTCTATCGTTCCAGCAAATAAATAGCCTACTCCTTCTCTTCGTTTTTCTTTATTCTTCTTCTCCTTCAATGGCATGGTGCAGATCATCATCTTAGTGGCACCACTTGAGAAATCCAACACCGCCGATCGATTATACGTCATCTCTTAAGCAACATATGTCACTTTGGTGCGATTCCATGACTGGCAACCGCTTCATCTCTTTTCACCTTCTTGTTTGAGCTTCTTAAACGTGAGAGCTCATCATCTTGTTGTTTTCATGATCTAGAGGTCCATTTATATAACATATGTTACATACATGAAGTGGTTCTAAGTGTAGCATGGGTTTTGGATTTCTAGGGTTTCCTTTGTTGGATTTTGGGAATTTCTTGTGGGAGGCATTTCTGCAACTTCAGGGGGTTGTGAGAAGGTTTTGGTAGAGCTTGGAGCCAAGGCAAGTACCCATTTGATGTTTCATACCATGCACGACTTAGATTTCCATGTTTTATAATGTTTTGGTTTAATGGTAGATGAATCTCATGAATTTCATGTTTTATTATGTTTAATGTGCTCTATAAGATGTGATTTTAGTCTCCAATATGTTTTAGAAATTTCAAGAACTTTAGAAATCTCAAAAGGAGTGAGAAGGGGCTTAGAACAGTGCCCACCGCTCAGTCATTAGATAAACAGTGCCCACCGCTCAGTCATTAGATGAACAGTGCCCACTGGCCATTGGATGAAGTCCACCAATCATTGGATGAACAGTGCCCACCAGTCGATCATTGGATGATCAGTGCCCACTGGTCGACACTTATATGTGTAACTTTTAACCGCAAGACTACGGTGTCATCAAGTAGTAAAGGAGTAAAGAGTCTCAGATTATCAATCCCACGAAAAGAGGATGGAACAAGCCATGAATCCAATTTAAGTAGAATTGAACTAAGATATAGATAATATAGAGAATTGAAGTGAATAATTAAAACTATTAAACTATGTGTGAAAAATGGAATTAAACTAAATAAAATGTAGAATAAAACTAAAATAGCAATTAGAATACTCTAATTAACAATCTAAAATATGAAATTAATAAGATCTAAGCTAATCTAACAAACTACACTAAGCTAGTGGATGAATGGTGGTGGAAATGGAAGATTTAAGATGAAGATGTGGTGTGAAATGTGTATGATTTTAAAACAAATGGTGTGAAGTGTAGATCTAAAAATCTAGAAGTGAAATAAAAAATCAAATAAAGATTTAAATTAACAACAATAATAATAATAGATTAGGCAATCCAAAATCCACTAAATATGTAATTAATTCAAACAATGCATGTTCTAATTTAATTCTCAAATCTACAATCCAATTAGCAATCTCTTGCCTATTGGATGATATAATAGTAAAGACCAAATTAAAGAAAATCAAAGACCAAGATCCTAAATCATCATCTAGCTACCCTAACAATAATTCATCAAAATCAAGCTAAAAAAGATCAAGGATAAGGGCTCTAAAGCATGCTATGTGAGAGAACTTAATCAAAGTACAAAGCATCAATTGAGATTATCCAAGCATCAAGTGTAGAGATAGAGCATGAGAAATGAGAGAGATTACCACAACTTTTTCTGAAATATACTAATCAATTAAGGCACAAGTAAGGAATTTAAACTAAAACATACATGGAATTGAACTAATCACATTAGTTAGCTTCAAAAGGAGAGCTTAATCCAAGAGCTTTAGCCATTAAACATCAAGAAAGGGCTCCAAATCTTCATTAATGATCTTCAATTATACACTCTCTATAGATTAGTTATAAAGAAGCTCCTAATTATAATCTAAAAGTATAGAAAAGGTAAAATAAAATTGCTAAAAGACTAACTTGCCAAAAGATCTCCTTTTTTTCTCTATTTTCTTTCACAAAGATTGCTTCCATTTGATTGGTTGCAACTTGAAGGCTTTTGATTGGCCCCTTTTGCTTTCATATGGATTGCTTAAGTATATGTGTTTTTTGCTTTTTGTGGTCCTTCATTTTGAAAGCTTTGATTGGTGGAGAGGTTAAAGTTGGATGAAATATCTTCCATAAAAAAAAGACATGTAATTGTTGGGGTTTGAACCCATAACCTATTTCATAGGAATCCAAGCTCTAACCAATACAGCAACCACTCCTTTGTGTTAAAACATGACTTCTTTTATGCTAAAAGTCTTATCCTCTTATTTTGAAATTCTTCAACACTTCACCAAGATTCCTTCATGTAACTTCTTTATTGAAATCTCTTCTTAATACCTCAGGACACTAGCCGGAAGGTTGGGGTGGTCGTGGGGTCCACCTATAAAAGAGAAATTACCTAAAAATGCGCTATAAATAATTAGATTTATGCATGATAATCCGATAATCCGTTTAATGTGATAGAATGATAAAATCTCTGTGTAAAGCAAATGATATGCATATGAGATGCTGATAAAATATTCCAAACTAATGAGGGGTAAAATATGCAATATTTAACACTCATCACACCCCCAAACCTACATTTTGCTAGTTCCGAGCAAAAACTATGAAGAAAAACTAAACTATACGCAAGAAAACACGGTAAAAATCCTAACTCACTTTTGCAGGAATCGCGGTTGCACTTAGCTCGTGCAACAAGTCGTTAAACCCCTACGTTTACTTTAATGGATGAGTTCTGCCTCGTGAGGGTTTTCAGTAAATAAATCCCACAAAATTCTTTTTATTTTGTAAAGAAAATACTTTTGATGTCCAACAGTCTTTAGCAAGCTAATAAGAATGAGTACTAAGTTAGGAATACTAGCCAACTTCTGAAGATATGTTAGTCAATACCTAAGTCTCACTGTGTATGTGTGTGCATTTAGCCAATAATCGTGCAATCTTCAAGTCGAAGCTCACACAACCATAATCCCCTTCGGAATACATTTCGCCTTGACTACAGTCTTACAGGTCATACTCTCAACAATGGAAGCACACATATTTTACTGACTAACTCTTAGTATGTGAGTATGAACAAGGCTAAGGACTCACATAATTGATGAAGAGCGGAGCTTATGTATAGAAAGATTGATCTCAAAAAATAAGATATAACCAATAGAAGGTGGAAATGCTCACTCAATAGGTCTTTCATAGGTTGTAATGGGGTTAGGGTTAATAGGTAGGAGTGGCTAAGGTTATTTTTTTTAGAAGGTAAGGGTCTTCAAGTCTTCATAGGAAGGTCTTCCACTGTCTTCACTTCTTCCTTTTGCTTTGTATTCTTTATTCCACTCTATCTCTTTTTAGTGCTTGCTTTTCTTTGTTTTCCCATATCTTTTTCTTTTTCTTTTTTTTCTTTGGTTCTCATTTCTATTTTTTCTCCTTTTCTTCCTTTTTTTTTCTTTCTACTTTTCTCTTTGGTTTCAACTTTCAAATTCCCTTATTCCTTTGTCATCCCTTTGTAGAATATCTATCTCTTAGTAGCCCATGTGAAGTTTTCATCTTTAATGCTCAAGTGCTTCCTTTCTTCATGTACCTTGCCCTTCTAAAAACAATAGGTCAAAAAGGCTATATATATGTGGGTGATGAGGCTTGGGACAATGAAGGAAGGTTTCTTGTAAAATAGACTCAATTGGGCTACTAAGGGTATAAAATGTAATAGGTGGATTCAAAATCTGGCCATTGGTTTTTCTTTTTAGAATGCCTATCATCTTCCCTTAAGTTCGGAGAAATGCATCATAAGCTACAAGTTAAGGTTTCTTCGCATTTTGATGTCACCTCTATGGTTAGAACAATGAATAGCACTTATGAGATCGGAAGTGCTAGACTAAGAAGTTCTAGGAGTAGCTCTTCGTTCTACTCAGGAATAGCGTAGAAGAGTCCTCACCCAAACGGATATAGATAGCCTCAATCGCTCAATGGCTTCTAGTCTCTACTAATGATTCTTTTGGGTGTCTAGGAAGTGGTTTGCTCTTCTCTTGGACTACAATCATATGGCTAAATGTGTAAAATATATATAGGACTTGTACATACGACAACTCTTTAAGCTAAAATCCATGGACAATTTTTGAAAAAATTTCAGATTTTTAGTGATTTTGGAAATTTTTCGAGTTTTTAAAGTTTTAGGAATAAATGGAAAACAAAACAACTTATGTACATGCAAAATGCAATGCACGAAATGCAGTGCCTCACCCCCAAACCTATCATAAACATTGCCCCTGATGTTTATGCAGAACAGAAATAAAATAGGACAAGGAATGTAAATTGAAATTTCTCACCATGGGGTGCCGACACATAGATATATTGGGTTGGCCTCCTAACAAGCATTAAGTTTAATGTCTTCGGCCAGACACAACTAACATTGTATGAGGCCAATCTATCCTGGGTCCATAAAAAGGACCTCCTCAGTAACATTCTCAGGATCCATAAACTCAAGGTACTCTTTTAATCTATGCCCGTTCACTTGAAATGTGCTACCATCTCTGGGATTCAAAAGTTCAACTGCACCGTGGGAATGGACTCAAGGTTCACGAGATGGTTTGGCATCTTCTTCCAGTTGAATCTGGTGCATAATTATAGAAGGACCGCTTCCTTTAATGTTCGAGATGGTCCAACCTAGGACACTCTGATGGTCTTTTAGCACATCCAGTATTTTCTTTTCTTGCTCTTCCTCAAGGTTTGAGGCAATAATTACTAGGTTGCTAGCAGAGGGCCCCAAGTAGGCATACTTTAAATTCTCGGGTAATGGTTTCAGTTCTAACTTGGGTGACTTAACAATAATTGATTCTTCTTCGACCTTAGATTCAGACGTGGATGTAAAGATAAGCTCAATTTTCTATTTCCATTGGCCAACATCCATCGGCTGGGCCGAATTCAATAATACATTAACTTCGCATATAGACCCGTCGATGTCTATGTCGGCATTGAAGTGAGCCAGACATTCCTCCAGCGGATCTGTGTAAGATGATGATTGAACTATTTGATCAACTAATTTGTCAATCATGTTCACTTCCTCATCATCATCTAGGTTCGATGTTTGGAGTCCGTTATGAAAAATATTTAACTCCAACTTCATGTTCCCGAAACTCAGTGTCACAACCCCATTCCTGCATCGAATCATTGCATTTGATGTTGTAAGGAACTGTCGACCAAGAATGACAGGAATATGTCGGTCGGGGGCTGCCACTGGTTCAGTATCTAGAATCACAAAATCAGCTGGGAAATAAAAATCCTTAACTTTGACGATCACATCTTCAACCACACCTTCTGGATACTTGATTGACCTGTCAGCAAGACAAAGGGTAATATCAGTCTTCTTCAGTCCTCCCAGGCCCAACTGCGTGTACACGGAGTATGGCAGTAAATTCACACTTACCCCAAGATCAAGGAGACACCTCTCTATGACAGAGTCTCCTATCTGAATGGTAATGGTAAGGCAACCAGGGTCTTTGTATTTGGGTGCAATGGTCTACTGGATCAAGCCTGATGCTTGGGCTGCCATCACAGCTGGGTACTGAGGTTTTTCGCTTGACAGTGGTCACGTCTTTCAAAAACTTGGAGTAAGAAAGGATTTGCTTTATGGCATCAAGGAGGGGTATGTTTATCTGGATATTTTTGAAAACTTCTAAGATTCCCTCAAAGTGGTCCTTCTTCCTAATCTCCTTCAATCGGTGTGGGAATGGTGCTCTAGGTACTACTTCTAAAGATGATGGTTCAACTATAATGGGATTCTAAATCTTCTCTTTCTGTGGCACTCCTTTTGGTATGGATTCTTCTCTCTTTTTCTCTTTTTCTCTTTCTGTATTCTCTTTCAAATCTTTCTTCAAATTCTCTCTCTCGGGTTGGACAACTTTCCTTGAACTCTCTGGTTTTCCTAAAAAAAAATTCTCTCTTTGATCCTCTTCAGGCATCTCAACTCTATTGTCAACAGTCTTTCCTGATCTCAGAGTATGGATTGCATGCACATACTCATTACTCTCTACCGAACACTGGCCTCTGGGCTGATTGGGCTGTCCTTTCGAATTATGAATGGTTTGGCTCGGAAATTGGCCATTTTCTCTCTCAGACAACTGTAAGGTGAGCTTACCTAATTGGGCCTCTAGGTTTGCAATGGATTGGTTCTGGGCCTGGTTAGTCTGCTCTTGGATTTGAATGAATTTGGATAACAGGTTCTCCAGATGAGAGGATTGCTGAGGGGCTTGTGTTGGTGTAGAGTAGTTAGGCATCTGATCTGAGACTAGTGTCCTACACTAGTTCTGTGGTTGGAACAGATGTTGTTGGTGAAATTGATTCTGCTTTGTGGGCTGCTAAGGATGAGGAACCATGGGATGATTATTTCGAGTAGGTTGCTGGTATTTCTGCCTAGGATACTGTGGCTGGAATCCGGGTTGACCTCCCTGGGACTGAATTGGCTCGGCTTAACGGTATGAAACACTGGAGTGGAACCTATTGTCTAGGTGGTAGGTTTGATTAAAAGTGTTAACAGTTGATTTCCGGAAGTTTTCATAGGAATTCAGTGCATTGGCTTGCTTGGCCTTGACAAATGGCAGACTAGGGCAACTCTCAACCGTGTGCTCAGAACTATCGCATAATACACAAACATGATGCTGTTCGCTCATACTTCTCAAGGTGGGCTCATGTTGATGAGGGGTGGGTTGGCATAACATCACAGACATAGATCCTATCTTTTTGGTCAAATTTTTCACTCCATGAACTAAACTGGTCATCACATTTTTCAACTCAGGGTCCTGTTTGATGTTGTACATTCCAGGCTTCTTGATCCCTGTCTCATCTCTCTCCAAATATTTCATATTACTGGTCCAATTTTGTGAATTTTCTACAAGCTTGATAAGGAATTCGTATGTTTGATCGGCAGTCTGATTCATGAAATCTCCTTTGTGCATTGATTCAATCAAGATACGCTGGGGGTTCGTAAGACCTCTATAAAAGAAATGTATCAACTCTCTTTTGCCAATCCCGTGATGTGGGCACTTGATCAATAGGTCATGGAATCTCTCCCAGGTTTTGGCAAACTCTTCCTCGAGTCGTCCCCTAAAGTTCCTGATGGCACTTCTAAATTGCTCGATTTTGCTCATTGGGAAAAATTTGTACATAAACTTTTTGACATGCTCATCCCAGGTGGTAATGGAGTTTGGAGTCAAGGAACTCGGCCAGGCAGCTGCATGATCTTCTAGTGAGAGGGGAGAGGGGAAACAACCTAAGCTTCACGGCTTCACTATTAAAGTTTTGATTTCTAAACGTGTGGCAGATGGTCAAGAATTTATTCAAATGGATATAGGGCTGCTCACACTCAGATCCATGAAATTTTGGTAACATGTTGATGGTGATAAGCTGGATTTCAAATCGGTCCGCATTATTTTCTGGCAAAACTATACATCTAGGTGAAGTTGATGAAAATGGTGCAAATAGTTCATTGAGGGTCCTTTGCTAAGGGTTTTGGGCAGCCATTGTGGGTACTATGGGTGGGGCGGGTAAAGCAATTAATCAATCCTCACTAATTGGCCTTTATCACGTATCCACACTCGCATACAACTGCGACTAACCTATAATGCAATGGTCAGCTCAATGGAATGAATATATGCAACATAACAAAAAGTTCGAAAACTAAATGAAAAGCTAATCTAAACTTAGGTTATCTAAAAGAATTCTAGATAGCTCCTAACTGTGAAGATGACACTCTGGCCTCCAACCTGGACCTATGAAATGGAAATTCTGGCCAGTTAACCCCCAGGTAGATGGTGGGATTTCGACGCGCTAGGCGAAGGCTCTTCTTAAAAACCAACTCCTCAAACAATGAAGTTGTCTCCCTATTTGGCAAGATGGTAGCCAAGGGACAAGGTTTGCTTAGGCACCAGAAAATCTGCCAAGGCACACAATTGGCACAACCGCGGTGGTCTTCCCTAGTGAGCTCGTAACCTAAGGTCACATTTCTACTCAATTTTATTATGGTTTATTGGTTCTAAACTAAGTGAGAATTAAGATGAAATCCTAAGGGCAAGGAAACGGTGATGAAATCCGAATCCTTATCTTGTTGGGGTAATTTGCCCTTGACTAGTAGTGCACATAATTACAAGTGTATTTAAAACGATTACACTACAAAGCAAGGAACAACAAACAAAGTAAACCCTCTTGCAAGGGATTCGCGGGGGTTAGGAAATGCAAACATCCCGATTTATTTCGAGGGACAAATCGGTTGTCGTCGACTCACACCACGGACACCAATTTTCGTGTAAGAATGTGAGGGGCCACGACGGTAAAGTCCAACCGTCTTCCTTCCCTACAAGCAATTTATTGCAATTCTACTAAATAACTAACTACTTAAAGCAAGTAAAGTGCATAAAGTAAAGTAAATGGGTCACGGGCCGACCCACAACCAAAATTATTACAATGCCTTGATAATAAATACCTAATGCAACCAACTAAGAAAGAAAATAAATGGCTAAACTAATTCTAAACTAGGAAAGCAAGTAAAATCTTCAAGTTCTCCAATGCACTTTTCCACTTTCCTTTGCTCCAAGCGAGGAATTCCTTACAAAACAAACACAAACAATATGTAGAATCCACAAGGAAAGAATAAAGGAAAGATAAAAAGTACACTAAGCTAAAAATGAGTTCGAATCTATAGAATTCAAAGCTTTCCAATGCCTCTCCCCGGCAACGGCGCCAAGAAATCTTTATGGTCCTTCATTTTGGAGGCTTTTGATTGGCTCATATCCTTTCACATGGATTTGTACCATGGCAAGCTTTGATTAGTGGAGATGTTAGAATTGGATGAAATATCTTCTATGGGGTTTGAACCCATAACATATTTCATAGGAACCCAAGCTCTAACAAATACACCAACCACTCATTTGTGTTAGAAAATGACTTCTTTTATGCTAAAAGTCTTATCCTCTTATTTTGGAATTCTTCAACACTTCACCAAGATTTCTTGATGCCTCAGGACACTAGCCGGAAGGTTGGGGTGGTCGTGGGGTCCACCTACAAAAGAGAAATTACTAAAAACGCGCTATAAATAATTAGATTTATGCATGATAATCCGATAATCTTTTTAATGTGATAGAATGATAAAATCTCTGTGTAAAGCAATTGATATGCATATGAGATGTTGATAAAACCCAGACTAATGAGGGGTAAAATATGCAATATTTAACACTCAATAGCCACCGGCCATTGGATGAAGCCTACCAGTCAGTCACTGGATGAACTATGACCACTAGTCAGTCATTGGATGAACAGTGCTCATCAGACAACACCCTTCTTAGTGGCCAATAGCCCATTTTCGGACCCATTTTTTGCTTCGTTTCTTAGGGAAATGACCTTAAACTTCCTCCAAATCTTTTGTAAACCCTAGAAATATGTTAGGTGGGCCCTAAAAGTGATTAAACTTCAACCTTAGAACCTTGAATCATGCCCAGAAGATCTGAAACCCTAGATCATGGTTGTAAGGGACCAAAACCTAGATTTTTGTCGGAACCATGTAACCTAGACCTTGCCCAACACATGTTTTAGACTCAAGACCAATGTGGATGGCTCTATAGGTCATTGAGCACTCTTAGACTACTTAATTACATGTTGAACAACCCAACGACTAGTGTAAGCAAACTTGGAATGCCGAATACAATCACCTTCAGAAGCACCAAGAAAACACATATTTCAAGGTATTTAGAATTCAAAGTGTACATAGAGTTGAATAGTGTTGTTCATTACTTGTTTAGCTATATTTTACATAATATAAGTATAGAAGACCGTAACTTGATAGAATGGACCAGTTCGTCCATGTTTGACCCTGAGCTTGGCGTGCATTCATTGCCCTGCGTTGCACCTATAGACTGACCGGATCACTAGTTTGGCCTTTTCGGTTGGTTAGCGTGCACTCAATGCCCTGCTTCCTTCCGGATTGATCGGATCCACCCTGCCCCTTTTCTACTCGTTTTGGGTTCCTTCTGTCATGCCGGATTGCTGCCTTTGGATATGACCAAGATCGCATAGTTAGACCTAGTAGAGACCGTTAAGTCTCAAACTACCTTGTTTGGACTTGTAAGTCCTGTCCATTAAGACCGTGGCCTGGTATTGATATTAGTGTCCAAATCCGTGATGTATAATCTAGTTTAACAAGAAAGTTGTCACTTCATCAGACCCACTTATTATCAACCGGAATTGAAACTTCTAGAGCAGGAGACCAACAAAGCAAGAAAATAAAAATAAAATAATAAAATAAAAGATTTGAAACTTAAATCTTAACCAACCTTAGGAGCGGTTCACCCGAAGCCTGACCAGTAATTTAGCAGGTCCAGGTTCGTGTATAAAGTCAGGAATCACCAATCCTAGTTGGGGCCCAACTACTACACTGATTTTCGGTATGAGTCATCATTTTGTTGCAATTGTTCTGGGGCCTATGAAAAGCCCATCTGGACCGTTTCTATCCGCCTGCATTTGAATTATCAAATATTTGTGTTGGCCCTGTTAGACAGACATGTCTTCATATTTTAACCACAAGCAGTATTATAACAACTCCACTGAAGATTTAGCCAATTGGCCTTCTTTTGTTAAAGGGAAAACCATATTTGCTTGGATGTTTCTTCTTGTTTTAATGAACCCTGCTAACATCTTCAATCCAATCCCATCAGGACTCAGTCAAACGCACATTTTTTTATCAGCACCAACGAACTAACTCTATGGGAAAATGAGCCAAATGGACTTCTCACATTTGAGAAACATTTACGGTTGGATCTTTTATCTTGTATAAAGTGGCCCACTTCATATTCATCATACCATCATCAAAGTCTTCTCCAATTTATTTGAAAAGGCTAAAAACCTGTTTAGCAAGTCTTGTCTATTTGAAATAGATCCATTTGGAATAGTGATGTTTCAATTTGACCTTTTCACAAGTTTGGGATGTTGATTCAATTATAACAACAAAACTTGTCATTATGTAAAAGTCATACAGACAAAGTTGTCCTACTAATCTAAAATTGGAATCAAAGTATACCCGTGGCAGGGTGGGTTTGATCTTACAAATTACAAATGCATTCCTACTAGCCCTCGTACGGTTGTACCTGAGAAAGTTTAACTTTTCTAACATTGCAGAGCTCAGCCTCTTGAAAGTATTTACTGTCTACAGAACCATCTGAAATACCGTTGTTTTGGATTCTTCCTCTTGTTTGAACAAATCCATCTCAAATATTCTCTCCAATCGAATCAAAGAGAGCCCAGTCACAGCATTTTGGAATTTTCACAATCACAATCCATCAAAGGAAAACGCAAAAGAAACTGGCATTTAGGAACCATGTTACATTCATGAAGCTGTGAGCAATCAGTCCTTCTCATCAATTTCATCTGAAGAACCTACCTCAAACCATCTCAGCTGAAGCGAAAATCTCATTGTATATTTGATCTATGGAGCGAATCCTCTTCTGGGTCATCTCTTTTTCTCTCGTTCTCCTCATCCACATATCAAAGTCAAATGATGAAGCCGAGAAGCAATCCCTTCTGGACTTCTTTCATCAACTCAACAATGGCAGACACCCAACTGATCCTGGTTTTGGCTGGAACTCTTCTTCTGATCCTTGCTTAAATCAATGGAAGGGCATAACCTGCAATTCCCAATTGTCTGTTAAGAAAGTAGCACTTGAAGATCTAGGCCTCGCCGGAATTTTCAACGCCAATTCCATCTGTGGAGTGAAGTCCCTAAGTGTTTTGAGCATTCAAAACAATAGCATTCATGGAGAGATCCCCGTAGAAATCATTGGATGTAAGCAACTGACTCACCTTTATATCAATGACAATCAGTTCACTGGAATCCTTCCAACCTCTCTCGTCCGCTTAAATAATCTAAAGAGGCTGTTCATTTCAAATAACAACTTCTCAGGCGAGTTACCAGACTTGGCCAAGATTTCGGGTCTTATGTCTTTCCTTGCTCAAAACAATCAGTTCAGTGGAGAACTACCGAAACTCGACTTCACTAACCTTCAGCAATTCAATGTCTCATTTAATAATTTCAGTGGTCCTGTTCCTGATCTCAGTGGTAAATTTGGTGTGAGCAGCCTTTTTGCTAACCCAGGATTGTGTGGGGAACCGCTGCAGAACACTTGCCCATCATCAGAACCTCCAAGAGCACCATCAAAAAGGCGATCTAGAGAATGGAAACGGGTTCTCATGTACATTGGCTATTTAGCTCTTGCTCTGGTCATTGTCCTCTTCCTTGCTTTCAAGCTAATTAGTCGAAAGAAGACCATCAAAAAGAGCATTGGTCCAGAAAAAAAGGGAGTAACTGAAGGTAAAACAAAGTCCAGTAGCGAATCCAGCGGCTATAAAACTAATGCAAGTAGATCTGACTATTCGATTCCTTCATCCAACGAAAGCAGTATGATGCCACCATCACCATTGGTCGTTCTCCCGAATCCAGTGATAAGGGATCTGAGCTTTAAGGATCTTCTCAAGGCTCCGGCTGAGTTGCTAGGGAGAGGAAGACATGGTAGCCTCTATAAGGTCATAGTCGAAGGCATCGCTACCCTTGCTGTTAAGAGGATTAAAGATTGGTCGATTTCAGGCCAAGATTTCCGAAGGAGGATGGAGAAGATAGACCAAGTAAGACATCCAAATGTGTTGCCTGTCTTGGCCTTTTTCTGTTCAAGGCAAGAGAAGCTCGTGGTCTATGAGTATCAGCAGAATGGAAGTCTCTTCAATCTTCTCCATGGTATGTGAGCCAAAATTTTCTGAAACTTAAAACTTGCAAAGGAGACATCACTGTCACTCTACACTGATCTCCAATGTTTTTTTTTTTTTTTTAAATTCAACTAAACAAAATTGAATGAATTTGAAAATTATGTAATTTGTCTCCAAGATGTAATTGAGTGACTTCAAAATAACATACAAATGCACTTTTACATATACATGTAAATAGAATTACTGGCTTGGTCATGGGGCTCACTTGGATGCATGGGAATCATGGGAAAAGGGGAGGATTAATGGGGAACTAGAGATCTGCAAAAATGGAGACCATCTGATCACCCTAACCAATGATATATAAGGGCCTCAAACTTATACAGTTTTTAGCCCTAAATGAAGTGCATGTTTATGTGTTTTCCGCATGATTAATCCAATAGTGAACATAAGTTAGATGAAAGATTCAAATTGGGGTGAGTGCCAATTCGTAGAGGGTAGAGAGTGACAAGAATCAGGATAGGCTCAAAAAAGCTAGAACCAGTTGGACCCAACAGCCAGGCTTCTAATTGCTAAGTTGCAGACTGCTCATTCTTGATAATGCAGATACACGATAGCACTGGTGCATGATATGTGCCTTTTATTTACTTAATAAATGTACATCTAATTTTACCTTAATCAATTAGGTTCAGTAAATAATTAGAGGCACTATACAGCTGTGCATCCTGCACTAGGGTAAGTGGAAAGTTTGATGTCTTCCAAGTAGGCTCCATGAAAGCTGGAACGAGGTCAATGAACAAGCGCACTGCCTTAGGAAAAAAAAGAAGAAGAAAAACACCATGGATCAAGAATATCCTAGAGTGAAAGATTTTAACTCTTCAAGTAATGGCCTACCAAGACAACTAAAAATAGAAATGTTCCAACAAAACACCAAAGATTAGATGGCTAGGACATACCAATCTGGAAAATTTTGAAACCCATCAAGATCTGGATCACAACCTAATAATTCCTGATTCACTTGATTATTCTTTGGTTTTTACGCATCTGTGTATGCTCGCGTCTATGTATATCTATGCATATTAATATGTAATACATATGCTCAAATGTATACATGCCTATACATATTTATGGACATCTTATTTGAGTGTCATTGATGCTTTTGAGTTTTACTTCAGGAACCCGAAGTGATCGAAGATTTGATTGGGGTAGTAGATTAAGTATTGCAGTAAGACTTGCTGAGGGCCTGGCCTTCTTGCACAAAGAACTCTCTGAAGATGGGATTTCTCATGGGAACCTAAAGTCCACCAACATCTTGATGAACAAAAGCATGGATCCATGTATCAGTGAATATGGTCTAATGGTTATAGACAATCAATCTCACTCACCTGTTGGACATAGCAATGGCTGCAAATCATTGGATCACAGCCAGGACCACCCTAACTGCTATTTGAAGGCAGACATATATAACTTTGGAGTAATTCTTCTTGAGATGCTGACAGGGAAGCTGGTGCAGAGCAATGGGTTTGATTTGGGTAGCTGGGTTAATTCTGTGGTAAGAGAAGAATGGACTGTCGAAGTCTTTGACAAGGCCCTGATGATGGAAGGTGCAAGCGAAGAACGGATGTTGAACTTGCTACAAGTCGCAATGAAGTGCATAGACCCTTCTTGTGAAGCTAGGCCAAGCATGGATGAAGTTGTTAAAATGATTGTTGGCATAAAGGAGGAAGAGGATGGGTCGTTTTGCTTTGAAACATGAAATTGAGCGGATGTTGTTAGTCTAAAACTTTTGGTGTAAGTAATGAAGAACATTCAAATTTTCTTGTTTATAATTTCCTGCAATGTTTCTATGATTGGACTTGTGACTTGTGAGGCGAGAATCTATCACCATGAAATAAAAAGCATGTGGTGTTATAACCATAAATCATTTACTCGGAATTTCTAACTGAAACAGGTCTTTTCTATGATATAAACTATATACCAAGTTCTTTCATAAAAAATTTCGTATAAATCATGTACTCGGAATGTTCATTGTTCATGAATCATGATGAATCACATCACCCTGCTCTGTATTTATCCTTCTCAGAGATGTTTTCGTGAGAGCAGTAGAGCACACTATAACTGTGACATAGTATTTGTGAGACTTGAATAAACTGAAAACGCAATGACCATACTCTTTCCTAGAGATGTCAAGTGCGGCCCGGCCCGCTAGTCAACGGGCCGTGGCACGGCACGGCACGGTCAACGGCACGGCCCATGACGCGGGCCGTGCTGGGCCGAGCTACGCTGGCCCGCTGGCCCGTTAGGCACGGCCCGCCTGGCCCGCCAAAAAAATTATTTTTTTATATATTTTTTTAATTTATAAAAATCTAATTCCCAGCCAACTAACAACCCTAGGCATTTTCTAATAAAAAAAAACACTTACATAACTTGGTAAGGTAGGACTTTAGTGTAAATTAGTCACACTAATAATGAGGGGCAATGTGTTTTTGGGGAGAAGTAATAAGGGGAATGTTTTGGTGTGACACACTTACCTTCACTAAATTTGCCCCCTTGCCTTCACTAATTTTGTTGTCTTCAGAGATATTTGAGAATCTCAAATGAAATTCCCTACCTGGATTCATCTATGTTCAAGAACCCCTGAGCATTTGAGAAGTTGAGAATCTTTATAGGTTGGAAAGCTCAGAATTAAACACAGGAATATGTTCATAATTCAGTCATTTATGTTCAATATAATCTCGTCACATGTACCTATAACTCCACTCTCGATCACATGACATGAAGCCATATATTTATATTGATATGAACACTAGGAAAAAAGAAGTAAAAAATATGTAACCATGATAAAGATAATGAGAATTATTGACTAAGACTAAAAACCCATAACTAAAAAATAAAGAAATTGATGCAAATCTCAATAAAATGAAGTCCAAGGTTGTGGTTTCATGGTGGGTCATTTGGAAGACTTGAAATAATTGTTGATAAAGGTAGAAATATTTAACAGCGCTAAGTTGTTGTTTAAAGTATGATAATTAAGCCAAAAAATAGAAATTGAGTTTGCCATCTCAATTGAAATATCCTTAACCATGGCATTTTAATTTGGCTGAAAAATGAGTAGAAAAAAGGACATGCTGTACACTTCTGCAACTTAGACTGTCAGGAAATAGCTCCCCCTGCAAAAGTAAATAAGTACCCAGAAGTAGACAACCGACGATCAAGATCGCCTGCAAAATCAACATCTATAAAGCCTTCAAGTACTGATTTTAAGCCTCCGAAACACAAGCAAAAATCTGATGTACCTCTCAAATATTTGAAGATCTACTTCACTGCTTCCCAATGCTCATTCCCAGGGTTAGAAAGAAATCTACTCACTACACCCACTGCATGAGCAATGTCTGGCCGTGTACACACCATGGCATACATAAGACTCCCAACTGCTGAGGAGTATGGAACAGACATCATCTGTTCCTTTTCTGCATCTGTAGTAGGACATGATCTTTTACTAAGCTTGAAGTGACTGGCTAAAGGCATGCTAACTGGCTTAGCATCTATCATGTTGAATCTCGCTAGCACCCGTTTAACATATTTCTCCTGTGACAACCACAACTTCTTGGCATTCCTGTCACGACGTATTTGCATTCCCAAAATCTGTCGTGCGGGACCCAAGTCTTTCATGTCAAAAGTTTTTGACATATCCCTTTTCAATCTGCCAATCATCTCACTATCCTGTCCAACTATCAACATATCATCTACATATAAAAGAAGGATGATAAATTTGCCATTACCAAATTTACGAACATAAACGCAGTGATCTGCAGCTGTCCTCCGGTACCCATGACTCACCATGAATGAATCAAACTTCTTGTACCACTGTCTCGGCGCTTGTTTCAGCCCGTAGAGACTCTTTTTCAACCTGCAAACCAGCTGTTCTTTTCCTTCTACCTCAAACCCCTCCGGCTGAGTCATGTAGATCTCTTCTTTCAGATCACCGTGAAGAAATGCAGTCTTCACATCCATCTGTTCAAGTTCAAGGTCCATGCTGGCAACTAGACCCAAGATAACTCTGATAGAAGTCATCTTCACAACTGGAGAGAAGATTTCATCGAAGTCAAGACCCTTCGTCTGCGCAAAGCCTTTAACCACGAGCCGTGCTTTGTGCTTTATCAGTTTTCCACTGTCATCTATCTTCACCTTGAACACCCATTTGTTCTTCAGAACCTTCTTGCCTTTTGGGAGTTCCACCAGCTCATAAGTATTGTTCTTTTTCAAAGAACTCATCTCATCCTGCATAGCCTTCATCCACTCATCTTTATCTTCATGAGTTTTTGCTTCTGGGTAGCTCTCTGGCTCCCCCTCATCAGTAAGCAAAATATAATCTGATGCAGGATATCTTGTTGATGGTTGACGCTCTCGAGTAGACCTCCTAACCTGAGGTTCCGTGGTTTCTGATTGAGGAGACTGCTCCCCCTGCTCAACACCCTGTTCATCTGGCAACCCCTGCGCCTCTTCACGATCTAAATCATTTTGTCCACCTTCTCCACCTGTAGTCTGCACTGGAGAAGGAGTCGGTGTGAGATCAACCACTCCATCAACAACTTCATTAGACTTTTCAGTCTTTTCAATATCTCCAAAGAATTGGTCTTCATGAAACACCACATCCCTACTTCTGATAATTTTTCTTTTCTCTGGGTTCCGTAACCTGTAGCCAAACTCGGCTCCACCATAGCCAAGAAAAATGCAACACACTGCCTTATCATCCAGCTTTGAACGCTGCTCCTTTGGTACATGTGCAAAAGCCTTGCACCCAAATACCTTCAAATGAGAATAAGAAACACTTTTACTTGTCCATACTCTCTCCGGAAGATCAAAATCCAAAGGAACTGAGGGAGACCTGTTAATCAGGTAAACGGCAGTCAGAATAGCTTCACCCCAAAATGGCTTAGGTAGCTGTGCCACTCTAATCATGCATCTCATCCTTTCAAGAATAGTACGGTTCATTCTTTCGGCTACACCATTGTGCTGTGGAGTACCAGGAACTATTCTTTCATGTCGAATACCATGCTTTGAGCAATAGCCTTTAAACTGGTTGGATGTGTACTCACCACCATTATCTGTGCGGAGACACTTCAAGAGCTTTCCTGTTTCTCTTTCAACCATGACATGAAACTGCTGAAATACTTGGAACACCTGATCCTTCGATTTCAACGCATAAACCCAGACTTTCCTGGATGCATCATCAATAAATGTGACAAAAAGCTTATTGCCACCCAATGACTCTACCTCCATGGGACCACAAACATCAGAATATACCAAATCCAACACATTAGATTTTATCGTTGATGTTTTAGAGAAAGAAACCCTATGTTTTTTACCAAATAAACAATAATCACAAGGTTCAAGGGATGTACCTTTGGAGTAGTTAATCAGTTCTTTCTTTGCCAATAACTGCAGTCCTTTCTCACTCATATGTCCAAGTCTCTTGTGCCACAGATTTGGAGAGGATCTGTCTTCAACAGTATTCAACACACCTTTGCATAGCTTCACATGTGTCTTGTACAGCGTATTACACGCCTTCCCTCTCGCAAAAATAAGAGACCCTTTAGTGAGTTTCCACCTGCCATTTCCGAAGTAACTTTCATAACCTGCACGGTCCAATGAAGTCCCTGAAATCAGATTCAACCGCGGATCAGGAATATGTCGCACATCTTTCAGCGTCATTGTGCAACCAATATCGGTTTGAATGCAGACATCACCGATCCCAACAATATTCGAATGACTTGTGTTGCCCATCTTCACAATGCCAAAGTCTCCTGCTTTGTACGTCGTAAACATCTCCTTAGAAGGAGTAGCATTGTAGGATGCTGCTGTGTCAACAACCCACTCAACCTGATTATCTGCAACACTCAAACACTCTTCAACTTCACTGGTAAGAATCACTACTTCATTATCCAAAGTAGCAGTACTGTTAGTGTCATTCTTCTGCTCATTGTTGGTTTCTTTCTTTTCCTTCAAGACAAAGCAATTCTATCTAATGTGACCCTCCTTGCCACAATGAAAGCATTTTCCAGACTTTTTCTTAGTCTGTGATTCCTTGCCACGACCCCCCTTTGGTCCCCTACTCTTACTCCTCCCTCTATTCTCAGTAACAAAGGCCTGTGCATTATCTGTCCCTGCAGTTTTCCTTCTTGTTTCTTCATTTAACAAGCTGCTAGTAACCTGACTCATTGATAACACACCATCTGGAGTAGAGTTGCTCACGAAAACAACTAATGTCTCCCATGTATCTGGTAAAGAACTTAGAAAAAATAAAGCTTGCATCTCATCATCAAGGACCATCTTCATTGTAGCCAGTTCATTCACAATGTATTGAAAATCATTTATGTGATCTTCAATTTTACCACCCTCCTTGAATTTCATATTCACAAGCTTTCTAATCAGAAAAGTTTTGTTTACGGCGGTTTTCTTCTCATATCTTTCTTCTAACTTCATCCAAAGGGTTCTCGCATTGGTTTCATTAGACACGTGATGAAATATGCTGTTATCCACCCACTGTCTGATGTGACCAATGGTCTTTCTATGCATCTTTTTCCAATCTGGATCAGACATATCTTTTGGTCGGGCACTATTCCCCTCAACGGGATCATAGAGGTCTTTGCAATAGAGTATATCCTCCATCTTAGGTTTCCAAATCAACCAATTGGTATAGTTGAGTTTGATCATGGTAGTGTTTACAATGTTGTTCTCCATCTCAATTAAATAATCAAGAAAATATAAACAACTTTCACTAACCTCAATTTCTGCACCAATCTGTAGATCTCATCACCACGAGCACGCTGGAAGAAACGGATCTGAAATCTGACTCTGGATGGCTCCGATATCGCAAAAATAGTTTTCTGCGCTCCGATTAGTCAAACTTTCTTGTTGACTATCAAACTGCCAATCTTCTTCCACAGTTACGTAGATCTGCTCGCAACGAGTCTGTAGGCGCAAACGGATCTCCGATCTGACCTTGGATGATCAAGATATCGACGAAACAAGTTTCTGCCGTCAATCTGGTCAAACCCTTGTTGACCGAACTGTGCGCTGACATGGCGTTGATGTCAGCAGAATCTGGAGTGGGCTTCCTGCTTCACGGGTCAGGCGGAACTGACCCAGAACCTGACCTGACCTGGTCCTGGTTCTGTGGGCTTGATGCGCTGGGCTTTCTGCAGACGGGTCAGGTCAACCTGACCCGAGCCCAACCTGGCCTGGGCTTATTCTTCTCCCCAAACAGAACTCTGCTACTGGTTCTTGTAACTTGGTTCTGGTTTTATAACCAGAACACGATGGAGGGCTGCTCCGGCGATGGTGCGACGGCACGGCACGGCAGCGGACTCCGGCGACGGCACGGAAGCAGCGGCGGACCGGCGATGATTCCGGCGACAGTACGGCGCACGGACGGCGGACTGACGAAAAAGTGGGCGGCAACAAGCTCTTTCTCAGGCGATGGCCTCCAGCGGAAGGGCGGCCCAGTGATGATCAAAGAAAAAAAAAAAGATTTTTCTCTATTCTCTGATCGTAGAACCTCTCTGTCAGGCAATAAGCAGTCAACGGAAGCAGATCGGACCGGCTGAAATCTGATCCGTAAAATCCAGATCACCCCCTCCTTCTATGGCGATGCACAGCGGCGACAATAAATCCGGCGAGATCTGGTCTCCTGAACACAACGATGGCGGTCCAGGATCTTCTGTCTTCTCCAAGTAAAATCTTTCTCCGTTTCGAATTAGGAATTCGATCTGTGTGGCCTGGCAGAGATCGGAACCGATCTCTGTCTGTTTTTCTGCAGCGAAGAGCAACGTGCAGAAATCCTCCGGATCAATTTCTTGATCCGATCTGTCGATCGCAACGCGGCAAGCCCTAGGCTCTGATACCACTTGTTGTGCGCGTGTATGCGGAAACGTGAATCAACGATCGAACGAACAAACAACCACACAAGACAAACAATCATACACAAGAGAATTACGTGGTTCAGCAATCTTGCCTACGTCCACGGGAAAGAAAAACTCGACTCTCCTTTAGGTTCACTCTTCTCTTTGTCTGTCTGTCTGTATATATCATGGGTTGCACATTACATCATATATATAATGTTCTCTTTCTTACCCCCTAAGAAACCCTATCTTAGTCAATAAGAAAGTCCCGGTACAATTACCATAATACCCATGTCCATGAACCCAATTGGTCTGGACCTACTAAGCCGAACAATTATCTGACTGTGACACGATTTTATCTGGTTTTCTTTCGAATGTATATGAGATTCTTATAAAATACTATGAGTTTGGTATGAGATTAAGTGGATTTCGCATGAATTTATTTAAATTTGAAATGTATTCAATTTTGTTTTAAATGAGTTTTTTCTGAGATTGTTGTTAATTTATCTGAGTGTTTGTATAGGTTATCTGACTTTGGCATGAAGTTATCTGATTTTAAATTAAGCTTATCTCTGTTTTTGTATGAATTTATCTATGTTTGTTGTGAATTAATCTGAGTGTGAGTTGAATTTATCAGAATTTAAAATTAATTTATCTAAGCTTGCTGTGCATTTATATTAATTTGATGTAAACTTTTTTTAACTTTGATGTGAGTTTATATGAATTTATCTATGTTCGAAATCATAAACAGTTCACAAAAAAGTTATGTCCCATCGATATGAGTTTTTCTGCATTCGATATAAAATTATCTGACTAGATTAGGTTTGGTTTGAATAGATTTGGTTTGGTTTATGTGAATCTGGTATAAAATTATCTGTGTCTCATGTGAATTAAAATAAATTTGTTCATGATTTTAACTGGCTTTGTTATGGTTCTATCTAACTTTGCTTCTGGACTAGGATGAGTTTGATATCATTTTAGCTGAGTTGTACATGTACCCCAATGGCTGAAAGCACCCAAAATAGAGAGAATGACACAAAAAAGGAGCACCAAGCAAAGTCACCTGTCAATTTAGCTCAAACTTGGTATCAATAGTCAAACTATTTGACAGCATCAAAAGAATAACAACTACTGCACATAAAGCTGAGCTGAAGAAGACACCTTTTTGGTTTCTTATAAATTCCATATTGAACAAAAAAGGTTACAGATAAGAGATGCAGAAAATATGATAAAGACATCATGCAAATTCTAGACACATACAATAGCGCAGAAATAAAATATAAAATCTAAAGCCAGTATGTGTCGTTCACACAGAAGACATCTCTCTAATATTTGGAATACCCCATGGATCAAACACCTTAGATTTGAAATATGCAAAGAAGAAAGAATCGAAATTCATAGCAAGGAGATTCTCAAACATTAGAAGAGTATCTGCTCCAAAACTAAAGGAATAGTTGGATATTGCACTCAATGGAGCAACCGAAGTTGATGTGGCCGATGTGTCAAGGCTGATATGCCTTTTACATCCTTGTGACGATGTTTTTTCAACACATGGCAACTCAATAGGATGGCCATACGTCAGTTATGTTGAGAATTATGTTGAAATAAAAAAATTATGCATGGACAGAAGAGATAACAAAGTTTCTCATGCAATCAGTTCACACCAGAAATGAAGGCTCGGATAAAGTAATTGGCTATCTATTTGCACTACCGGTAAGATAAACAAACAACCTTTTTACATCTATAATTTTACAACTTACCAATAAATTTATAAATTAAATTTGACTATGTTATTGTGTCTCAATTTAAACAGTATTGGTTATGCGAACACACGTCGTTGTTGGAGCCAATCAAATCTAGTGAATTCCCTAGATTGATGAAGTGGGATCTTAAGGGCTTAAACAACGCACTGCAGAAAAATCCACTAAATACATTACATAGTAAACAGGCCGGTAATATTATCTGAATTGAACATTCTTGATGTTATTATATTGGAAGTTGTCTGAATTTATCTGAACAGGGAATACTATGTAACAGATAGTATAGATATATTTATCTGAATTTTATATGCCTTGTTGTTATAAATTAACAGTGTCTACCACTTCAGGTCATCGTTGGTAAATTGGAGAGGACATTGCACGAAGAGAAATGCTTCCTGACATATGTGAATAGGAGCAATGATGATGATAATCAAACAACTAAGGAGGAAGCTAAAAATAACGACAAAGAAATTGTCGAAGGAGTAGAAGAAGGACATGTGGAATATAATGTTGACCGTGATGATGATGTTGACAATAATAAATCCATTGAGCAATCAAAATAAAAAGAACATGACCCCGGCCAATTTCAACTGGCCCAAACAACGGAAACATTGTTAATTTTTGAATTAAGAACAAAGAGAAAATGAAGGGCAAGAAGAAACAACTGGGACTGAACAAAGAATTGAATTTCTCACATTTCCTTCAGAGTGAGAACACTATGAACAAACAAATACGGTTGTAGAGAATGTTGTAAGCGATGTAATTGGAAGCACAAGTGAATCATTGACTGAAATACCACCAACAAAGCTAACTGAATTTGAAGGAGGCAGTATTAAGAAAATGTCAGAGAAATGCCAGCCATCTCCAACAATGGAAAACAAAGAACTCAGAGAAATTATTGAAGAAAAATAAAGAACTCAAGTGAATCATTTTCGATTTCACTCGTTCATCAGCTAAACAGAGAGAAACAAGACTCCCAAGCTCAACTTGACAAAATCATATTTGAATTGAAAAGAGAAAAAGAAGAAAATAGTAATCTACAAAATGAACGGATGGAATTGGAAATAAGGGTAATCAGCTTGACCAAAGAAAGAGATGATGCGGTTTCATTAACCGAAAAGGTCAAAAATGAAAAAGCTGAGCTAGAAACAAAGAACAAAGACCTCAAAACCAAGCTGGAAAATTCATCTCTCGTGGTCAGCTCCCTTAATGAACAGCTAAAGCAACTGCAGCAGCTATCGAAGTGAAATTCTTCAAGAGTTGCACACGCAGAAGAGGAATTAAAAACATTGAAATATAAAGTTGCAATAACCGAGGCATCAAATCTTGATTTAGAAAACAAGTTAAAAGAAGCTATACTTCTTCATTCAGGCACAGAGATAAAATTGGCTAAAAAAAGTTTGGAAAAAATAAATCATCCAACAGCAAAACAAATGATGGGTGAGCAGCCTCCTCAACCAACAATCAAAAGTAAAACTGAAAAGGTATTTTTGACTTTTCAAATGAATTTATCTGAGCCTTAAATGATTTTACATATGTCTGATAAGATTTTATTTAATTTTGATATGAATTTTTCTGAGATTCATATGAATTTGTGGCTTATATTTCAATTTATTTGACTTTGGTAATAAATTTATCCGAGTTTTCTATGAAGTTTTGGGTGTGTTTGATAAAAACTTATTTGACTATTGTATGATTGTATCTGAACTTGATTCAATTCTATATGAATATTTAAATGGAGCATTACATATGAATAGATAGTGCAGGTTAAAAAGGTGTCAGAACAATCATCAATGATCAAAAGAGTAAAGAAGCGACGCGAAGCAGCAGCAAGGAATGTTCTAGAGCCAGAACAGAAGAAGGCTAAGAAGCAAAAGAATGTAGCAAAAGATAAAATGGCTGCTCAGTAAGAGGACTTTGTTGACATAAATGATCAAATGCAACACAAAGCTACCAGTAAATCAGAGAAGAAGAAACCATTTAAGCTCCCCAAAAACTCAATCACCAAACTGTTGAATGAAGCTGACAAGAAGAAGTTAAAACTCATATATGACACAGAAGGATATAAGTAAGTTGACATCATGTATTACTCTGGAAAGTCATCAATAATATTATAAACAAACTAATAACATTTCATATGTATAATTGGAGTGCAATAGTTTGGGGCGGGGGAGAAAGTGAAAACAATGTGTTATATGAGGACATTATTGCAATTCTATCTAGCGCTGATATATCAAGCAGTGTAAGATACCTAACGGACCTTGAAAATGATCTCAAAAAACTAGGAAAGGAGGGCCTGGAGAAGGACGAAAAATCATATTTCACCAGTAGCCTTTGCTGGGTAGCACAAATAACTTTTTTGCCATGTCTGCAATGGAATTCATTAAATGACATTAATACTCCTAAATTCGTGCAGACAATGCTCACTAGTCACTGCTGAAAACAAAAATATGAGAAAAACCATCCTCGATCATCAAATTTCACCATATAAAATGCAGAATCATAGATTCGTCCACTTTCTAATGAACTCTAATGGAAAGAACAAAGATGCAACACCATTCCATTGGTCTCTGTTAGTACTTGATCGAAAGCAAGGCTAGTGGATGCACTACAACTCCATGAGGCCAAGGGAGAAAAATGCAATTAATCACTACTTCAAGGATGCCTAATTGCTGGTACATGTCATTCATTATAACTTTTTTAAATCATGGTTGACACAAGTTAATATATGTGGCTAATGAAAATGTTGTGATCACAGAAACAGTATGTAGAGAATTACAACTACGTCAACATTGAGGAAACGCAGCCATATAACGAGTCATATATCTGCATGGAAGGAGCACCACAGCAGAAACAAGGATCGTAAGTATTGTAACAGGAATTCAGATTATATAAATAAAACCATAGACAACCAAACAATATGAATAACCGACAATACTATGTCGCATTACAGGCTTGATTGTGGCATCATCATGTGCTACCTCATGACTCAAATCTCTCATTGCAAACTAGTTGACAACCACTTGGCACAAAGCGTCGTCGACAGTTTTAGGGCAGAATTAGCAGTCAAGTTCTTGCATGACGAGAACCATACTTGGACAAAAGAAGACTTTGAAGCCAAAAAGTTCGCATCTTTAAAGGAAGACTGACAAACATCATGGAATTTTTTTTTCACATGGATAACTGTAAGATGTTGGAAGCAACATTAATAAAGGAAGACTGACAAACAACAAGGGGTTTTTTTGTTTTTTTTTATTTTTTGGTTCACATTGATAACTGTAAGATGTTGGAAGCAGCGTTAAAGGAAGACTAACAAACATCAAAGGATTTTTTTTTGGTACAAATATAAGATCCTGGAAAGATGTTTGTAAATGTAAATACGGTTATCAATTACGAAATTCAAGTCATTTTCTTCCATGTTGTCATTGCTTTATGTTTGTTATGAATTCAGAAAACATACATTATACACAAACAGAAAAGGCCACAACAATATCTAGAAATCATAGAATTTAAAATGTTTTGATAAAAAGAACGAAATACATTTATCTGCAATTTTCATAAAGCTTAATTTCTCTGTCTTTTCAAAGAAACTCAGGTAAATTTATTTTCTTTTGAAAGAAACTCAGATAGATTTATCTGAGCTGAAATAAAAATCAGTGAAATTAATCTAAGTTTTGAAAGAAAGTTTGATAAATTTATCTGTTATTGTATTGGAGGTCGAGTAAATTCATGAAAAAATTCATTACAAAAAAGAAAGATAACATCAATATTTTGAAGCAACACTGATACTTTGCAATTTAATTCACCAGACAAAATCCAAATTGTTCTCTATACATGTTGACAGTCACACATTATCATCACCAAATTACAAAAGATGACAAATTCAACCTAATGTCAATGGCAACTCAATAGGCTCATTGCAGGACTTTTTATTATGACTCCCAATCCGCCCACATCGTCCGCATTTAATCTACATTGGTGATCTTGACAAGATCCTCTTCTTTTTTGGCCTTCCGGGTTGACGCCTCATCACAGGGGGCTGAATCACAGCTTCTGCAATTGTTGTCTCTGGCTTGCTTACAGTTAGGATGGGAATTATAGATTCAAAGTATGCATGATTGTATATCTTTATGTGAAAATACTGATCCACATAAAAGTTTAGATCCTTTCCACTCTTTTGCATAGCAGCACATGCGTGGGCACACGGGAAGCCATTAATCTGCCACTTATAGCAGGAACATATACGATTGTAAATATCAACAGTGACCGACGGGTATATAAGAACATCAAAAACAGTGTCGCTTGACCGCCGAATGCTCACAGCCTACCAAGCTTGATAGAAGCCTCGAGCCTCTTATCCATGTCTGGACAAATGACTCCATTCCATAAGCTAGACATTTCCCTCCTATTGGCCATCTATTCCATTATTTGAACCCTTATCATGTTAACCATCTTCGTAATGGGCAGTTGACGTGCTTCTCTAATCCAAGAGTTGAAAGACTCAGAAGTATTTGAACACATCTCACCATACTGATGGCCCTTAAAATAAGCATTGCTCCACCTTTCATGAGAAAGTCCGGAGAGAAATCTATCCACGTTCGAACCTCCTTCATGTCTAAATGCCAACAGCTTTGCACGGAATACAGGTATAATGGGGGCATAAGCACATTCACGCGGCAACAAAACCATCATTTCTCGAAATTCATTTGTGTACCCCCCTGAGAACTTATCTCTCAAATTTGCTTTCAAATGTTGGAGGCAGAAAGTGTGATGAGCAAATGGAAATACATGTGCAACACCATCCACGAGACCGTCATTTTTGTCAGAAACAAAAGTGATAGAGCGGACATATGCAACTACTTTCCTCAAATTCCGCAAGAACCATTTTCAATTATCCTCAGTCTCCGAGTTTACCACAGCAAAAGCAAGAGGAAATAGACCTACCACATTTAGGAAATCATTTATTATCAATTAAGGAGCAAGGGTAAGTAAACATTGAAATAAAAATAGATAAGATCAACATTATTAAAAAAAACATAAAAAATCCGCAAGATGACACTTTACCTTGATTACCATTCTTCCATGTTGTTGTCAATGGATTTCCTTTGTACCTGCCTTTCAAAAATGTCCCATCTAGAAACAACAGCGGACAAACATAATTAAATCCACAAATCGAAGCATTGAATGAAACAAACAAATGCTTGAAGCACATGGTGGATTCATTGTAATCTAATACAAAGAGACTGCCTGGATTTGTCTCCATAGCAACATTAATGTGATGGACCGCCGCTCCTGCTCGAGTTCCTACCGAGGTCGGCGGACGTGGGAGTCCGTTGGGTCCGACCCTTTCGTAACCGGGGGGCAGGGGCGTGCATCAACATTTCTTTTTTTGTGGGTGTGCCAGATTTTCTATTTTACTGGAATTGCAAATGGTGATCCGGAGATCAACCTTCGCAGGAACGAGGGAGAGAGAGAACAGAGAAGAAAGAGAGATGAGAGGGGGAATGGCGCGCGGTGTGTGCGGAGTGCAGGAAGAGGGAGGGGTGTACCTGGCCAGGGGAGGCGTCCGGCGGCGCGAGGAGGAAGATGAAGGCTCTGCTGGCTTCCGGGGCTCCTTCGCGCGCTTGGCAGTGCTGGCGATGAGAGGGTCGTGCGCCTGGGAGAGGGAGGGAGAGGGAGGGAGAGATAGATCGGGATGAGAGGAGATGGGTTCTGGAGGACGATGATGGGTTCTGAGTCCGATGTCGATGTAATCCGGCGAGAGGAAAAGGTCGTCGGGGACGAAGCAGGCGGCGGAGTCATCGGAGTGGATGGGGATGGAGAGGAAGGGTGGGTGAGGAAGATGCTGGAGCGGCTGCGAGGGTACTGGGAGCGGCTGCGAGGGTACTGGGAGAGACGATGTTGATGAGAGGAACTGAGATTCACGGGGAGGGAAAGAAAGAAATGGGTGCGGGGTAAGAGGGAAACGAGAAGGGCAGAGCGCGGGAGGGAAAAAACGTGGGAAGGAAAAACGAAAGAAAAAATGGATTTTGGGTCAGCCACCGCTCTTTTTCCTGCGCCAATAGCTTATATTCCAGTAGTAACGGTGGTTTATTAACGGTTACTGGTCCGTAACAAAATAATTTTTAAATCGAGTAAATTTAATGTAACACTTTAAAATCAATGTTAACGCCATAAAACGTTAGGAAACTAGTTACACTTAAAAACCGTTACTTACCAAAAATCTTGAGCGTTACGAATATCCTATTTTGGTGTGTAGTGGGTGGTTCCTCCACAATATTTTCGGAGGCTTCCAGCTCAACGAAACCTTCTGGGGTTTCAAGGGCATTTCCAGACCAAGGTTTTGTTCCTTTCCACGGGTCTTCTTGATCGGTAATTTTCCCAAGGCTTGCTATGAGATGATCCCAATCGCCTGTTGAAACCGAGTCGAAGTAGGCTACTTCTTTTAGAGATGAGGGTTCTTCTAGGTCAGAAGTCCACACGTCTGTGCCATCGGACAACTCCTCTTCATTTTCGGAGAAATCGTGCCAATTGGATGAGCTTCCTGGATCTTTGTCAGGTGACTCATCAAAGAGATATCCAGGGAGATCGATGTCTTCATGGACTTGAGATGTTGAGGCTTGGTCAGTATATTGACTTTTAAGCCTTTGTGTCAACTGTCTCAAGGGAGTGTTAGGATCATACCCTAATCCGTGTGAAGACTTTTCTACATAGCCGTAGAGTCTCCAATCTTCTAGCTGGCTTTTGGTCAAGACGGGCCCCAATGGCGTGAGAATACCGCGTCCTTCTCCCAAACCGACTGGGTTTTAGCGTCATAGCCCATTTTCTTCATAATAGCTTGTGCCACAGAACTGTATAAGGATAGTTGAGGCATACCTTTATTTTGGAAAGGTTCAAGCATGGAGTTTGATGAAGAAGCATCCGATCTATGGAAGAAGATCGGCTTTTCCTTTGTTGAAGTTGCTGGAACAACGAAGGAAGCTGACATAGGATCTTCTATGTCAGAAGTTGTCTCCATTGGAGTAAGAGCAGGCTGAACTTGCTGAGTGTCAGCTTGGCTTGACGATGTGTCATCTTCTGGCTCTGAATCCGAGTCCGTGTCTTGCATGATAGACACGAAAGAGACAACAAATTTGCCCCCAGGCTTTTGTTTTGCCTTCTTCACTTTAGTTGTGATGACCAAAGGCTTTGAAGATTTGAGGGAGATGATGAAGGGAGTTTGAATGCTCTCTTCAGATTTACCGGATGGTTTGTTTTCTTCCGGTGATTGTTGAGGAGCTTTGCCTTTATCTTTCTGGAGATTTTCGGCAAAGGATGCTGTATGCTTCTCCTCTTCTTCTTTTCACCTTCATACATCTGTGAGTCTGCGAAGTGGATTTCTTTACCTTTGAAGGGTTTTCTGTCCGCAAAGACTCGATGTATCATGCCGTCGTCGCCAACAAACTTGATGCATTGATGTAGAGTTGAAGGGACAACACCATTCTCATGGATCCAAGGGCGTCCGAGAAGGATGTTGTAGCATGAAGGGGTCTTTATTGCATACACTGTGACCTCAGAGATAAGATCACCTATCTGTAATTTGAACCTGATTTTGCCGATAGGCCTTTGAGTACTCCCATCGTATCCAAAGATAGATACAGATGTGTGGCTTAGTTTGCTGGGTGGGATGCCCAACTCTTCAAGAGCCGATGTGGAGATGAGGTTGAGTGCAGAACCTGGGTCGATCTGAACTCTATGCATAGGCATTTCCTTGATATACCCTGTGAAGTACAGGGGTCGGTTATGCCTGGTTTCGCCAAGTAGGAGGTCATCCTTTGTGAAGGCGATGGTTGCACTGGCTGCTTTTTTAACCGAGAGGCATTCAATGCATGATCCCTCAGTTTTCTTCTTTTCTCCCTTTGAGGAGGCTTCTGAGTTTTTGACCCGGTAATCCAATTCAATTTGGAGGACTTGCGGGGCATGTTTGTCGACATCCTCATTCAGCTTTTGTAATTCCGAAATGAGATTATCACGAGTGTGCGGAGACATTCGCAACAAATCTAGGATGTGCAGACGTGCAGGTATGTGCTTGAAGTGTTCAATCAAGTCATACTTGAAAGCCTCCTTAGGGCCTGCATGTTCATCATTGTTGCCACTAGGGGCGCTTACAACATCTTTTCCCGAAGGATTTACATATGTAAAGGAAGATTGGTTGTAATTTTGTGGTAGTCCCGGCCAGAGCGGGTGCCTCTACCAACTTCGAGAGCTTCTTGAGAAGGGTCTTCGTTTGGAAGATTGTCTTCAGGATCAAGAGGCTGTCGTTTTTCATTTGCTGAGGATGTATCAGCAGCAGAGTTACCATCCTCAGTGATTGTGTTGCATGGAGCATTTTCCGGGAACAAGTCCTGAACAGCATCCAGCAATCTTTCTTCTTCGTTGACTAATTCATCGTCCCAAGCATCAATGGCTGGGAATTCTTCAGTCAGGAAGGGTGTGAACTTTGAAGTCACAGTCTCAGGAGAAGAAACCTGAGAGGGTGTCATCTCAGTGAAAGTCACGTGAGACGAGGTGGCTCCAGAAGATATATTGCTAGGCGTCGCCGGAGTGTAAGTGCTCTCATCAGACGATGCTTCGGAAGAGCTATAATCCCGAATTATCACATTACAGGAAGCTCTGACGGGAGACGTTGCCTGATCGGAGTCAGACTCATCCTCGGATGTGAGAGGATCGTCTATCCAGCAATTTTCTCCATTTTCAGGAGTTAAGGGAGGATGTACCTTGTTGACGCGTTCTTGCTCTTGTTCTAGAGCGAGTCGCTGCAAGATCCTTGCATATTCTTCGAGATCAGGTATGGGAGCCGGATCTTCTTCTTCATCATCTCTTTGTGGCTCAACATTGTTGATTTCCACTGGAGTAATGAGAGGTGCTGGGTTAGCAGCATTTTCTTGTACAGCTTCTTGGTCTTCTTCATCATCAGACCAGGATCCTTGTGGCTGTAGGGGGTTATACTAGATTACTGGCATAAGATGAGACTCAGGAACCCATTCTTCATCGGAGAGATATTCTCCTGTTTCAAGGGACTCCTCCCACTCGTCTGTGTAGTTGGATTCGAATCCATCATCGGTGTCGCTGGATTCGTATCCATCAATGGAGAATCCAACTACCGAATTGCAAGAGTATGATGTCTCCTGCATGGCTTCTTTGAATTGAGGTGGCATGAAATCACTGAGAGTGAATTTCCTTACCCCCTTTGAAGTCTCTGGAAGGGATGTTTTTGTTACCTCCAGTGAAGCGGTAGAGGAAGCCTCTGCCTTTTCTTTGACCTCTAGTTTTGGCTGGGTCTTCTCTTGCCGTTTGAGCTTGAGGAGATGTTTCTTAGCCTGCCTTCGCTGTTGAGCTGTAGGCTTTTTTTCACGACCTCCCAATTTTCATCTTCCAGGAGATCGGGATGTACCCATATCGGTTGTCCGTCTGGTGTCGGGTAAGGAACCAGTTTCCTGGATGCTTCGATTGAGTTTATCACCTTGAAGGAAGTAGATTCTTCTTCTTCGGTGATCTTGATGTTTGTCCACATGTCACCATGTTGACGGAGGCAGACCCATAGTTTTTGTCAAAGGTGATGACTCCGTTTTTCCACATCTCATTTATTTTCTCTCTCACAATGAAGCATTGATTGAGAGGATGCGAGATCATTTGGTGGTATGGACAGTACCGAGGATCGTTGGTTTTGCCAACATCACCCGGTCTTTTTGGTTCAGGCAAGGTGAGCTTGCCGTTTGCCACAAGAGCCCCGAAGATTTCATCAACATCTTCATCAAATGGGTATTTCTTCTCTACTCGTTCTTTGAAGGCGTCTGAGAGTTCAGGTCTCTTACCAACAGCTTTGTTTTCAGCTTTCTTTGGTGGCTGAGGAGCTGACTTGGTCTGCACATTGAGGACCTCTTTCTTCTTTGGTTTGAGGTCGTAATGGCAGTTGGCTCTTTTCTTGATGATTTCTGACTGTTGAGGTCTTTAATCACCGTTTCAGCTTCCATGGAAGCTTCTAGGAGTTCTCCCAGGTTTTTTGATTTGTTGCCGATGATCATGGAGCGGATTCTGGCTCTCATGTTGTTTCGGCAGATGTCGACTAGCGACGCTTGTGGCAATACATCAGAGCATTTGTAGCCATTGCTTTCCACTTGTGAATGAAGTCATATGTTGATTCATTCTCCCCCTGTTTTAGGCTGCACAACTGAGCCATAGTAGCGGGATGATCTTCACCTTTAAAGTGAGTGAGGAAGCGTGTCTCTAGCATGGCCCAGTTTTGGATTGAGTCCTCCGGCAGAGTGGAGTACCAATCGAAGGCCGTACCTTTTAAGGTACTTGCAAAGAGGATCTTGAGTGCATCTTGATCCGCAATAGCTCCCGTCAGGATCTTGAAGTGGATGACGTGCTGTCTGGCTGATCCTTTCCCCGTATATGTTTGGAGAGTAGGATGCTTGAATTTGGTGGGGAACGGGACCGAGTCCATCCATAAGGGATATGGTGGCTTGATCCCATGCTCCTTGAGTATATCCTCTTCTTTTGCTTTGGCGAGGATACCGTCTACGTCCTTTTTGGTAAGGGCGCGTGACTCATTTTCTTCTCTATTTACCTCGTCGTCTTGATGATTCGGAGGAGGTTCATTGTTCGCCTGATTTTGGAAGGCGAGGAGAAGGTTCCATCAGAGTTTCAATCCTTGCTGGCCCTGTTCCAACTGCTGGATGCAGGTGATCGCATCTTCTGGAGGTGGATTGCGGGGTGGTGGTGGCTCAGAATTTGTAGCCAAGACATTCATCCTTCGTGATTCGAACGAGAGAAAACTGTCCTGGTGACTGAGCTGGGGCTCATTCTTTTTGAAGAGGAGCTTAAGGAAGGATCACTCTGCTGTCCTTTGCTTGAAGGAGCAGGGGATTCTTTGAATGTCTTCTTGTCCTGAGACGCTGCGGGTCATCGGACGTCGGACATGGATTTTTGTTGCTGATTTTTGGGCCTTCTGGTTTTTCCAACCATATGGACGGCAGCAACTTGGTGGGTCTTTCTTTTCGACCCATTTAGGAGAGACTTGAAGTGTGGGAGGCGGGGTCCTTTGCTCTCTAGTCTCTTTTGTCTACGACGCGCGGCGGCGTATACGACGAGCAATTTGAGCTTCGGTCAGCTCTGACTGGGCTTTGACGATGAAGGATGTGCTCCCTCGGGCGCAGCAGCCGAGCCTGTCTTCTTTGTAGCTGGGCAAGGACAGGATGCGAACCCTATCCTTCGCCAGTTGCAGCGAAGCTTTGAATTTTGAAGTTCGGCCCCTGTAGATATGAAGGGTCGAACTGCAGGTTTGTAGGCCTTAGCAGGTGCTTGTAGGAGGCCTTGTGATGCATGACTTGATTTTGGGCTTGTAGGAACAAGCCGGCTCATGCTGGGTTGACTTGGAAGTCAGGTTGGAGATGGGTCTCTCCTCTTTCATGTAGGCAAGAGGATAGAACTGGTTCTCCTTGAGTGGGGCCAGGATGCTGGCTTGGCTAGTGGATGTTGGGACCTTCTCTGTTTTGGTGAAGGTCTTGGGGACCAAGTCTTAGGGTAGACCTGGTTGTTTGCAGGTTGAGGCTTCGTGGGGCTGCCACGGGCTTCAGGCCTTCTGGTGCTCGCCTTTGGTGTCAGGTAGTGACACGTTGAGAGGCGAGTTTCTGCTTCTTGGAGGGAGCAGTTTGTTCCTCAGGAAGTGGGAATGGTCCCAGCGTCCCAAAGACGATAGTCCGGGGAGTCGAGGTCGACCCGGAGTTCAGAGAGTTGCCGAGGGAGTTGACACTTCGGCAGCTGATGGGGCGCTTGTAGGTGCGCGTGGTTTGCTTCTGTTGAAGCATAGAGTTGGTGCTTGTTTTCGTCGAAAGTAATGGTTAGTGAAGCTGCCATTGTTAGTTTTCGAAAATTTCTGAAACAAGACCACATCCATTAGTAATCACAAGAATAAATGATCATAAATGGGAAGTTCTATGGTTCGTCTTTTCAAATTGCTCGAGGTAGATGACCCAAGCAATATGAGGAAGCAAAATGCCATAGAGGTACAATTGTTCTGATCGCAGGTATGGTAAGCCCGGAATGGGCATCCCAGTGACTGCTAGAAGCAATTGTGAACTTAAATTCGACTTATCGAGAAGCAGAGCTTCTCGAGGTAAGAAGAATATAAGTGGAGTTACAGATGTGCCGGTCGCAATACAGTAGACCCCTGAAAGGGCGTACTAGTACCGCTAGACACAAATGTTTGAGACCGCATCTATGAGATGAGATTCTCTGTTTTGAAAGGTCAAGATTGGATTCATCAAAGAGAGCAGATGGTATTTCCAATCTGAACACGGGCTCAGCGATTTCCGCGAGCGCCAGTGCTCAGAAAGAAATGAACCATGATTTCTCGGATCTGAATCTAAAAATGACGAGTTTTTTTTTTTGAAAGGCCAATATCGGGTTCATCAAAGAAAGCAAAAGGCACTCCAATCTGAACACGGGCTCAGCGATTTCCGCGAGCGCCAGTGCTCAGAAAGGAGAAGACCAAGATTCTCTAATCTAAACCCAAAATGACGGAAGTTTTTTTTTTTTTTTTGAAGATTTGAAGAGTTTTTTTAAAAAATCTTTTTTTTATTTTATTTTTTTATTTATTTTTATTTTTTTTTAAGATTTTTTTTTGAAAATTTTTTTTTTTTTTATTTTTTATTTTAATTTTTATTTTTAAAAATTTTTTTTGAAAAAAATTTATTTAAAAGACGAGAGAGTACACATAGGCCTCCTAACCCGGTCTTATGAAATCTTGATTGATAGAATTGCCCCCAGGTAAGGGTAGGATTACTTAATGAACCCGTTTGGAGGACCCTTGCCTAGAACAGTCAAGCTGTCTCCACACTCTGGACAAGGCTTTTCTTTGAATCAACCATGATCAAAGAACACAGTTGGTTTAACCTAGTGGTCTATGTCTTTTTTTTATTTATATATATTTTTATTTTATTTTTATGAATTCATCGAAGAGAAACAATGGCCCAAAACCTAGTCGAACAGGCTCAACATTTCTGCAAGCGCGATGAACGATAGGAACGGATCAAGGTTTCTCAATTTTGAATCCAAATTGAGAAATCTACAATTTTTTTTTTTATACTTTTTATATATATAAATATTTTTTAGATTTTAATGAACTCATCGAAGAGAACAATGGCCCAACCCCCGATCCGAACGGTCTCAACGATTTCCGCGAGCCAGTGTGCCCAGAAGGGAAAGGATCAAAGTTTCTCAATTTGAATCCAAAATGAAAAATCTGATTTTTTTTTTTTTTTTTTTTGAAAGAGAAAAGAGTGGCAAATAAATTCAAAGAATTAGAAATTTCCAAACAAAAATCTCTCTTCATTTTTTTTTTTGCGGAATTCACATAGGCCACCAATTATAAAGTAGCCAAGGAATCGAGAGAAAAGAAATATAAGCATAGAGCAAATATATGATATGCAAATATTTCATTCTAGCATCGTGTTCTCAAATAAACGAGTCCCACCGGTGTGCCAGCTCCAAGTCTCATAACGGATGACTAGCCAAGTAGAACAGGTTCTTTGAAATGAAAAACGTACCTAAGTTGGGCATGTAATGATATGACATCATGCTGGATTCTTCATGGATGATAATGATTATACATTTATAGCCTACATTCTGAGGTATATTTCATATTTGAATTTAGAAATGAATAATAGTGATAAATCTTGATAGAACCATCTGATCATCAGCAATTTATTAGTATCTAACTTAATATAGCTAACTGACATGAATAAATATAGACAAATGCATCTATAAAGTTATTTTGTAATCATACAACATTACATAAACTGCATGACAATGAGGGTCCGATGCGTCGACCAATCTCAATTACTAAAAAGTGAGAGTCGAGAGAAGTCCGATCTGTGAATAATTAGGTCCAAGGCCCAATCAGAGGGTATAAACCATTGCACGGTCTGGTGATAATCGGACAAGATTTCTAACATCAGATCTGAAGATATTCATATTCAAATAATCCAAATCTTTAGAAAAAAGAAAGAAGGGGGACTAAAAATCTAAAATACGAGGAAATGTGATAAGGATAAACCATTACCTCACTTCAAAGTTGTAAATGCATCTAAATGTTGAACATTGGCCAGTAGCTTTCCCATTTTGAAATCACAAGGCCATAACCAGTTGATGTAATGCTGAGCCTATCGCGCAATTTCAACAAGTCCAACACTATCCAACAACAAATACTTAATGAATCAAAAAGGAAAAAATTAATTTGACCATTACTAGACAAGATATGTACATATAAAGCATAACACGTTACATTTGGGGGCTTGCCTTACATTTGTGATAACACATATGGCAAACATATAAAACTAGAAAGAAAAAAGCACATGATGAATGTGATATGAGAGATGAATTAACATCAATTATTGAAATTTTATTTCTATTGCGCTGACTGTCTAGAGTCAAAGCCATGTGTGACCTATATTTTGGGCCCTCACATCATAGACCATTCCTAACTGTTCCAAGCCTACAAACTAAATAGGAAACTTTCCAATCTTATGATAGCAAGGTCCATGGTTTTTCAGTAACATTTTTATATGGATCTTAAACAAGCTTCAAATATCTCCATTTCTCATGTGGGGCCAAGACACCTCTATCGCTATTTATCCAATGATTTTGAGACAAAAATCAAGGAAACAAATCCTAAACTTTAGCATGTAAGCACCATCATCATCAAAGCATTATCTCATCTATCAAGGGTTGCCTCTGTGAATTTTTTATTCTTACTAATCATATTTAAAGCCATGTTTTTAGAACTCGACGATCCAACATGTCTTCCTACAAGAGCATGCAAGATTATTAGAACCCTAGGTCCTTATCATTGGATCTTGCACCCGACATTAAGAAACATACATACATATATTGGATCACACATGTGGCCTCAAAATAAATAAAAGAGTTGTCCGCAAGAGAAAACAAATTGCACTGTCCCAATAGCATGCATAAGCCAGCTTCATCTCAATGCAAAGATTAGGCAGTCAATTCCCATTTTCTCCTTATTAGACTACTTTTTATGTATACTTGTCTTTTCCCCCTTATCAGAAAAATGAAAGAAAGTTTCTCAAAAGATGCCAAACATCATTATCATAAACTCTATCCATTTTCTTCTCATACTTAAATCCCCATCTCAACTCCGAACCCTAATCCTTTTTTAATCCTTAAATCCCCATCTCAACTCTGAACCCTAATCCTTTTTTTTTAACCCTTTACCCAATTTATGTTTGTTTTCATCATATAGTCATCATCCTCTTTTCTTTCTTAATGTTGGAATTCTTTTACTATACATGAATGTATATAAAGAACCACATATTCAACAAAGAGTCCCCAGTAGAACAGGAAAAACATCTCACTGAAGCCCGACATAGGCACCCCTAACACCTTGCAAAAAAAAAAAAAAAAAAGAGGCAAAACTAACACAACAGTGAAAAAAAGAAAAAAACTACAATCACCAAAAGCAGAACCCCTAGCACATGAGCATGTATACCAAATCATAATCCTCTTCGTACCCAACTTATTAGGTTAGAGCACACACTTGCTAATTACCCAAAAAAAAAAAAAAAAACCCTCTGTAACTTCCATGTTTAGTTAGTCGACTCATTAATCCATGCAAAGGCTGAAAAGCAACCCTAATATATTTAATCTCTGAATCCCAAGGTCATCATTCAATGCACATAAAACAATCTCAATCAACTCCATGCAAAAATGGGGGATGGAAAGGAAGAGAGAGAGAGAGAGAGAACCAAGGGAGAGGGCAAGTGGTGTGCAGGTGGCGCAGGGCGGAACAGAGGAGGAAGCAGGGGAGAGGGAGAGGAACAGGGGAGAGAGAGAGAGAGAACCGAGGGAGAGAGGGAAGTGGTGTGCAGGAGGGCGCTGCAACAAGCGCAGGCGAGGGGAGACAGGGGAGGAAGAAGAAGAGAGGAAGGGAGGAGGGAGAACAGACAGAGAGGAAAAGAGAGATGGGGAACGAGGGAGAGAGAGAACAGAGAAGAAGAGAGATGAGAGGGGGAATGGCGCGCGGTGTGTGCGGAGTGCAGGAAGAGGGAGGGTTGTACCTGGCACAGGGGAGGCGTCCGGCGGCGCGAGGAGGAAGATGAAGGCTCTGCTGGCTTCCGGGGCTCCTTCGCGCGCTTGGCAGTGCTGGCGATGAGAGGGTCGTGCGCCTGGGAGAGGGAGGGAGAGGGAGGGAGAGATAGATCGGGATGAGAGGAAGATGGGTTCTGGAGGACGATGATGGATTCTGAGTCCGATGTCGATGTAATCCGGCGAGAGGAAAAGGTCGTCGGGGACGAAGCAGGCGGCGGAGTCATCGGAGTGGATGGGGATGGAGAGGAAGGGTGGGTGAGGAAGATGCTGGAGCGGCTGCGAGGGTACTGGGAGCGGCTGCGAGGGTACTGGGAGAGACGATGTTGATGAGAGGAACTGAGATTCACGGGGAGGGAAAGAAAGAAATGGGTGCGGGGGTAAGAGGGAAACGAGAAGGGCAGAGCGCGGGAGGGAAAAAACGTGGGAAGGAAAAACGAAAGAAAAAATGGATTTTGGGTCAGCCACCGCTCTTTTTCCTGCGCCAATAGCTTATATTCCAGTAGTAACGGTGGTTTATTAACGGTTACTGGTCCGTAACAAAATAATTTTTAAATCGAGTAAATTTAATGTAACACTTTAAAATCAATGTTAACGCCTATAAAACGTTAGGAAACTAGTTACACTTAAAAACCGTTACTTACCAAAAATCTTGAGCGTTACGAATATCCTATTTTGGTGTAGTGGGTGGTTCCTCCACAATATTTTCGGAGGCTTCCAGCTCAACGAAACCTTCTGGGGTTTCAAGGGCATTTCCAGACCAAGGTTTTGTTCCTTTCCACGGGTCTTCTTGATCGGTAATTTTCCCAAGGCTTGCTATGAGATGATCCCAATCGCCTGTTGAAACCGAGTCGAAGTAGGCTACTTCTTTTAGAGATGAGGGTTCTTCTAGGTCAGAAGTCCACACGTCTGTGCCATCGGACAACTCCTCTTCATTTTCGGAGAAATCGTGCCAATTGGATGAGCTTCCTGGATCTTTGTCAGGTGACTCATCAAAGAGATATCCAGGGAGATCGATGTCTTCATGGACTTGAGATGTTGAGGCTTGGTCAGTATATTGACTTTTAAGCCTTTGTGTCAACTGTCTCAAGGGAGTGTTAGGATCATACCCTAATCCGTGTGAAGACTTTTCTACATAGCCGTAGAGTCTCCAATCTTCTAGCTGGCTTTTGGTCAAGACGGGCCCCAATGGCGTGAGAATACCGCGTCCTTCTCCCAAACCGACTGGGTTTTGAGCGTCATAGCCCATTTTCTTCATAATAGCTTGTGCCACAGAACTGTATAAGGATAGTTGAGGCATACCTTTATTTTGGAAAGGTTCAAGCATGGAGTTTGATGAAGAAGCATCCGATCTATGGAAGAAGATCGGCTTTTCCTTTGTTGAAGTTGCTGGAACAACGAAGGAAGCTGACATAGGATCTTCTATGTCAGAAGTTGTCTCCATTGGAGTAAGAGCAGGCTGAACTTGCTGAGTGTCAGCTTGGCTTGACGATGTGTCATCTTCTGGCTCTGAATCCGAGTCCGTGTCTTGCATGATAGACACGAAAGAGACAACAAATTTGCCCCCAGGCTTTTGTTTTGCCTTCTTCACTTTAGTTGTGATGACCAAAGGCTTTGAAGATTTGAGGGAGATGATGAAGGGAGTTTGAATGCTCTCTTCAGATTTACCGGATGGTTTGTTTTCTTCCGGTGATTGTTGAGGAGCTTTGCCTTTATCTTTCTGGAGATTTTCGGCAAAGGATGCTGTATGCTTCTCCTCTTCTTCTTTTTCACCTTCATACATCTGTGAGTCTGCGAAGTGGATTTCTTTACCTTTGAAGGGTTTTCTGTCCGCAAAGACTCGATGTATCATGCCGTCGTCGCCAACAAACTTGATGCATTGATGTAGAGTTGAAGGGACAACACCATTCTCATGGATCCAAGGGCGTCCGAGAAGGATGTTGTAGCATGAAGGGGTCTTTATTGCATACACTGTGACCTCAGAGATAAGATCACCTATCTGTAATTTGAACCTGATTTTGCCGATAGGCCTTTGAGTACTCCCATCGTATCCAAAGATAGATACAGATGTGTGGCTTAGTTTGCTGGGTGGGATGCCCAACTCTTCAAGAGCCGATGTGGAGATGAGGTTGAGTGCAGAACCTGGGTCGATCTGAACTCTATGCATAGGCATTTCCTTGATATACCCTGTGAAGTACAGGGGTCGGTTATGCCTGGTTTCGCCAAGTAGGAGGTCATCCTTTGTGAAGGCGATGGTTGCACTGGCTGCTTTTTTAACCGAGAGGCATTCAATGCATGATCCCTCAGTTTTCTTCTTTTCTCCCTTTGAGGAGGCTTCTGAGTTTTTGACCCGGTAATCCAATTCAATTTGGAGGACTTGCGGGGCATGTTTGTCGACATCCTCATTCAGCTTTTGTAATTCCGAAATGAGATTATCACGAGTGTGCGGAGACATTCGCAACAAATCTAGGATGTGCAGACGTGCAGGTATGTGCTTGAAGTGTTCAATCAAGTCATACTTGAAAGCCTCCTTAGGGCCTGCATGTTCATCATTGTTGCCACTAGGGGCGCTTACAACATCTTTTCCCGAAGGATTTACATATGTAAAGGAAGATTGGTTGTAATTTTTGTGGTAGTCCCGGCCAGAGCGGGTGCCTCTACCAACTTCGAGAGCTTCTTGAGAAGGGTCTTCGTTTGGAAGATTGTCTTCAGGATCAAGAGGCTGTCGTTTTTCATTTGCTGAGGATGTATCAGCAGCAGAGTTACCATCCTCAGTGATTGTGTTGCATGGAGCATTTTCCGGGAACAAGTCCTGAACAGCATCCAGCAATCTTTCTTCTTCGTTGACTAATTCATCGTCCCAAGCATCAATGGCTGGGAATTCTTCAGTCAGGAAGGGTGTGAACTTTGAAGTCACAGTCTCAGGAGAAGAAACCTGAGAGGGTGTCATCTCAGTGAAAGTCACGTGAGACGAGGTGGCTCCAGAAGATATATTGCTAGGCGTCGCCGGAGTGTAAGTGCTCTCATCAGACGATGCTTCGGAAGAGCTATAATCCCGAATTATCACATTACAGGAAGCTCTGACGGGAGACGTTGCCTGATCGGAGTCAGACTCATCCTCGGATGTGAGAGGATCGTCTATCCAGCAATTTCTCCATTTTCAGGAGTTAAGGGAGGATGTACCTGGTGGTCTTCAAGGACTTCAGGCTCTGGATTGCGAGGAGGCTTGTTGACGCGTTCTTGCTCTTGTTCTAGAGCGAGTCGCTGCAAGATCCTTGCATATTCTTCGAGATCAGGTATGGGAGCCGGATCTTCTTCTTCATCATCTCTTTGTGGCTCAACATTGTTGATTTCCACTGGAGTAATGAGAGGTGCTGGGTTAGCAGCATTTTCTTGTACAGCTTCTTGGTCTTCTTCATCATCAGACCAGGATCCTTGTGGCTGTAGGGGGTTATACTAGATTACTGGCATAAGATGAGACTCAGGAACCCATTCTTCATCGGAGAGATATTCTCCTGTTTCAAGGGACTCCTCCCACTCGTCTGTGTAGTTGGATTCGAATCCATCATCGGTGTCGCTGGATTCGTATCCATCAATGGAGAATCCAACTACCGAATTGCAAGAGTATGATGTCTCCTGCATGGCTTCTTTGAATTGAGGTGGCATGAAATCACTGAGAGTGAATTTCCTTACCCCCTTTGAAGTCTCTGGAAGGGATGTTTTTGTTACCTCCAGTGAAGCGGTAGAGGAAGCCTCTGCCTTTTCTTTGACCTCTAGTTTTGGCTGGGTCTTCTCTTGCCGTTTGAGCTTGAGGAGATGTTTCTTAGCCTGCCTTCGCTGTTGAGCTGTAGGCTTTGTTTTCACGACCTCCCAATTTTCATCTTCCAGGAGATCGGGATGTACCCATATCGGTTGTCCGTCTGGTGTCGGGTAAGGAACCAGTTTCCTGGATGCTTCGATTGAGTTTATCACCTTGAAGGAAGTAGTAATCTTCTTCTTCGGTGATCTTGATGTTTGTCCACATGTCACCATGTTGACGGAGGCAGACCCATAGTTTTTGTCAAAGGTGATGACTCCGTTTTTCCACATCTCATTTATTTTCTCTCTCACAATGAAGCATTGATTGAGAGGATGCGAGATCATTTGGTGGTATGGACAGTACCGAGGATCGTTGGTTTTGCCAACATCACCCGGTCTTTTTGGTTCAGGCAAGGTGAGCTTGCCGTTTTGCCACAAGAGCCCCGAAGATTTCATCAACATCTTCATCAAATGGGTATTTCTTCTCTACTCGTTCTTTGAAGGCGTCTGAGAGTTCAGGTCTCTTACCAACAGCTTTGTTTTCAGCTTTCTTTGGTGGCTGAGGAGCTGACTTGGTCTGCACATTGAGGACCTCTTTCTTCTTTGGTTTTGAGGTCGTAATGGCAGTTGGCTCTTTTCTTGATGATTTCTGACTGTTGAGGTCTTTAATCACCGTTTCAGCTTCCATGGAAGCTTCTAGGAGTTCTCCCAGGTTTTTTGATTTGTTGCCGATGATCATGGAGCGGATTCTGGCTCTCATGTTGTTTCGGCAGATGTCGACTAGCGACGCTTGTGGCAATACATCAGAGCATTTGTATGCCATTGCTTTCCACTTGTGAATGAAGTCATATGTTGATTCATTCTCCCCCTGTTTTAGGCTGCACAACTGAGCCATAGTAGCGGGATGATCTTCACCTTTAAAGTGAGTGAGGAAGCGTGTCTCTAGCATGGCCCAGTTTTGGATTGAGTCCTCCGGCAGAGTGGAGTACCAATCGAAGGCCGTACCTTTTAAGGTACTTGCAAAGAGGCGGATCTTGAGTGCATCTTGATCCGCAATAGCTCCCGTCAGGATCTTGAAGTGGATGACGTGCTGTCTGGCTGATCCTTTCCCCGTATATGTTTGGAGAGTAGGATGCTTGAATTTGGTGGGGAACGGGACCGAGTCCATCCATAAGGGATATGGTGGCTTGATCCCATGCTCCTTGAGTATATCCTCTTCTTTTGCTTTGGCGAGGATACCGTCTACGTCCTTTTTGGTAAGGGCGCGTGACTCATTTTCTTCTCTATTTACCTCGTCGTCTTGATGATTCGGAGGAGGTTCATTGTTCGCCTGATTTTGGAAGGCGAGGAGAAGGTCTTCCATCAGAGTTTCAATCCTCTGCTGGCCCTGTTCCAACTGCTGGATGCGGGTGATCGCATCTTCTGGAGGTGGATTGCGGGGTGGTGGCTCAGAATTCGTAGCCAAGACATTCATCCTTCGTGATTCGAACGAAGAAAACTGTCCTGGTGACTGAGTTGGGGCTCATTCTTTTTGAAGAGGAGCTTAAGGAAGGATCACTCTGCTGTCCTTTGCTTGAAGGAGCAGGGGATTGTTCTGAATGTCTTCTTGTCCTGGAGACGCTGCGGGTCATCGGACGTCGGACATGGATTTTTGTTGCTGATTTTTGGCGCCTTCTGGTTTTTCCAACCATATGGACGGCAGCAACTTGGTTGGTCTTTCTTTTTCGACCCATTTAGGAGAGACTTGAAGTGTGGGAGGCTGGGTCCTTTGCTTCTCTAGTCTCTTTTGTCTATACGACGCGCGGCGGCGTATACGACGAGCAATTTGAGCTTCGGTCAACTCTGACTAGGCTTTGACGATGAAGGATGTGCTCCCTCGGGCGCAGCAGCCGAGCCTGTCTTCTTTGTTGCTGGGCAAGGACAGGATGCGAACCCTATCCTTCGCCAGTTGCAGCGAAGCTTTGAATTTTTGAAGTTCGGCCCCTGTAGATATGAAGGGTCGAACTGCAGGTTTGTAGGCCTTAGCAGGTGCTTGTAGAGGCCTTGTGATGCATGACTTGATTTTGGGCTTGTAGGAACAAGCCGGCTCATGCTGGGTTGACTTGGAAGTCAGGTTGGAGATGGGTCTCTCCTCTTTCATGTAGGCAAGAGGATAGAACTGGTTCTCCTTGAGTGGGGCCAGGTATGCTGGCTTAGTGGATGTCTGGGACCTTCTCTGTTTTGGTGAAGGTCTTGGGGACCAAGTCTTAGGGTAGACCTGGTTGTTTGCAGGTTGAGGCTTTGTGGGGCTGCCACGGGCTTCAGGCCTTCTGGTGCTCGCCTTTGGTGTCATGGTAGTGACACGTTGAGAGGCGAGTTTCTGCTTCTTGGAGGGAGCAGTTTGTTCCTCAGGAAGTGGGAATGGTCCCAGCGTCCCAAAGACGATAGTCCGGGGAGTCGAGGTCGACCCGGAGTTCAGAGAGTTGCCGAGGGAGTTGACACTTCGGCAGCTGATGGGGCGCTTGTAGGTGCGCGTGGTTTGCTTCTGTTGAAGCATGAGTTGGTGCTTGTTTTCGTCGAAAGTAATGGTTAGTGAAGCTGCCATTGTTAGTTTTCGAAAATTTCTGAAACAAGACCACATCCATTAGTAATCACAAGAATATAATGATCATAAATGGGAAGTTCTATGGTTTCGTCTTTTCAAATTGCTCGAGGTAGATGACCCAAGCAATATGAGGAAGGCAAAATGCCATAGAAGGTACAATTGTTCTGATCGCAGGTATGGTAAGCCCGGAATGGGCATCCCAGTGACTGCTAGAAGCAATTGTGAACTTAAATTCGACTTATCGAGAAGCAGAGCTTGCTCGAGGTAAGAAGAATATAAAGTTGGAGTTACAGATGTGCCGGTCGCAATACAGTAGACCCTGAAAGGGCGTACTAGTACCGCTAGACACAAATGTTTTGAGACCGCATCTATGAGATGAGATTCTCTGTTTTGAAAGGTCAAGATTGGATTCATCAAAGAGAGCAGATGGTATTTCAATCTGAACACGGGCTCAGCGATTTCCGCGAGCGCCAGTGCTCAGAAAGAAATGAACCATGATTTCTCGGATCTGAATCTAAAAATGACGAGTTTTTTTTTTTTGAAAGGCCAATATCGGGTTCATCAAAGAGAGCAAAAGGCACTCCAATCTGAACACGGGCTCAGCGATTTCCGCGAGCGCCAGTGCTCAGAAAGGAGAAGACCAAGATTTCTCTAATCTAAACCCAAAATGACGGAAGTTTTTTTTTTTTTTTGAAGATTTTGAAGATTTTTTTTTTAAAAAAAAAATCTTTTTTTTATTTTATTTTTTTATTTATTTTATTTATTTTTTTTTAAGATTTTTTTTTGAAAATTTTTTTTATTTTTTATTTTTTATTTTAAATTTTTATTTTTAAAAATTTTATTTTTGAAAAAAATTTATTTAAAAGACGAGAGAGTACACATAGGCCTCCTAACCCGGTCTTATGAAATCTTGATTGATAGAATTGCCCCCAGGTAAGGGTAGGATTACTTAATGAACCCGTTTGGAGGACCCTTGCCTAGAACAGTCAAGCTGTCTCCACACTCTGGACAAGGCTTTTCTTTGAATCAACCATGATCAAAGAACACAGTTGGTTTAACCTTAGTGGTCTATGTCTTTTTTTTTATATATATATTTTTTTATTTTTATTTTTATGAATTCATCGAAGAGAAACAATGGCCCAAAACCTTAGTCGAACAGGCTCAACATTTCTGCAAGCGCGATGAACGATAGGAACGGATCAAGGTTTCTCAATTTTGAATCCAAATTGAGAAATCTAAAATTTTTTTTTTTATACTTTTATATATATATATATATATTTTTTAGATTTTTAATGAACTCATCGAAGAGAAACAATGGCCCAACCCCCGATCCGAACACGGTCTCAACGATTTCCGCGAGCGCCAGTGCCCAGAAGGGAAAGGATCAAAGTTTCTCAATTTTGAATCCAAAAATGAAAAATCTGATTTTTTTTTGTTTTTTTTTTTTTGAAAAGAGAAAGAGTGGAAATAAATTCAAAGAATTAGAAATTTCCAAACAAAAAATCTCATCTCATTTTTTTTTGCGGAATTCAACATAGGCCACCAATTATAAAGTAGCCAAGGAATCGAGAAAAGAAATATAAGCATAGAGCAAAATATATGATATGCAAATATTTCATTTCTAGCATCGTGTTCTCAAATAAACGAGTCCCACCGGGTGTGCCAGCTTGATGGACCGCGGTCCCGATGCCCGGGTTCCTACCGAGGTCGGCGGACGTGGGAGTCCGTTTGGTTCCGACCCTTTCGTAACCGGGGGGCAAAGGGGCGTGCATCAACATTTCCTTTTTTTTGTGGGTGTGCCAGATTTTCTATTTTTTACTTGGAATTGCAAGTGGTGATCCGGAGATCAACCTTCGCAAGTAAAAAGGAAATCAACTTCTTTCAAGTTTTCCATTGCACATATATTTAAGAAAAGAGACATTTTTCTTGGTTTGCCGTGAAAGGCGATTTTTTTGGCATTTATAGCCTATTTTGGCGTTTATAGCCGATTTTTGGCGTTTATAGCCGATTTTGGCGTTTATAGCCGATTTACAATCCTTATCAACAATGAAAGACAAGAATTGTGATTTTTGTCTCTTTTAAAAAAATACAAACTACAATGAAAAGCAAGAAAAGGAGGATCTAACTTCTCAGGAGATTGTGGGGGACTCGTTTAGATTGACGGTGGCAAGCCATATGTGGGCTTCGCCATCATCCATGCAGATGAGAACAGAGGATGCTATTGATTCGCTTGGCTTGGCTATAACCTCGGGTTTTTAGAGGACAAAGACCAAAAGGAGGTCCTATGTCCAATAAAAAGCCGAGTAGACGGGCTGAAAAGCCACATCTAAGCCATTGGAGGCAGGAGGAGAAGGCAAGGACCTTGGGGGGGGGGTACCCCCCAAGGGACTTTTGTCACCTTGTTGCGGTGGCCAGTGTAGAACTTCCGCAGAGTTTTCTCTCTTTTTCCTTTCTCTGGATTTCTGTCTGTGTGCTTGTGCTTTTTTCTCTGATGTTTCTGATGTCTGTCTGCTGTCCTTTATTCTTGGAGAGCTCTCCTATTTATAGGCTTTTAGGTAGCCTTTTAGGAGGGTTTATGGGCTTTTATTGTCATTAAGCCGCATAATGGGAGGAGTTACAAAATTGAATTGTTTATTTTGTAACTCCTTTTTCTTGGCTTCTGATTGGCCGGAGGAGATTGAGGGCATTTAATCGCCTTTAATCGCCATGATGGGAGGAGTTTCATGGGTTAAATGCCATGAATCTCTTGACTTATAACTCCCGAATGCTTGCTTCTGATTGGGCCGTCCAAAGAAATGGATTAATGACTGTAATAAAGCTAGTCAATTAATCGCATTAAGTGGTCGCCGAGCAGCTGAAGAGTCGCGGGCCGTGCCACGTCTTTTGGGATTCTTCTGTTGATGATCATCGATGGATCTTCATGTAGATCGACATCAGATGATCATGTAATTTCAGATGTTTGTTGCCAACAGCGGGTCGGTGCCATCTGTCCTGTCGATTTCTCGATCGGTCGGGTAGAAAGCACACTTTTTTTGGTTGACCGGGTGGCGATCAATATTGTTTTCGATACTCTTGATGATTTACCCGTGTTTTGGACGGATGTCAGAGGACTTGGTGTCTCAAAAGCATGAATTTTGGAAAGTACCAGAGGCTGGGCACCTCGAATCGCGAAAAAACGGCGAAAACCGGGGTTTCCGGGGCTTTCCCGGCGACCCTGGCCCAGGGTCGCAGGGGTCTGCGACCCTGGGGGGGGGGGGGGGTTTTCCCCCTTTCGTGTCCCGTTTTGCGTCCGTTTTTGCTGTTTTTTCGATTCTTTTTTCTTCTGTACTTTTCCTTGACATTTTGACCATTTATTGGCCTAATTTATTTGTAGGAAACCTGATGAGAATCCTTGCATTTTATTTTGCAAAGTTTCCAATTTCCTGAGAAAGCCGAAGACTTTGTCGCGCAGAGCTGCCGATTTTCCGTCAGAAGCTAAAACTGGGCCAAACGATGTTGGAATGACCTGAAATTTGGTGTGAAGCCTCCTGAGCAATAAATAAGACCAACATAGGCTTTTGTTTGAGTTTTGAAGCCGTTTGGGGTCCTATCACCTGTAGACTTGCTTTTTGTCGCGATGAAGATGTCGCGGTTTGATGTGCGGTCAATCGATGTCCGATTGACTTGAAATTTGACAGGGAACCTATTGGAGTCATTTTAAGATGATCCATAGGCTCTGTCTTGGAAGCCATGGTCCCGGAGAGCTTTGCCGCCGAGAGCTCCTTTTCGGCTGTCGGAGAAGCGAAGTTAGGCCAAATGATTTTGAAATGGCCCGAAACTTCTTGTGTACTCCTCTTTTGGCTGTCTGGAAGAATCTTGCAGTTTTTGTTTGATTCTGACAAGATTTGATTTTTGGAAGCAGCATTGCCTATTTATGGCAGGTTGCGACTTCATGTAGCTCTTTGGATCTTGAAAAGGCAAAGTGACATTTTTGGTGTCAACAGCCCCACCCATAGTACCTACAATGGCTGCCCAAAACCCTCAGCAAAGGACCCTCAATGAACTATTTACACCCTTTTCATCAACTTCACCTAGATGTATAGTTTTTCCAGAAAATAATGTGGACCGATTTGAAATCCAGCTTATCACCATCAACATGTTACCAAAATTTCATGGATCTGAGTGTGAGCAGCCCTATATCCATTTGAACAAATTCTTGACCATCTGCCACACGTTTAGAAATCAAAATTTAAATAGTGAAGCCGTGAAGCTTAGGTTGTTTCCCCTCTCACTAAAAGATCATGCAGCCGCCTGGCCGAATTCCTTGACTCCAAACTCCATTACCACCTGGGATGAGCATGTCAAGAAGTTTATGTACAAATTTTTCCTAATGAGCAAAATCGAGCAGTTTAGAAGTGCCATTAGGAACTTTAGGGGACGACTCGAGGAAGAGTTTGCCAAAACCTGGGAGAGATTCCATGACCTATTGATCAAGTGCCCACATCACGGGATTGATAAAAAAGAGTTGATACATTTCTTTTATAGAGGTCTTACGAACCCCCATCGTTTCTTGATTGAATCAATGCACAAAGGAGAATTCATGAATCAGACTGCCGATCAAACATACGAATTCCTTATCAAGCTTGTAGAAAATTCACAAAATTGGACCAGTAATATGAAATATTTGGAGAGAGATGAGACAGGGATCAAGAAGCTTGGAATGTACAATATCAAACACCTGAGTTGAAAAATGTGATGACCAGTTTAGTTCATGGAGTGAAAAATTTGACCAAAAAGATAGGATCTATGTCTGTGATGTTATGCTAACCCACCCCTCATCAACATGAGCCCACCTTGAGAAGTATGAGTGAACAACATCATGTTTGTGTATTATGTGATAGTTCTGAGCACACGGTTGAGAGTTGCCCTAGTCTGCCATTTGTCAAGGCCAAGCAAGCCAATGCACTGAATTCCTATGGAAACTTCCGGAAACCAACTGTTAACACTTTTAGTAAAACCTACCACCTAGACAATAGGTTCCACTCCAGTTTTTCGTACCGTCAAGCTGAGCCAATTCAGTCCCAGGGAGGTCAACCCGGATTCCAACCACAGTATCCTAGGCAGAAATACTAGCAACCTGCTCGAAATAATCATCCCATGGTTCCTCATCCTTAGCAGCCCACAAAGCAGAATCAATTTCACCAACAACTTCAGTTCCAACCACAGAACTAGTGTAGGACACTAGTCTCAGATCAGATGCCTAACTACTCTACACCAGTACAAGCCCCTCGGTAATCCTCTCATCTGGAGAACCTGTTATCCAAATTCATTCAAATCCAAGAGCAGACTAATCAGGCCCAAAACCAATCCATTGCAAACCTAGAGGCCCAATTAGGTAAGCTCACCTTACAGTTCTCTGAGAGAGAAAATGGCCAATTCCCGAGCCAAACCATCCATAATTCGAAAGGACAGCCCAATCAGCCCAGAGGCCAGTGTTCGGTAGAGAGTAATGAGTATGTGCATGCAATCCATACTCTGAGATCAGGAAAGACTGTTGACAATAGAGTTGAGATGCCTGAAGATGATCAAAAAGAGAATTTTTTTTTAGGAAAACCAGAGAGTTCGAGGAAAGTTGTCCAACCCGAGAGAGAGAATTTGAAAAAAGATTTGAAAGAGAATACAGAAAGAGAAAAAGAGAGAAGAATCCATACCAAAAGGAGAGCCACAGAAAGAGAAGATTTATAATCCCATTATAGTTGAACCATCATCTTTAGAAGTGGTACCTAGAGCACCATTCCCACATCGATTGAAGGAGATTAGGAAGAAGGACCACTTTGAGGGAATCTTAGAAGTTTTAAAAAATATCCAGATAAACATACCCCTCCTTGATGCCATAAAGCAAATCCTTTCTTACTCCAAGTTTTTGACAGATGTGACCACTGTCAAGCGAAAAACCTCAGTACCCAGAACCGCTGTGATGGCAGCCCAAGCATCAGGCTTGATCCAGTAGACCATTGCACCCAAATACAAAGACACTGGTTGCCCTGCCATTACCATTCAGATAGGAGACTCTGTCATAGAGAGGTGTCTCCTTGATCTTGGGGCAAGTGTGAATTTACTGCCATACTCTGTGTGTACACGCAGTTGGGCCTGGGAGGAATGAAGAAGACTGATATTACCCTTTGTCTTGCTGACAGGTCAATCAAGTATCCAGAAGGTGTGGTTGAAGATGTGATCATCAAAGTTAATGATTTTTATTTTTCAGCTGATTTTGTGATTCTAGATACCGAACCAGTGGCAGCCCCCGACCGACATATTCCTGTCATTCTTGGTCGACAGTTCCTTGCAACATCAAATGCAATGATTCTATGCAGGAATGGGGTTGTGACACTTAGTTTCGGGAACATAAAGTTGGAGTTAAATATTTTCCATAAAGGACTCCAAACATCGGACCTAGATGATGATGAGGAAGTGAACATGATTGACAAATTAGTTGATCAAATAGTTCAATCATCATGTTACACAGATCCGCTGGAGGAATGTCTGGCTCACTTCAATGCCGACATAGACATCGACGGGTCTATATGCGAAGTTAATGTATTATTGAATTCGGCCCGGCCGATGGATGTTGGCCAATGGAAATAGAAAATTGAGCTTATCTTTACATCCACCTCTGAATCTAAGGTCGAAGAAGAATAAGTTATTGTTAAGTCACCCAAGTTAGAACTGAAACCATTACCCGAGAATTTAAAGTATGCCTACCTGGGGCCCTCTGCTAGCAACCTAGTAATTATTGCCTCAAACCTTGAGGAAGAGCAGGAAAAGAAAATGCTGGATGTGCTAAAAGACCATCAGAGTGTCCTAGGTTGGACCATCTCGAACATTAAAGGAAGCGGTCCTTCTATAATTATGCACCAGATTCAACTGGAAGAAGATGCCAAACCATCTCGTAAACCTTCAGTCCATTCTCATGGTGCAGTTGAACTTTTGAATCCCAGAGATGGTAGCACATTTCAAGTGAACGGGCACAGATTAAAAGAGTACCTTGAGTTTATGGATCCTGAGAATGTTGCTAAGGAGGTCCTTTTTGTGGACCCAGGATAGATTGGCCTCATACAATGTTAGTTGTGTCTGGCTGAAGACATTAAACTTAGCGCTTGTTAGGAGGCAACCCAATATATCCATGTGTCGGCACCCCATGGTGAGAAATTTCAATTTACATTCCTTGTCCTATTTTATTTCTGTTCTGCATAAACATCAGGGGCAATGTTTATGATAGGTTTGGGGGTGAGGCACTGCATTTCGTGCATTGTATTTTGCATGTACATAAGTTGTTTTGTTTTCCATTTATTCCTAAAACTTTAAAAACTCAAAAAATTTCCAAAATCACTCTGAAATTTTTTCAAAAATTGTCCATGGATTTTAGCTTAAAGAGTTGTCGTATGTACAAGTCCTATATATATTTTACACATTTAGCCATATGATTGTAGTCCAAGAGAAGAGCAAACCACTTCCTAGACACCTGAAAGAATCATTAGTGGAGACTAGAAGCCATTGAGCGATTGAGCCTATCTATATCCGTTTGGGTGAGGACTCTTCTACGCTATTCCTGAGTAGAACGAAGAGGTACTCCTAGAACTTCTTAGTCTAGCACTTCCGATCTCATATGTGCTATTCCTTGTTCTAACCATAGAGGTGACATCAAAATGCAAAGAAACCTTAACTTGTAGCTTATGATGCATTTCTCCGAACTTAGGGGAAGATGATAGGCATTCTAAAAAGAAAAACCAATGGCCAGATTTTGAATCCACCTATTACATTTTATACCCTTAGTAGCCCTCTTGAGTCTATTTTACAAGAAACCTTCCTTCATTGTTCCAAGCCTCATCACCCACATATATATAGCCTTTTTGACCTATTGTTTTTAGAAGGGCAAGGTACATGAAGAAAGGAAGCACTTGAGCATTAAAGATGAAAACTTCACATGGGCTACTAAAAGATAGATATTCTACAAAGGGATGACAAAGGAATAAGGGAATTTGAAAGTTGAAACCAAAGAGAAAAGTAGAAAGAAAAAAAAGGAGAAAAAATAGAAATGAGAACCAAAGAAAAAAAAGAAAAAGAAAAAGATATGGGAAAACAAAGAAAAGCAAGCACCAAAAAGAGATAGAGTGGAATAAAGAACACAAAGCAAAAGGAAGAAGTGAAGGCAGTGGAAGACCTTCCTATGAAGACTTGAAGACCCTTACCTTCTAAAAAAAAATAACTTTAGCCACTCCTACCTATTAACCCTAACCCCATTACAACCTATGAAAGACCTATTGAGTGAGCATTTCCACCTTCTATTGGTTATATCTTATTTTTTGAGATCAATCTTTCTATACATAAGCTCCGTTCTTCATCAATTATGTGAGTCCTTAGCCTTGTTCATACTCACATACTAAGAGTTAGTCATTAAAATATGTGTGCTTCCATTGTTGAGAGTATGACCTGTAAGACTGTAGTCAAGGCGAGATGTATTCCGAAGGGGATTACGGTTGTGTGAGCTTCGACTTGAAGATTGCACGATTATTGGCTAAATGCACACACATACACAGTGAGACTTAGGTATTGACTAACATATCTTCAGAAGTTGGCTAGTATTCCTAACTTAGTACTCATTCTTATTAGCTTGTTAAAGACTGTTGGACATCAAAAATATTTTCTTTATAAAATAATAAGAATTTTGTGGGATTTATTTACTGAAAACCCTCACGAGACAGAACTCATCCACTAAGGTAAACCTAGGGGTTTAACGGCTTGTTGCACGAGCTAAGTGCAACCGCGATTCCTGCGAAAGTGAGTTAGGATTTTTACCGTGTTTTCTTGCGTATAGTTTAGTTTTTCTTCATAGTTTTTGCTCGAAACTAGCAAAATGTAGGTTTGGGGGTGTGATGAGTGTTAAATATTGCAGATTTTACCCCTCATTAGTTTGAATTTTATCAGCATCTCATATGCATATCATTTGCTTTACACAGAGATTTTATCATTCTATCACATTAAATGGATTATCGGATTATCATGCATAAATCTAATTATTTATAGCGCATTTTTATGTAATTTCTCTTTTGTAAGTGGACCCCACGACCACCCCAACCTTCTGGCTAGTGTCTTGAGGCATTAAGAAGAGATTTCAATAAAGAAGTTACATGAAGAAATCTTGGTGAAGTGTTGAAGAATTTCAAAATAAGAGGATAAGACTTTTAGCATAAAAGAAGTCATTTTTTAACACAAAGGAGTGGTTGCTCTATTGGTTAGAGCTTGGGTTCCTATGAAATAGGTTATGGGTTCAAACCCTAACAATTACATGTCTTTTTTATATGGAAGATATTTCATCCAACTTTAACCTCTCCACCAATCAAAGCTTTCACATATACTTAAGCAATCCATATGAAAGCAAAAGAGGCCAATCAAAAGCCTTCAAGTTGCAACTAATCAAACTGTGAAAGGAAATAGAGAAAAAAAGGAGATCTTTTGGCAAGTTAGTCTTTTAGCAATTTTATTTTACCTTTTCTATACTTTTAGATTGTAATTAGGAGATTCTTTATAACTAATCTATAGAGAGTGTATAATTGAAGATCATTAATGAAGATTTGGAGCCCTTTCTTGATTTTGAATGGCTAAAGCTCTTGGATTAGGCTCTCCTTTTAAAGCTAAGTAATGTGATTAGTTCAATTCCATGTATGTTTTAGTTTAAATTCCCTACTTGTGCCTTAATTGATTAGTATATTTCAGATAAAGTTGTGCTAATCTCTCTCATTTCTCATGCTCTATCTCTACACTTGATGCTTGGATAATCTCAATTGATGCTTTGTACTTTGATTAAGTTCTCTCACATTGCATGCTTTAGAGCCCTTATCTTTGATCTTTTTTAGCTTGATTTTGATGAATTATTGTTAGGGTAGCTAGATGATGATTTAGGATCTTGGTCTTTGATTTTCTTTAATTTGGTCTTTACTATTATATCATCCAATCCAATTAGGCAAGAGATTGCTAATTGGATTGTAGATTTGAGAATTAAATTAGAACATGCATTGTTTGAATTAATTACATATTTAGTGGATTTTGGATTGCCTAATCTATTATTCTTATTGTTGTTAATTTAAATCTTTATTTGATCTATTATTTTCACTTCTAGATTGTTAGATCTACACTTCACACCACTTGTTTTAAAATCATACACATTTCACACCACATCTTCACCTTAAATCTTCCATTTCCACTACCATTCATCCACTAGTTTAGTGTAGTTTGTTAGATTAGCTTAGATCTTATTAATTTCATATTTTAGATTGTTAATTAGAGTATTCTAATTGCTATTTTAGTTTTATTCTACATTTCATTTAGTTTAATTCCATTTTTCACACATAGTTTAATAGTTTTAATTATTCACTTCAATTCTCTATATTAGCTATATCTTAGTTCAATTCTACTTAAATTGGATTCATGGCTTGTTCCATCCTCTTTTCGTGGGATCGATAATCCGGGATTTTTTACTCCTTTACTACTTGATGACACCGTAGTCTTGCGGTTAAAAGTTACACATATAAGTGTCGATCAGTGGGCACTGATCATCCAATGATTGACTGGTGGGCACTGTTCATCAAATGATTGGTGGACTTCATCCAATGGCCAGTGGGCACTGTTCATCTAATGACTGAGCGGTGGGCACTGTTTATCTAATGACCGAGCGGTGGGCACTGTTCTAAGCCCCTTCTCACTCCTTTTGAGATTTCTAAGGTTCTTGAAATTTCTAAAACATATTGGGGACTAAAATCACATCTTATAGAGCACATTAAACATAATAAAACATGAAATTCATGAATCTGCCATTAAACCAAAACATTATAAAACATGGAAATCTAAGTCGTGCATGGTATGAAACATCAAATAGGTACTTGCCTTGGCTCCAAGCTCTACCAAAACCTTCTCACAACCCCCTGAAGTTGCAGAAATGCCTCCCATAAGAAATTCCCAAAATCCAACAAAGGAAACCCTAGAAATCCAAAACCCATGCTACACTTAGAACCACTTCATGTATGTAACATATGTTATATAAATGGACCTCTAGATCATGAAAACAACAAGATGATGAGCTCTCACGTTTAAGAAGCTCAAACAGGAAGGTCAAAAGAGATGAAGCGGTTTCCAGTCATGGAATTGCACCAAAATGACATATGTTGCTTAAGAGATGACGTAGAATCGATCGGCGGTGTTGGATTTCTCAAGTGGTGCCTCTAAGAGATGATCTTCACCATGCCATTGAAGGAGAAGAAGAATAAAGAAAAACGAAGAGAAGGAATAGGCTATTTATTTGCTGGAACGATAGAGTGAATGAGAGTTAAGTTATGGTGGTAAGTTGTGGTAGGTGGGGTTGGTGAGATATTTTTGAGTATGATTAGCTTGTGGGTTTGCTACACTTTAGGTTAACTTGTGACGAGGAAATGAAGGTCGCTAGGAACTCGGGCGAACTTGTTCAAAGAAGAACAATTGTATGGCATCAAAAGAGATTTTTAACAAGCCCAAGATCAGGAAATTCAGAGAATGTATGCTGAAGTTGTGATTTTCAGAATTATAGGTAAACACCTCAAAAAAAGTGTCGGGGGGTCAAACTGGGCTCTTAGGCCTCAGATGAGTTTGGGCCAACCATGAAAGTTGTTGGGCAGGTCAAGATCTAATTTTTGGGCTCAAAAATAATATATTTTGATGCTCCAATGAAAAAGTCAACTCTCTGTCAAAGTTTCCTAACTCATGAATGAACTGGTCAATTAAAAGATTTCAGGGGCTCAAATTGATTCGAATTGAATACGAAAGTTGTCCGGAATAATGGTTCCGGTCTCAAGAGCTCAGAATAATAGTTTAGCAGAATTTATGAATAACTCCCCAATCTTTCTCAAAATTACACATAGGTTCCAAAAAGGGTCAAACTAGACTCTGGGGCTCTCAAAACTTCCCTAAGTTATTCAAAACTATTCTAACACGCATAAAACACCCACTTAGTAACCCCAACCGCTAAATTAATTAGTGTTAATCATAGGGGTTAAGGGTCATGTTCTTACATCTCATGCGTTGTGACTTTGCTAGAGCATGTTGGTTTCGTTCAAAGTGGGGCCTTTGTTCTGACTCTATGCATTTTATGAATCTAATGGAATGGTAGGACTCATGTGAGAAGGTCACCCAATCTCTAGACCATGTGGTGGACTCTATGGAAAGCTAGGAATGACTTCATTTATAGAGGTCAATCTCTAGACCCTTCAAAGGTCATTGGGGTTGTTTAAAAGATTATTGAGGAGCCGACCTGTCATTTTAAAGATCTCCGGGAAAGTGAAAAACACTTGATAGCCCCTTCTATGATCTCCATCAAAGAAGATATTACAATATTAATTGATGCAACCTATAACGATAAGGATAGGTTTTACCTCTTTTGGTTTCACGATGATGTTAAATGGGGTTATTGTGGAGGCAAGTGATGTCAAAGGGCCCGGAGTCGTCTCTTTAAAGGAGGCCGAAGCGAGGGCATTCTTAGCGGCATTGCAGAAAGCAAGGATGAATGGTTTTATGAAGCCTCGTGTTTTGTTGGATTCTCAAGAAGTGGTGAAACCATTGAAAAGAGACTATGATTGGTCCATATATCCTATTATTTTAGGCATTAAAGCTTTAGCTTCTCTTTTTAGCTTTATAGACTTTGAGTACGTTCCAAGGACCCTTAATGGACAAGTTCATAGACTTATTAAGTCTTGTTACTCTAATAGGCAGGATTTAGGTTGGGATTAGGCTTCTACGATCCTTTTGGCTTGGGTTTAAAGTCCCCCAATTTTCTCTTTGGTTGTGTGTTTGTCTTTTTTAAAGAGTTGATCCTTTTCTAAAAAAAAAAAAACTTGTGGCAGCATAGATATTGGAAGTTGAATGTCGGGGTAAAAGAATCTCAATCATACAGAGATTTAGAAGGACAAGGAATAGAGCAAGATCAAAAAAATCTGCTAAAGCTAGGTAGTATGTTTGCTCATGAATGTCAACTAACTATGAGATTTTTTATGTTGAGAAATTGTGTATGAGTGGCTCTCTTTTATAAGAAATACTTAACTAATTAATTACAACTTGAATTTGGAACAACCCCTCAAGCTAGTAAAATCATTGCTACCATAAAAGGGTGCTTCTCTCGGTAAAAAAATAAAATAAAAATAGTAGTTTAATCAACAATGGATGAAGCTAATTGAGATGCTGACCGTTCTTGAGATTATGACATAGGTATTAAGTTATTGTTAATCAACAATAGATGATAGGCATAATCCAATATAGTAGGTACCATGATTATATGCCATCTTTTGACTTGAAATTTGAAAAAATATTAAATTTACATGAGCATCACAAGGGCTTTGATGCTATATATGAATCATTGATTTGGATTGGTGGGGCCACCTAAGTCCTCATGCCATACGCAACACTTGTAACACCTAGGTGTTTTCTTAAAAAAAAAAAAACCCACTTTCTGTAGGGCTCACCAAGATGTATGATAATCGTGAGAGGTACAACATTGGAAAGGTTTTGATGATATGAGGATAATAAGAGATATCAGGCTGATCAAATGCTTATAATCCTTATTTTTAAAGTCCTTAATATTTAATGGCGATATATGGAATGCAAACTTACTGTGATAAAATCCAATGGTGACTAATGTTTAGAGTATAGAACAATACGAAATTAGGATTTCTAGAGTGGCCCTAATCATTGCGTTTAAAATTGGACTCAAACATTGTACTTTTAGGTCCTTGACCTATCTAATTACCTGACTCAAAGCAATCCTTGATGTATGTCAGTGATTTTCAAGTCTTTGAATATTCAAATCCTTCAATTAAGAAAAAGTTCTTCTATACTTGTATTATGTAAAATACAGCTAAACAAGTAATGAACGACACTGTTCAACTCTACGTACACTTTGAATTTTGAATACCTTGAAATATGTATTTTCTTGGTGCTTCTGAAGGTGATTGTATTCGGCATTCCAAGTTTGTGTGCCCTTGTCCTAGGGTTGTTCAACATGTATTTAAGTAGTCTAAAGGTGCTTAATGGCCTACAGAGACATTCACATTGGTCTTGAGTCTAAAACATGTGTCGGACTAGGTTTAGGTACATGGTTCCACCAAAAATCTTGGTCTTGGTCCCTTACAACCATGAGATCTAAGGTTTAAAATATTTTTGCAAGATTCAAGGGTCTAAGGTTGAAGTTTAATCACTTTTAAGACCTACCTAACATGTTTCTAGGGTTTACACAAGATTTGGAGGAAATTTGGGGTCATTTCCCAAAGAAATAGAGCAAAAAATGGGATATTGGCCAATAAGAAGGGTGTTGTCTGGTGGGTATTGTTCATCCAAAGACTGACTGGTGGGCACTATTCATCCAATGACCGACTAGTGAGCATTGTTCATCCAATGACCTTTGGGCACTATTCATCCAATGACGGACCGATGGGCACTGTTCATCCAATGACAGACCAATGGGCACTGTGACGGACCGATGGGCACTGTTCATCTAATGACCGATAGGTGGGCGTTGTTTATCTAATGACTGACTGGTGGGCACTATTCTGAGACCCTTCTCATCCCTTTTTAAAATTTTAAAATTCATGTAATTCCTAAAACATATTGGGGACTAAAATCACATCCTATAGAGCACATTAAACATAATAAAACATGAAATTCATGATATTCATCTACCAATAAACCAAAACATTATAAAACATGGAAATCTAAGCCATGCATGCTAGGAAACATCAAATGGGTACTTGCCTTGGGCTCCAAGCTCTACCAAAACCTTATCACAACCCCCAAAAGTTGTAGAAATGCCTCCACAAGAAATTCCCAAAATCCAATCAAGGAAACCCTAGAGATCCAAAACCCATGCTACACTTAGAACCACCTCATGCATGTAACATATGTGATATATATAAATGGACCTCTAGATCATGAAAACAACAAGAGGATTAGCTCTCACCTTTAAGAAGCTCAAACAAGGAGAAAAGAGATGAAGGGCTGCCAATCATGGAATTGTGCCAAAATGACTTGTTGCGTAAGAGATGATGTAGAATCGATCGGTGGGGTCAGATTTGTCAAGTGGGAGGCCTCTAAGATGATGATCTCCACCATGCCATGGAAGAAGGAGAAGGCTTTTTATTTGCTGGAATGATAGAGTGAATGAGATTTATGGTGGTAGGTGGGGTTGGTTAGATTTTTGTGAGTATGATTAGCTTGTGGGTTTGCTACACTTTAGGTTAACTTGTGACATGGAAATGAAGGTCGTCAGGACCTCAGGTGTAAGACCCCGACCCCTAATTCTCGTGTTTTATGTTGTCTTAGTTGTGGATTAGCTTTTTGAGTGAGATTAATAGTGATTTGGCTTCGTTTGCGAGTTTGAATAGATTTTTCATAGCTTTGGAGAATTTTGAGAGTCGTTGAGTTTAGTTTGACCCGGTCCGGGGTGGCCCGTGTGATTAGTGTTCGTGTGTGAATTTATCCTTGATTTCAAAAAATTCTGATTTTTATTCATTTTGATTTGTTTTATTGATCTCATCAACTTTCATGTCTTGTCTGTCTAAATTTGAAACTCAGAAATCACGTTTTTCGAGAAAAAAAGGAAAAAAATGACTTTTCACACCAAATATGTGCATAAATTTCGAAATTTGCAAAAAATGGGGAAAATATACTTTTTGGAAACTAGATATTTCGATAATCGATTTTGTCTTCTTGTCGATCTCGTTCGGGACCCACAAATGATAGTTCCAGCTATGTCAAGTATTAGGGTCCATGGGACCCAGCCCACTCACTCACTTAAAAACCCAAATGGGTTCTTTCTTCTTCCTCATTTCATTTTCCTGCAAACCCTAGGCTGAGAGAGAGAACTCTCTTCTTCACACCTTCTCTCCTCTTGCTTGTGTCCCTCTTGAGTGCTACTTGAAGATTTGTTTTCACAAACCTTTTCTCCTCATCTCAAGCTTTCCAAATATACAACTTTTGAAGGAAACCAACTGGAACTACCCTCTTCCTCAAGCCTTTTTTCTTGTTTGTAACACCTAGAGGTTAGCAATGCCTTCCCTTTTTGAAATCTTGGATTTTTCTAGTCTTTTAGAACATTTTCTTCATACATGCAAATGATTTCTTTAATTCTAATCTCAAAATTTAGGGATTTTGTGTGTTTTTCATGGGACTTTTTGTACACTGGGGCTTTGAGGAGTTATTGGAGTGATTTTGGTGAAATCCCTTCGGCTTGAGGCAAGTGAATATTTCAGATGATGGATTGCATGCTATTTGAAGTGATTTAGGGTTTCATTTCTTAAAAATGTTGAATCTCTACTCTAGGTTGTTCTCTCTTTACAAATTATTGTGACCCTATTATTTGTTTTATTTGCTTGCCAGGCCGTCGTCTTTGATACTTTTTGTTTGGTGCCAGATTTCGACCCCATTACCTTTTAGATGGTTTGAGCAGAGGACGCGGTTGAGCCGTCGGTTGGACGTGAGTGGCTGCCCAACGATGTCATCTAGATGTCGCTTTTGGCGCCGGAGTTCGTAACATAATTTGGGGTAGCATTTTGTTTAGCTTGTTATTTTCGGATGGCTTTTATTAGCCGTTTTCTTTGGGATTTTCTTGAATATGCTTTTATAAATTGTAACTTCAACATAAGTGGGCAATGAATTGTCCTGTTACTGCCAGCTCAACATTTTATGATTCTTGATTTATTCCAGTCTGATTATGAGCCTTGATTTAATGGCTTTATGTTAGCGGTTGAGTGCGACATAGAATCCGATGGCCACAGGCTCCGAGTAGCAATGCCCACATCAGCTTCCGCGAAATATTCAGGTTGTGTGGAATTTTGTTATCATCACACACATGGATACTGGGGAAAGCAAAAAGTTTTAATTAACCCAAATCACACTCCCCGAGATCGGATCGCTGCAGGATCCCGATTTTGGGCCGTGACAGACTGGTATCAGAGTGGCCTATAAAACACCCTAGAGACATTAAGACGTGTGGTGAGGACTCGTTAGACTGTGTGGGTTTTTTTTTCTCTTGTCTTTGTTTCTTTGAGTTCGGGTTTGCTTTTCTTTTAGTGGGGGAGACTCTCCCTGTCTTTTCTTTTCGTCTTTGTTGTTAGGGAATTTGGAGGATCATGTTCCTCTTTAGTGGGGGAGAATTTAAAGTCTCCATACCCACATTAAGTGTCTTTCGTTTTTTTTTTGCGCCAGAAATTGAGAGGTTCACGCCAGAGATTGAGAACTTTGTGGGTTTAGCGTGTTGTTTTCAAAGGACTTCGATAGATTTTCAGCTTCTCAGCATCACCAATGTGGTTAGTGAGAGAAGATGTGTGCATTTGCTTGCTAGAGAAGAGCGTGCGTAGTACTTGAAGACCCCTTTTCAGCTAATCAAGGATCATCATGTAGCATACCAAGGCAAGTAAGTGTGAATTTTTGGGTGAACTTGGACCAATTTCCTGAGACGAAGGACTACAGAAGCCGTATTGGTTGTTGATTCTATGAAGGGTGAGGTGATTTTCAGTTATTAAGGCTAGAAGTTGGTGCTAGAAACTTAGAAATTTCTCAGATTCATAGGGCTTTTGTCATAATTTTGGTTGAGAACTTTCATAACTTACAGCTATGCGGGTGCAGTCGACTCAGCAAAAGTGCTAAGTGGGTGGTTAGGTGTATTCAAGGTCAACTTTTAGCAGTAGAAGGAGAAGTATCATGCAGAAAAGAGCATGACTTATTAGCAGGATAGAGGAGATTTTGGGGATTTTGCCGACTTACGGGTTATTGGATTGGATAGGGTATAGATGCAAGCTGAAGAAGGGTCACTAGTTGGTTTATAGTTTTGTCTACTCTCTCGATGGAGGTGCATTGGTTGCGTGGAAGAAAGTTGAAAAAAACTTGGATTTATGAGACAGTGAACATAACTCGCGACAGGACACTCGGATATAGATGAGCTGATCATTCTTACAGGAAAGGTAGAGCATGATATAGAGGTAGAAGATCGAGCAGAGTCCAGATTGTGAAGTTTCCAGTCAAACATCATTCAAGAAAAATGAATTTACCCACGCATAGAGCAAGGATTCGATTATTTTGGTGAACTTTGGAGGACAAACAGGAAGTAGCGGAGTGGTCTCGAGACTTGGATTAAAAGTTTCAGGTTTTCACGGGATGACACCAGGTTGGCAGATACGTTTTTGTTGATAACATAGTATCAAGCAGAAGATCAAGAGCAACAAGCAATTAGAATCAGAGCGAGCATGAGCTTCTGAGTACAGCGAAGAAAGAATGGACTTTAGGATTGTAAACACATATTGGAATTCCGAGATCGGTTATACATGACAAGGGTCGGAAACCTGAAGAGTGAAATCTGCAGGAGACAAGCCATACGAAGTTTCGACACACAGGACAGCATAGCATCTGGTTTGTAGCAGACCAAGTCAGTGGCCAGAAGTAGATGATGCATGTGAGAAACCAACAGATTGCTAAATCACTCACTTTGAAGATAATGTGTTGACATGGGACTCTTGTGTTAATAGCTTTGATGGAGATGGTAGATTGTTTCGAGATTTTGAATGACATTGATGGAAGAGACTGGCACATGGTAGCACCTCAATTTCGCCGATTCTCCGAAGACAAAACCAGATAGAAGATTTGAATCAGAATTTGAATGGTATAGTAAGAGCAAGTATATGGAATTCCAAGATTTTTCGGGAAGGAGATCACTTCAATGCGAGCTTGTCTGCAACCATAACTTCATGCAAGTGTCAGGATCACCGCGTGCAGCTTCGTATGACTTAAGGCACAAAATCCCAGGGTAATAGAAGGAGGTAGAACTTGCAGTTTCTTGGTCCGACAGTGATTGACAAGGCAAGTAAAAGAATTGATCCAGTGCAAGGACATTAGGTGACCACCAAGGGATGACTAGAGGAATTTTTGAGCATCGGTTTTGTCAGAGGAACATGTTGTTGAGTAGCTGTGTGGGACCGTATGAAGTCTTCATCCGAATCAAGTATGTTATTTGCAGGCGCATCTTACTGCCAGGTTTGATCAGGGGGTATCTCAGTTGCTGAAGATAAGCATAGGGTGTCAGTGTTTTGAGCAGTCTTTTGATTTTTTCGATTTTGACTTGGTTTAGTTCATTTGGAGGACCAAATGTTCTAGGGGGGGGGATGTAAAACCCTAACCCCTAATTCTCGTGTTTAGTTTTGTCATAGTTGTGGATTAGCTTTTTGAGTGAGATCAGTAGTGGTTTGGCTTCGTTGCGAGTTTGATTAGATTTTTCATAGCTTTGGAGAATTTTGAGAGTCGTTGAGTTTGGTTTGACCCAGCCCGGGGTGGCATGTGTGATTAGTGTTCGTATGGTAATTTATCCTTGATTTCAAAAAATCTTGACTTTTATTCCATTCGATTTGTTTATTTATCTCATCAACTTTCATGTTTTGTCCGTTTGAATTTGAAACTCAGAAATTGCGTTTTTTGAGAAAAAAAGGCAAAAATAACTTTTCACAACAAATTTGTGCATAAATTTCAAAATTTGCAAAACATGGGGAAAATATACTTTTTGGAAACTAGATATTTCGACGATTGGTTTTGTCTTCTTGTCGATCTCGTTCGGGACCCACAAATGATAGTTCCAGCTATGTCAAGTATTGAGGCCCATGGGACCCAGCCCACTCACTCACTTACAAACCCAAATGGGTTATTTCTTCTTCCTCATTTCATTTTCCTGCAAACTCTAGGCTGAGAGAGAGAACTCTCTTCTTCACTACTTCTCTCCTCTTGCTTGTGTCCCTCTTGAGTGCTACTTGAAGGTTTGTTTTTACAAACCTTTTCTCCTCATCTCAAGCTTTCCAAAGATACAACTTTTGAAGGAAACCAGCTGGAACTACCCTCTTCCTCAAGCCTTTCTTCTTGTTTGGAACACCTAGAGGTTAGCAATGGCTTACCTTTTTGAAATCTTGGATTTTTCTAGGCTTTTAGAACCTTTTCTTCATACATGCAAAGGATTTCTTTAAATGCTTCTTCTAATCTAAAAAATTGGGGATTTTGTGTGTTTTTCATGGGACTTTTTATAGATTGGGGCTTTGCTATAAGAGAGGAGTTTTGGAGTGATTTTGGTGAAATCCCTTTGGCTTGAGGCAAGTGAATATTTCAGATGATGGATTGCATGCTATTTGAAGTGATTTAGGGTTTCATTTCTTAAAAATGTTGAATCTCTACTCTAGGTTGTTCTCTCTTTACAAATGATGGACTTACCTTTGAAATGTTTAAGCAATGGTTTATGTTTATTGTTTCTCTAAATTGTTGTTTTAATAACTTGAATTTCTATTTGGAAATGAATCTTCTATGAATTAGTTTTGTATATCTCAAAATGCTATTGTCTTTAGTGAATGAAAAATGCTTTGTTTATACCAAAATCTTGGAAGTGATGGAATGAATTAGTGTATGGGTGTTTAAATGGAGTTTGTTGAGGCAAGCAGAAGCCAAAATTATATGTGAATGTGTGGAAGAAGAAGGTGGAAATGATAGAGGAAGAAGGGAGAAAAGAAAAAGCTGAAAAATCAGTTCAGAAAAGGGTTTCCCGTAGCTGGCGGTCACCCGGCGGCTAGGTCACCAGGCTCGGTCACCTTTCTAGAGAGCAGATTTCAGATCTAAAGCTGGCGGTCACCCGGAGGCTAGCCGACCGGGTGACCGAAACTGGCGGTCGCATTTCTAGAAAGCTGCAGCCTATTTGTAGCTGGCGGTCAGCCTCGCGGTCAGCCAGCGGCTAACTGCCGAACCCTAGCCGCCAGGTGACCGAAATCACCTATATTTTGTAAATGAAAGAGATTTTTAATGTTTGGGTTATCGGGGGAAAATGTTAAATTTTAATACACATTTTTACATCCTTAATTATTGAAGATCTTCAGTGGCACCAGACTTTTTACTTATAAATCGATATTAAGGGGACTAAGTGTTTATCGAAACCATCCTAAGTAAACCATTATACACTACTTCATTCCATGTTAGCGAAATTTGTATATGTTCTACAAATTATTTTGAAACAAATTTGAGTGGTTTGCCACGGAAATTTGTATATTTTCAACAAATTGTTTTGAAATAGATTTGAGTGGTTCGCCACGGAAATTTGTATGTTTTCTACAAATTTATTTGAATTGTATTTGAGTGGTTCACCACGATTGAAAAATCGGTAAGATTACTCATTTGTATCGTTCGACATTGTCCGCTTGTAATTACTCAGAGTAGTTTTTCTTATCGATGGAAATGTATTGCAAAGATTGATTTATAATGATTTCAGATTTCGTTTGGAACCACTAAGCTTAGGTTACCTGTTCGGGCTGATCACCCGGTTTGGGATCCTTAAAATTATTGCCAACTGCAGTTTGGACCCCTATTGATTGTTCCGGCCATGGCTACGGTTATTGAGTGTTCCGCCCATTTTATATGGTTCGGTTAGATCGTTCCGTCCATTTTATATCGTTCAGTAATTGATCGTAGATCATTCCGTCCATTTTATATGATTTGGTAATTGATCGAGTACTCTTGTTACTTCGGTAATAAAGTACGAGTACTCTTGTTACTACGGTAGTAAGGTACGTTTATTGATTGAGTGCTCTTGTTACTTGGGTAATAGGAGAATATAGCAGATGTGGATTGCCATTGCCATTGTTTTATTCGATTGCCATTGTTTTATTCAATTGCCATTGTTTTATCCGATTACCATTGTTTTATTCGATTGCCATTGTTTTATCCGATTGCAATTGTTTTATTCGATTGCCATTGTTTTATCCGATTGCCATTGTTTTATCCGAATCGTTCTATTGTTCGAAATTGTAAATGATTCAGAAAGTGTTCTTTACTTTATCGATATTTATGTTTAGACTTTCAAATGTATTTGAATGACCTTATAATGTCTTTACAAATTATTGTCACCCTTTTATTTGTTTTATTTGCTTGCCAGACCATCGTATCTGATACTTTTTGTTTGGTGCCAGATTTAGACCCTATTGCCTTCTAGACGGTTTGAGCAGAAGAGGCGGTTGAGCCGTAGGTTGGACGTGAGTGGTTGCCCAACGATGTCATCTAGACGTCGCTTTTGGCGCCGGAGTTCGTAACATAATTTGGGGTAGCATTTTGTTTAGTTGGTTATTTTCGGATGGCTTTTATTAGCCTTTTTCTTTGGGATTTTCATGAATAAACTTGAACATATGTGGGAAATGAATTGTCCTGTTACTGCTAGCTCAGCATTTTATGATTCTTGATTTATTCCAGTCTGATTATGAGCCTTGATTTGATGGCTTTATGGTAGCGGTTGAGTGCGACACGGAATTCGATGGCCACGGGCTCCGAGTCGCAACGCCCCACATCAGCTTCCGTAAAATATTCAGGTTGTGTAGAATTTTGTTATCATCACACACACGGATCATGGGGAAAGCAAAAAGTCTTATGTAACCCCAAATCACGCTCCCCGAGATCGGATCGCTGCAAAAATACCGGTTTCAGGGCGTGACATCCGGCGAACTTGTTCAAAGAAGAACAATTGTAGGGCATCAAAATAAATTTTTAACAAGCCCAAGATCAGGAAATTCGGAGATTCTATGATGAAGTTGTTATTTTCAGAATTACGGGTAAACACCTCAAAAAGAGTGTCGGGGGTCAAACTGGGCTCTTAGGCCTCAGATGAGTTTGGGCCGAATGTGAAAGTTGTTGGGCGGGTCATGATCTAATTTTTGGGCTTAAGAACAACACATTTTGATGCTTTGAGGAAAAAGTCAACTCTATGTCAAAGTTTTCTAATTCATGAATGAACTGATCAACTGAAAGGTTTCAGACTTTCAGGGACTCAAATTGATTCAAATTGAATACGAAAGTTTTCTGGAATGATGGTTGCGGTCTCAAGAGCTCAGAATAATAGTTTGGCAAAATTTATAAATAACCCCCCAATCTTACTCAAAATTAGAAACATGTTCCAAAAAGGGTCAAACTAGACTCTGGGCTCTCAAAACTTTCCAAAGCTATTCAAAACTATTCTAACACACACAAAACACCACGATTGGCCTCTAATCCCACTTAGCAACCACAACCGCAAAATTAATTATTGTTAATCATTGTGGTTAAGTCAGGTTCTTACATCTCATGCGTTGTGACTTTGCTAGAGCATATTGGTTTGGTTCAAAGTGGGGCCTTTGTTTTGACTCTATGCATTTTATGACTCTAATGGAATGGTGGAAGGACTTATGTGAGCAGGTCACCCAATCCCTCCCCTTGGGAATGCTCACTGAAAAAATGTGGATCATTTCCATGTGGTGGACTCTATGGAAAGCTAGGAATGACTTCATTCATAGAGGTCAATCTCTAGAATAACCTTCAAAGATCATTGGAGTTGTCCATAAGATTATTAAGGAGCCAACCTGTCATTTTAAAGATCCCCACTTAAGGGGAAGTGGAAAGCACTCTATAGCCCCTTTTGTGATCTCCATCAAAGAAGATATTACAATATTATTTGATGCAACCTATAACTATAAGGATAGGTATACCTCTTTTGGTTTCGTGATGATGTTAAATGGGGTTATTGTGGATGCAGGAGCTGTCAAAGGGTCCGAAGTCGTCTCTTTAAAGGAGGCCGAAGCGAGGGCGGTCTTAGCGGCATTGCGGAAAGCAAGGATGAATGGTTTTATCAAGCCTCATGTTTTGTTGGATTCTCAAGAAGTGGTGAAAGCATTAAAGGGAGACTATAATTGGTCCATATATCCTTTATTTTAGACATTAAAGCTTTAGCTTCTCTTTTTAGCTTTATAGACTTTGAGTATCTTTCTAGGGCCCTAAATGGACAAGCTCATAGACTTATCAAGTCTCGTTACTCTATTAGGGAGGATTTAGGTTGGGATTGGGCATCTACTATTCTTTTGGTTGGGGTTTATTGTCCGCCTCTGTTTCTCTTTGGTTGTTTGTTTGTCTTTTTATAATGTATTCATTTTCTAAAAAAAAACTTGTGGCTGAAAGTCCGGGATCCTAACCTGAGTGGGGGGAGGGAATATGGTGAGCTTCTAATTAGTGACCAATTATGCCAAATTTTATCTTCTTTAAATCAATTAGTGACTAGTGATGATTATGAAACTACGTGCGGAAGCTAACAAAAATAATCACCACAAATCAAACACCATCATACGAAGATTTATAGTAGTTCACTACCGGCTGTGATTCTACACCTCACCGGATTTCCACTATCTATGCTTTTCAATAGGCTATAAGCAATAACCTTACAATATGATTTTCATGGCTAAGCAATAACCTCTTGGGTTTTATGGTTCACCACTAACCTTACCACTTGTGCGGGCGAAGCAATAGCCTATAAAACATACTTTTCAAGGCTAAGCAATAACCTCTTGGGTTTTATGGTTCACCCCTAACCTTAGCACGTGTGCTTTTTTAAGGCTAAGCAATAACCTATACAATAAGATTGGTTGTCTCAAAGAAGTGTCTACACAACACTTGAAGAGATACAAATTTAAGCTCAATTACAATGTCTCTTAAGTAGGTGGATATGAAAGTGTAAATCTACTCAATACATACACTATATATATGAATGCAAAAATGAATGCTCTATGTGTATGTTTGAGAACTTCAATCAAGTTTTAAAATGACAACTCAATGACTATAAGCTTAAAGCTTTTGAAGGTTTAAAACACAATTATTTTGATTGAAGTGAAAAATGCTAATCACATGTTCTTTAGATAAACAACTTGTAAAGATATATGATATATCGAGTTATGCAAGTTGTATTGAAATTTCAAATCTAAAACATGTGATGCATGAGCATAGTTATTTTTCAAAATAAATTAATTTTCCTCTGTGTTCATGGAATGAAAACAACTAGCTAGAGATTCAACCAAGTGTGAAGATCATGCAACAAATAAAATCAAAGATGTTGGCAAAGCATGATTTATAAAATAGAAAACAAACTTGGTTTGAATCAAAGTGAAGAATCCAAAGCAATGTAAATCAACGATTAAATATATGTAATGGACTCAGCAAATCATAGTTAGCATGCAAGATTTGATTTACCAATCATTTAAACAAAGAATGAAACATATGATATTGAAAACAAAACTTACTAAGAGATTTAACTCATGAGACCAAGGTCTTGCTTTCCAAATGACACACTAGCTTTCCTTAGCTTGCTTCTCAATCCTTGGTCTAATTGCTCTTCAAAGAGTCCTCAAAATTTGTGGCACTAATCCCAAGGAAATGCTCATTTTTATAGTAAAAATGCCTCTAATGGCTCTCTAGTCGGTTAACCGAACTTTGGATTCAGTTCACCGAACTCAACGATCATATCTGTAACGGTCATATTTTTTAAACTATGGTTCATTGTTGGTTAACCGAATAAGTTCGGTTGATCGAGTGATGACCGACAGATTCACCGACCATAGTAAATCACAGAGAAGTGAGCTCTCTGGATTTTGAACCGAAGTTGTCTCGGTGAGGGTCAGTTTGCCTATTCGGTTAGCCAAACAATGACCGACAGGTCACCGACATGAAACACTGAGCTCTCTGGATTTTGAACCGAAGTTGGGTCAGTGAAGGTCGGTCCCGCCTAACTCGGTTCGCTGAGCCTTGATCAATAGTCACCAACATGAAAAACCGAGCTCTCTGGTAACCTGAAGATCTGACCATAATTCCCTGAAAAAGTTGATCTTAGGAGGAAATTTGGGGTCATAGGAAGCAAGTTTGAATTCATGTTTAAATCAACTAAAAGATGTTTGTCAAAAACATGATTTTATCAAACTATGCAATCCACAATCAAGTCTAGATTTCATGATTTTTCAAATAATGATGCACAAGTGAAAATTCAAGATATGTTAAAAATGAATGCATATGCGAGCATCAAATTGTAATCTAAAGAGGTCTAACAGTGGCATCATAGATACAATCCCAATCATACAGATTTAGAAGGATCGGACTTGCAAGGAAGAGAGCAAGATCAACAAAATCTATTAAAGCTAGATAGTATGTTTGCTCATGAGTGTCAACTAACTATGAGAATTTTTATGCTGATAAATTGTGTATGAGTGGCTCTCTATTATAAGCAATACTTAACTAATTAATTACAACTTGAATTTGGAACTACCCCACAAGCCAGTAAAATCATTGCTACCATAAAAGGGTGCTTCTTTCGGTAAAAAAAAATAGTAGTTTAATTATGAGAAATTTAGTTTAAAAAAGGGCAGACCAAACACAACTTGCTCCATTCGAACTTGCTTATGTAAGGAATATTTGGATTGTGAATTGTAAATTAACCCACTTTCCACCTGAAGCTAATTGAGATGTTGATCGATCTTGAGATTATGACCATAGGTATTAATTAAGTTATTGTTAATCAACAATAGATGATAGGCATAATCCCATATAGCAGGTACCATGATTGTATGCCATCTTTTGGCTTGAAATTTGAATTAACTATTAAATTTGCATGAGATTTAACATGAGCATCGCACGGGCTTTGATGCTATATATGAATCATTGATTTGGATTGGTGGTGCCACCTAAATCCCCATGCCATCCACGACACTTGTAACACCTAGGTGTTTTCCTTTAAAAAATCCCCACTTTCTGTAGGGCTCACCCAAATGCATGATAATCATGGGAGGAACAACATTGAAAAAGCTTCGATGTATATGAAGATGATAAGAGATATCAAGCTGATCAAATGCTTATAATCCTTATTTTTAAAGTCCTTAATATTTAATGGTGATATATAGAATGCATACTTATTGTGATAAAATTCAATAATGACTAATGTTTAGAGTCTAGAACAATACAAAATTAGGATTTCTAGAGTGCCCCTAACCATTGGGTTTAAACTTGGACTCAAACATTGCACTTTTAGGTCAGGTTCAATGAGGATGACCTAACCCATCTAAGTACCTAACTCAAAGCAATCCTTGATGTATGTCAATGGTTATCAAGTCTTAGATTATTCAAATCCTCCAATTAAGAAAAAGGCATGTAAAACCTATTTATGGATTTGTGAGGATTCCAGGTCCTATTTGAATTCAAATCCATCACACTAGAATATCTCAAACTCGAATAAAAATCCTTGCATGTACAACATGAGGATCCTATCCAAAGTGAGATGAATATTATGAAGCTTGCATTATAGTGCATTTTTTGAGAGTTTATTACAAAATTTTGAACATGTATTCATTTTGTTTCGCTATCGTAGGGTTCCCAACCCTTTGAGTTGGACTAATTCCTCTGGGCCGAGAGGGAAGGCGCCCCCGTAAACACCCCTGTGGCCTCGAGGTGGTAGCACTAGTGGACTCAACCTTCGATTTTTGGAGAAGGGAGAACCGGGGGTTGATACAAGATCTCTAACTTCGGAAGAGGGAGAAACCGTGGTCCTGACCTCGGCCAACCCCGTAGGATTAATCATATATCCATTGCAAGAGCTTTATTTACATCCTAACGCATCTATTTTGAAGACCATAAAACTTTAACATTTTCATATTAGAGTTAAAAGTGATTCTGCTCTGAGAATTATACTTCTTTTTAGAAAATGAAAAAGTGGATAAAGAAAAATATTCCTTACTTTCGGCGGTGAGCCGGTGAAGGCACTTTCATCGTCTAACACAAGATCACATCTTGCGTAACCGTAACGCCACCGTTTTTTTCATTTCCAGCCTTCGTGCTTTCTTATTTTCAAATCACCGCACTTGTTAGAAGTAGCTGTAGTAGTCACCTGTCACCCCATACAACTCAAGTTATGCGATGTGAAAAGACTTTACATTGAAAAATTTTCTCCTACCACACACATATGGACTGTCATCAAAAGATAAGACCCCCTAAATCTCACTTGGTTCCACCCCATGGATGACACGACACCAATGTGCAATGCAGGTGCATAGGACAAAATCATCTAATAAGTCAGCTTTATCCCTGAATCGATCCATCTCTAGAGAATTAACGAATTAAAGGAGTTGGACTTCACTACAGAGTTCACTCTAGCTCCTGAAATTGAATGCCCTCAATCACATTTATATTAATTTACTCTAATAGAAGTTTTCACCACCTTAACAAGTTAAGATCCCCTATACAATGAATAACATGATAAATAATCATAAATTGTATTAATTGTTATTCATCATATGATTAGTCTTATGGTGAGATCAATCTATAGAGGCGTAAAATTTTGCTAAATTCCCTATAAAGCATTCATCTCGAGGGGTTTGTTTTTTTTTTAATTTGTGGGCCCTATTACAGGTTTCACTCCTTTAACTTAGAGGAGGTATTGGGCATATGTGTCCGCCGTACAATCGTCTAGTGGACACATTCTTCGCGGCTCGGGCTTCTTTATCTTTTATCTTTGCGTGGGAACGAAGCAGATTCCTTGACATGACTGCCCTTAGCATCAATTTCCAAATGCCCCTTTACTTATAGAATTTTAAGATTCTGCCATCTGATTTCAGGGCATGTTTGGGACATGGATTCTACCATGCCTTGTGAGTACTATGCAGGCTTTTACAACGGTAAAAGATAAAAATCTTGAACTTAATTTTCCTTCTAATAAGGTGAAAGCATTTTTCACGAGCACGCGAAAAATGGTTTTTCACATTGTGCCAAAATCCCAATGTTACACATTGGACATTCAGTTGCTGGTTTAGACGGATTCGAAAAATATGGGTTGAGAACCTCCTTTTTGGAATTAGATAATAATTGGGTCTTGGTTCAAGTATGTTTGGGTTAATTCTGATTGGAGTAAACTTTATTTAATAATATTTAAAAGCACCAGCGGTCCAAACCTAGCATCAACTTCAATATTGGAATGGGAGTTGGAAGTAGTCTTGTAGGACTACAAGATAACAATGGCCCATTCACTTGACACTAAAAAATCCGATATGGGCCTTACTTTCGCCCCATGGACGAGCAGATCCAGATCCAGTTCTACACTTACAAGAACCGTCCGGTACTAGCTAGATCCAACTCGGATCTAACAAACTTAATAGGGTCCTACCTATCTTCATCCTTGCGTTGGGAGATACTATTTGATTTTGTATCTAAACTGCCACTTTATACACTTCTGGGATATGAATTCAATCCAAACTGATCAAATGTGGGTATTTCCCATGTAAGGTGGTGGCCACAATTCCAATGGTCTGAGGTAAAATTAGAAAAAGTTACTTCCTGCATGTGCATAAATATGCATACACAGGAAAAAGGATGAAACTTTCTATATGTAGTCATAAGGTATTAAGTGTGCCCTTCTAGTTTTGTGTGAAACCCATGGGTACAATAGAACAGCATATGTTGGAGGCAAAAAAGGTCACATGCTTGCTTTCTTAGAAAGACATCTCTATATTATAGGCTTCGGACTCTTGGGGTAGAAGAACATATGCTAAGCCATTTCTTTTGCATCTTCTAAGAGATAGAGAGAGGGAGAGATGGAAAGAGTGGAGATGGGGGGCATGGAAGACCAAGTAGAGATAGTGGCAAGGGCCTTTGTAGATCATTACTACCATCTATTTGACAACAATAGGCCCTCTCTTTCCTCCCTCTACCAACACACCTCAATGCTCTCCTTTGAAGGTCAAAAGATACAGGGTGTTGATGACATATCAAAAAAGCTCACCCAGTTACCATTTGATCACTGTAAGCATTTCATCTCCACAATCGATTGTCAGCCATCTCCCTTAGCCGGCGGCATCCTCGTCTTCGTTAGTGGGTACATCCAACTGCTCGGCGAAGAGCATCAGCTACGGTTCAGCCAGGTGATCTCTCCATGTCTCTATGTGCATGTATTGTATTTGAGATCTGGGTGATCGGACAAGGTTATTTTTTATATGTTACATATTACACCCAACTCCATTTTATCATTTGCCGGACTCTCAGGTGGACCCCACAAGATTGTCATATAACCATCACACGAAAAATGCATTTGATAAATGACATGCTTATGCAGACCTTATGGTAGCTCCAATGAATTTAGATTTAATGATGATTAATTGAAACTGTTAATAATCCACCAGGTTGATGGACTGTTGATTATGAATATTGTTTCTGGTGGCCTGATCATTTGATCTGTCCAGTTGAAGATAGACCATTACCCAAATTTTAAAAATTACTAGTCAAAATTCAAGTAAGTTAAAATGGTCCAAAGGGCAATGTATTTGCCTAAAAATGTTTTCGGGTCATGAGCTGTTCACCTGGTGGGCCAAATTATTCCAATTAGGTGATCCTAACCCTTAAAGTTTAATGGTTCTGCTCATGAGTGTAGCTTTTGTTATTATTCAATTCATTGATATATAGATGAAGGTATTTAGGATCAAATTGCAAACTGGGGTTATGCCATGCGTAAGAGTTAAAAATCAACGGTCCAAAGTGGGCTTGGATCGGTGAAAACGTGGGTCCATTCGTACAAAAATTTTAGAGTCCACTTGGGTCCACCTTAATCAGGAAATGGGAGGAGGGAGTAATCGTAGCCATCCAATCAACGGCGTTAATTAACATCTTGGACCAAAAGTTTCTATTCGTCCATTTGTAAGTCTCATTATTGGTCCAACCACCCATTTCGGAGGACCTGGATTTAATGGCTACGATCATCTAATCAATCTTAGAGGACCTACATGGTTTAGGCAAGTTCAACATAAGCCAGCAATAATGCTGGTGTGGAAAAGTTTTTCTATCCAGGTTGATGAGCTGCTAAGATATGAAGTGATAAATCAAAGAGCACATGGATGAAAGTAGTAGGAATAGATTTGAAGAAGTTTAAGCATTTAAGTAATTGACATAGGAAAGATAAGTATGGAGAAATAGAACTCATTTAGCCTACCCAAACAAAATTAGGACAGTACCGGTAAAAAAAAAAAAAGATTGGGACAAGGCTTTGATGATAAAGATTATGATATAATCGATTCAAATCATGTGCTTACATCTCTCCTCCCTGTGATTGGTAGAGCATCTCATTATCATCAAAATCTTGTCCCAACTACAATAGAGTATCTCATATGGGCCGTAATTGAGGCCACACCACGGAATTCATATATAAAACAATCCACACTGGGACTTTTAAGAAAATAATAATAATAATAAATGCTGGAGTTGTTATTGACTCTTTGGTGGTGTTGTGCAGATGTTTCAGTTGATTCCTATGCCACAAGGCAGCTTTTTCGTCCAAAATGACATTTTCCGCCTTAATTATGGTTGATTTTACGCAGATGTCCACGAGGAAGCCACATGCAAATGTCCCCCCAATGTTGTAACCTAGTCATCTATTCTAATGTTTTACTAATGTTGGAAAAAATAAAAGTATGTCATTTGCATTTCTTTGTCTGAGATTGTTATAAAATTAGATCGATGGTGTTTTTAGCTTCCTATGTTCTCTTTGATTGATCTTCCATCAATGGATGGATGAAATTTCGTGTAAAACAAAATTAGTGGTGGCCCTAATGCCCAATTAAATCATCATCATGATCATAAATGAAAATGGAAGTTTCAGTGGGCATATCCCCCCCACTCCCCTAAGCATATTGGATGACAGGATTTGGATCATATGTAATGGACACCAAATTCATGTAGGAGCAAAGTGTCGTATAAACAAAAGTCACAGAACATTTGTAGCTGGTTTATCTTAAGCTCTTGGAACTGTTGATGTTAAATTGCTTCTGCTCCGAACAATTTTATAAGTTGTAGGTAGAGGTGCTCATGAGCCAAGTGAGAGCGAGCCCGAGCCCAGCCCATTTGGGGCTAGGTTTGGTTTTTAGGTTTTTAGTACTCGGGTCAAGCTTGGATCTAGAATTTGGGCAAATTTCATATTTAGGTAGGGTCTGGATTAAGTGATAGAAAGCCTATAGCCCATCCCACCTTTGACGAAAAGAAGATTGCCCCAAAGCTTAGGGCTTGTTGTTTTGTGAAGCCTAAATGGGTAGGTTATGACCTGACATGTTTGAGGTGTTGGAAGTGGATGAGCCTTCTAGACAAGATTTCTAAAACTTTGATTCACTTATGCAGGGATCTAACATCCAAATCACCATGAAACCAATCCAAAGATCTCAAACCCTTTTCTTGGTGTATTAAGATCCCAAATCTATGTAATGAAAATAGATCTGAACATGCAAAGACTAGATCTACCAAAAAAAAAAAAAAGTTGGAGCATATCTATAATCAAGAAGCTTTGTTGTGCTCAAATCGAGTCTTTGATCTTTGTCTCTGTAAAACTCTTTTGCATACGCGATCTCCCAGACCTCATAATCTTCCACGCTATGACTCAATCACAGAGATCTTCTCAAAGAAAATGGTGGGATCTCAATTGAGAATGAGTTCCATAAGACACTCAAACTAGAAAACAAGAAGAGAGAAGAGAGGGGAGGAGGAGCCCACACTAGACGTCCAATGCATGCTCTGGACGTCCAACCCTCTTACTTCTTTTAAAATCGCCAAAACCTAGTTCTCTTACTGTTATGAGTTCATGTTTGAATACAACTCTCTCTCTTAGGGCTAGCATGGGGACCACTAGGGATTCCTCTGAACTGGCTCCAAATATAGCATCTAGATCCCACATCTCATAAGTTCCTGATCAATAATTAATTGCAAATAATACCACTATATATATGCAATCCAGTCCAAGGAGTTTTTTAAGAAGACCATAAGCTTTCCAATTACTGCAAACAAGGGGATATTTCTCTTATGAGAACAAGTTCTATCTTGAGAATATCTGTTCCCACTGTCCCACCACCATCTACCCAAGATACCGAGGTGTTGACCTACAGTTGGCTTCACTCATTGGTAAGTTAAATTTAATGTATAGCAAAAACTTGAGTCCATTACTCCCTTAGGATTGTGAGCCTATTTCTTAAAAATTATAAGAGCGTTCCTTAATTAAAGATAATATTTTGTATAAGATGCTTCTCATGGTCTTTCCGTACATCCTATGTAATGGCACAACAGTCCAGAGTCTTCCACTTCGATGTCAAGAAAAATTACACTATCTCATAGTAACTGAAGTACTACAACCTTTCAGATGAGATGCCTAGTCTTATCACCGATTGTGAAACATTTCAAGTATAATAATTGGGACCTATGACTCCTACATGTGAATCTCATCCACACATAGATCACATTCAATATACTTAAGGGTTCCTGTTCATCTTATAAACAACCATGTCATTTTGTATCAAGTATGTGCAACAATTAACAGAAACCTATTCATCTCATGAATATAAGCATGAAAAAAAATATATATCAATTAAGATAATTAATCAAATTGTTCATGTCATCCGTACTATACTGAGGCCAAACAATCTAATATGTAGTGGGCTAGGCTCAGGCGAGGAACTTATGGTATGTGTCAGGCACTAGCTAGATTAGGATTGTGTTTCCAAAATCGGGCCGGATCTCAATATGCCTTAGGCCCAAACCAATCCATGACCAACCTTAGTTGTAAGTCATGTAAATCTACTCATAGAATAGATAGCTTGAGTGTTCGGGGATTATCTATGGTTCGTCAACTCTCGTAGTGGACCTTGCAAAAAGTTCTTATTTTGTTGTTGCACATGGCTTAGCATCCCAATTTGACAGTACTGACTAGGGATCAAGTCCTTACATATGAAGTACCACTTTAGCACCAGTGATCCAATCTATCAAGAAAGAAAAAAAAATTGTATCAATGCTATATCATTTGTATAGGCCTATTAGAACGTATTCTATCACCGTTAAACTATACAAATAGAAATGGTGTTGGCACTTCAGTATCACACACACGTCTGAGTATCGATCCTGTCACGCCCCCGGACCGAGGTCCCGCTAAACGAGGCCTTAATCCGAGGACGCGGCGCGACGGGCCGAAAAATTTCGCCCGCACACGCTAGTTTCCCACAGGTTTCCGCGGTAAGGATTCACGGAATCCGATCCAATAGTGATATATAAGAATCACTTTCATACAAATGACTTACGCGGAAGCATTGTAGCAAACATAAAAGTCTCTCAGATGGGTATAAAAATGAGAACGCAAGAGACTAGCATCAAAAGAGAAACATTTACTGTAGGCCCCAAAGTTAGTTTAACGTTGATACAAAAGTAAAGTTAATCATTAATTACAAATCTTTCCCAAAAGAAAATAAGCCAACAATGGCCATAACAAAAACCCAAAATGTATATCATGAAATCCCCAAAAATGTGATCGCAGCTCCAAGGCAGCCCGACGTCTAATTGACATCATCGGGCCGCCACTCGCCCTCCACTGGAACTATAGGTTCCGCCTCGAAGTGTGCCTCAACCGCGAGGGGCTCGACATCTGGCACCAAACAAAAGAGAGTCAGACACGACGGTCTGGCAAGCAATTACAACAATAATAGGATGAAAGCAAAACAAAACATGATAAGTAAGAGCTACGATGAAATCACGATTAATAACAATGTCGAAGTAAAGATAGAAGATAAACATCTCGATGGTTTACAAATCCAAGGCCATGATGAGTAACATAAACGAATACCATGAGATGAATATAAATGCATAAAAACATTGGCAACCCACATAAAGCTATATTCTCCTGTTACCGAAGTAACCGGAGCAGACAAACCGTAGCCACTAATCGTGGGACTGGAACGACATAGTCGTTATCAGACAGAACCGTAGCCACTACTCGTGGGACCGGATAATTACCGTTGCCATGGTCGGTACAGACGGAATCCAAACTGCAGCTGGCAGACAAAATAAAGACCCCAAGCCGGATGATCAGTCCGACAAGGTGACCTAAGCCTAGTGGTGCCATTATAGTGAAAATCCGAAACCTCGAAGAAATGCAATTCTATTTATAAGATACATTTCCAAAATCGATAAGTAAACTACTCCAAACAATGCATATTGGCGGATCCGAGCAAAATAGGTGAGTAGTTTCCTCATTACTAAAACATGGGGTAACCCACTTCAAAACATTAAAAAGAATTGGAGAAAGAACCTAAAACAAAAGTCTTTTTATACAAAAGAATGTATGATGGTTCGGTCGACTAAGCGGGTAGTCTCGATATACATTTGACCCCTTTATTGTCATTAAAAGAAAGTGATTTGGTGCCACCGAAGATCATTGACAATCATAAGGGATTAAGTGTACATTTAGACTTGAGGGTTTTCCCAAGTGGTATTGGCCATAGTCCAAGACACTTCTTACCATGAATTCTAGGCTTGAAAAAGGTTGAATGGGCTTCTCTTATAGAAAAGGATAAAAGAGCTGAATTGGGCTTGGACATAGGCTTGAAGTGGACTTGAATGTCATACCCAATAAGTCTTCCTTAAAGGTAAGTTTACGTCCTTTTAAATCAGGCCCACAACTGGCCTTATCCAAGCTCAAACAGTCCATTAAAAACAAGCCGAAACAGTCCCTAAAGTAGCCCACAATTCATGTCAAAATAGCCCAACATCAGGACTCAAAAACAGCCCGAGAATTGACCTTAAAACAGGCCCAAAAGACATCTAGGAAATGGGCTCATCACAATCTCCAATTGGGCCATCAAACAGCCTCAAATAGACCCTTAAACAGGCCCAAACCCGAGCCCAGACTGAGCTGGGCTCGCTCGAGCGGACCCAGACAGAAGCTGGGTCGCTCGAGCGACCCAGTGGGTCGCTCGAGCGGACCCAGACAGTGCCTGGTCCGCTCGAGCGGCCCAGTGGGTCGCTCGAGCGGACTGGGCCTGCCCAGTCCAGCCCGAGTGCAGAAATCCTCCCTTTTTTTTTTTGTTTTTCTTCCTCTTTTCTTGCTCATTTCCATTCCCTTTCATTCCTTTCTTCCATACACAAATCTACAACATCTTGGGCCTCTTCTCAACCTCCACAAATCATCAAACCATCATCCATAATCATCTAATTAACACAAACTCAACACTTTTTAAAAGAATCCAAGTTCTTTTCCATTTCTTGATCACCCACTTGAACACAATGAAAACAATTTTTCCAAGAAACCAAAGTGAGAGCAAACTTCCAATGCATGGTAGAACAACAACATAAATTAAGATAGCTATTACAATGGTCCATTAAATCAAAATAAACCATAAACTAAAGAAGATTAACACAAAAGGAAAATCAAGAAATAGAACCAATGAGAGAAAGCATCACATAATTGTTGAAATATACTTGCCTCTAGCCAAGATATGATCAAAATCACTCCTCAAACCAAGCCTTGGAGCCTCAAGCTCCAAATCTACAAAACCCCAAAAATTTTCCCAAGAAAACCCTAAAATGTCAACAATGGTAAACCTCCAAGGAAAACCCTAGCAAATGGGTTTAAAACACTCCAAATGGAGGGGAAAACAAGGATCTTGAGTTTAGAAAACTATTGCTAACCTTGAGGAACCCAAACCAAGAAAAGAGGCTTGAATAAGGGGCTTCTCTTAGCTCAAACTCCTCAAGAAGAGTATCTTTGGGAAGCTTGAAGAGGGAGGAAGAATTTGAGGAGATCAATCCTCCAAGAACACCTCACCAAGTGAGAGTTTCTGATGAGAGAGAGAGTGTGGAGAAGGAGGAAAAACCCTAGCAAAGAAAGTTGCTGGAAATGGAATGAAGAAGGAGAAAGAAGAGCCCTCTTCTTAAGAGACAAGTCTTGTGGGCCCCGATCTTCACAAGCCTACAAATGGTACTTGCGGGCCCCGAACGAAAACGACGAAGAAGACAAAAATGATCGGCGAAATTTCTACTTTCCAAAAAGTATATTTTTGACAATTTCTGAAATTTTTGAAATTTGGGTACAGGTTTTGTGTGAAATGTCAGTTTTGCCCTTTTTCTCGAAAAACGCGATTTCTGATCACAAAATCAAGTTGGCCAAAACATGAAAGTTGATGATCTAGAGGAAATAAGTCAAAATACACATAAATTGGGATTTTACAAGCATCATAAATAAACTCAATAATTTCACACACAGTCCACGGGCGCCCCGGCCCGTGTCAAACTTAAGTCAAAGACTAATCAAAGGTTCTCAAAGCTAATCAAACATTCTAATCTAGCTTAATAAAGTAAGCTAATCGTCCACTAACCCCACTTATCCACTAATCACGGTTAAAACATAATTAAATACTTCAAACCTGGGTCGGGGTCTGACATCCTCCACCCCTAAGAATCACATTTGGTCCTCCAAATGATCACTAACCTCTGGGAATAGCTGAGGGTACTTCTTTTGAACTTGCTCACGAAGCTCCCAAGTGGCTTCTTCTGGTCCATGATTCTCCCAACGAATCTTTACCCACTGAATTGTCCTATTCCTCAGTTCTTGCTCTTTGGTGTCAATAATCTCTGCCGGTTTTTCGATGTATGTGGCATCCTCTCTGACATCCAATGGCTCATGTTGTAGCACGTGCGAAGGGTCTGAAACATACTTCCTTAACATTGACACGTGAAACACGTTGTGCACACCCGACAGTTCTGGAGGCAAAGCTAATCTGTACGCCACTTCCCCGATTCGACTCAAGATCTCATACGGACCAATAAATCTCTTAGACAATTTGCCTTTCTGCCCAAATCTCAATGTCCCTCTGACCGGAGATACCTTTAAGAATACCTTGTCTCCAACTTGGAATTGGAGATCCTTCCTTCGAACATCAGCATAGCTCTTCTGTCGGCTCCTCGCAATCTTCAATCTCTCATGGATAATTCTGACTTTATCACTTGTTTCCTCAACTAAAGATGGACCATGAAAACTGCGTTCTCCGACTTCTTCCCAACACACGGGGGTTCTACACTTCCTGCCATATAGCGCTTCAAAAGGGGCCATTCCTATGCTTGAATGGTAACTATTGTTGTAGGCAAATTCACAAAGCGGTAGATTCTCGTCCCACTGATTCTTGAAGTCAAGGACACAAGCCCTAAGCATGTCTTCAAGGGTCTGAATGGTCCTTTCCGACTGACCATCCGTCTGCGGGTGGTACGCTGTACTGAATTGAAGCTTCGTTCCCATCGACTCATGCAAAGTCTTCCAAAACCTCGAAACAAATCTACTATCCCGATCTGAAGTGATGGAAACCGGCTGACCATGACGACTAATGATCTCTTTCACGAAAGCTTGCGCTAAAGCCAACATGTGCATCTTCTTACCGGTCTTCAAAGGAATAAAGTGTGCCGACTTCGTTAACCGATCCACTATGATCCAAATGGCATTGTTCCCCTTGCTTGTAGTCGGTAAACCTGATACAAAATCCATTGTCAGGTGTTCCCATTTCCATTCTGGGATTTCTAACGGTTGCAAAAGACCAGGTGGTCTCTGATGTTCCGCCTTCACTAATTGACAAGTCATACATCTAGACACAAAGGCTGCTATCTCTCTCTTCATATTGTTCCACCAAAAACGACTCTTCAAATTTTGGTACATCTTCGTACTCCCTGGGTGCACTGAATACCTCGTATTGTGAGCCTCTACCATAATGTCATCTTTCAAATTGTCTACTTTAGGAACACAAAGTCTGCCACGGAAGTACAAAACTCCATCCAACATCTGAAAATCTGGCCTTTCTGAGATATGCTCCACAATTTTAGCCAAGTCTGGATCTTGCATCTGATTGTCCTTAATTTTCTGAATGAAGACTGGCTCGGACACTGTCATATTTGCCAACATAACTCCTTCCCTCAAAGGTTCGAACTCTACTCTCAATTCCTCAAATTGCTGAAAATTGTAAAACCCATGCAGACTGGCCAAACAAACTGATTTCCTACTCAACGCATCAGCCACTACGTTAACTTTCCCCGGATGATAGATAATCGGAAAATCGTAGTCCTTGATGTACTCCATCCACCTTCTTTGCCTCATATTTAATTCTTTTTGAGAGAACAAGTACTGGAGACTACGGTGATCCGAATGAACTTCAAATTTTTCTCCGTACAGGTAGTGTCTCCACATCTTCAACGCGAAAACTATGGCTGCTAACTCCAAATCGTGCGTTGCATATTTCTTTTCATGTTCCTTCAATTGCCTCGAGCCATATGCAATCACATTTCCATTTTGCATCAACACACAACCGAGTCCTACTCCTGAAGCATCCGTAAAGATAACGAAACCACCACTCCCTGAAGGTAAGGTGAGGACAGGCGCCGAAGTTAACCTCTTCTTCAACTCTTCAAAACTAGCTTCACACTTCTCTGACCATACAAACGGCACATTCTTTCGGGTTAACTTAGTCAACAGTGCTGCAATGGATGAAAAACCTTGAACAAATCTCCTATAATAACCTGCCAAACCCAGAAAACTTCTAATCTCTGTCACATTTTTCGGTCTCTCCCAATTGATAACTGCTTCAATCTTTGATGGGTCAACTGCTAGCCCTTCTTCAGAAATAATGTGACCAAGAAAAGAGACTTGCTCTAGCCAAAACTCACACTTCCCAAGCTTCGCATACAACTGGTTATCTCTCAACAACTGCAAAGAAGTCCTCAAATGCTGCTCATGATCTTCTCTTGACTTGGAATACACTAGAATATCATCAATGAAAACAACGGTGAACTGATCTAGATAGGGTGCAAAAATCTTGTTCATGAGAGCCATGAATACCGCTGGTGCATTCGTTAGTCCAAAGGGCATCACCAAAAACTCATAGTGCCCATATCTAGTTCGAAAAGCTGTCTTCGGGATGTCTGATTCTCTAACCCTCAACTGATGGTATCCGGACCTCAAATCTATCTTCGAGAAAAACCTTGCACCTTGCAACTGATCAAACAACTCATCTATCCTAGGCAAAGGGTACTTGTTCTTGATGGTCACTTGATTCAACTTCCTATAATCTATACACATCCTCAAACTTCCATCTTTCTTCTTGACAAAAAGCACTGGGGCTCCCCATGGGGAAACACTTGGCCTAACAAAGCCTTTATCTAGCAACTCTTGCAATTGCAACTTCAATTCTCCCAACTCTGCTGGAGCCATCCTATAAGGAGCAATGGAAATCGGAGCAGTTCTTGGCACCAACTCTATTGTAAACTCAACTTCTCTGACAGGTGGTAACCCTGGAATCTCTTCTGGAAAAACATCCGGAAACTCACACACTATCGGAACATTCTCCACCCCTAGGGACTGTTCGTCCTTGGAAACAAAAGCAATAAATCCCTCACAACCTGATCTTAACAACTTAGCTGTCGAAAGAGCTGAAATAAACCTAACTGGGGAAATCCTTTTCTCTCCCTGAAACTTCACTCCGGAGGACAACCCATCCAACCTAAACACAATGGTCTTACTATAGCAATCCATGGAGGCATGATGACCCGCTAGCCAATCCATGCCTAGAATAACATCGAAGTCATGCATAACTAAGGTGATAAGATCTGCAGGGAAAATGACTTCTCCTATCTTCACTGAACAACCAGGGTAAAAAGTATTACACACCACTTGCTTCCCTACCGGAGTAGTAACAGTCAAAACAAACTCTAACTCTTTAACAGGTACATTAATCTTTTTAGCAAACACAAGGGATAAGAAAGAATGGGTAGATCCCGGGTCAAACAACACTTTAGCTTCTACATCACAAATTAGGAGTTTACCTTCCACAACATCACCCGCCGCTTCTGCATCCACTTGATTAATATGGTTGAGACGGCCTTGCTGACGAGGCCTATTCTGATTCTGATTTGGCCTCCCAAGCTGCATATTCCTATTTTGTTGCTGTGGACGGGCATTCTGGTTCTGTGGCTGTTGACGGGGCTGCTGGATCTGCTGCTGCCTCGGTGGGTTCTGAACTACTTGTTGATTTTGCTGAGGGGCTTGCCTTGGCGGCTGCTGGGGTGCCCTGTTGCCCTGGTTCCTATTATTCGGGCAATCCTTCACTTGGTGGTCTGAGCTACCACACTTAAAACATGCACCTGAAATTCGATAACACTGCTGAGAAGGGTGATTCTTGCCACAATGCTCACACCCGCCTTGAGTTGGAGCATTCTGCTGTTTCTTTTGTTTCTTTCCTTGGTATGATTTCTGCCCACCTTGAAACTGCTGCCTCTTTCTTTGGTTGTCCTTAATAATCTGATTGTTTATATCCTCAAACCTGTAGGCCCTTTTGATAGCCTCTTGAAAGGTGGTTGGTGGTACCACACCCAAAGCATCTCTCAAAATAATGGGATTGAGCCCATCCATAAACTTAGTGATCTTTTTCTCTTCGGTGTCCACCAACTCTGGAGCATAGCGAGATAACTTTTCAAACTTGGTAAGATATTCCAGGACAGTCATATCTTCTTGCTTAAGCAACTGGAACTCCGCTGCCTTTTGCTTCTTAATATGCGCTGGGACATATTTCTCACTAAACTGCTGCTTGAAAGTGGCCCAAGCAATCCCATCTTCAATATTCTGATAGCCTTCCTTGACAGTCTTCCACCAAATGTCTGCCAACCCAGTAAACATGGAGGCTGCCAAAAGAACTCGCTGTCTGCCAGTACATACAAAAATGTCGAAGATGTTCTCGGTATGAGCCAACCAATCATCCGCTGCCAAAGGGTCTTCCTGACCCGTAAATTCTTTAGGACCCCTTTTTCTGAACTTCTCGAATAGAACATTAGGGTCTCGGTCCCTATTCTGCACCGCTTCCACATTAGCTACTGGTTCCGGCCTTCTACCCAACACTTCAAGCAGTTGCCTTTGAACTTGAGTCAATTCCTCATCCTTCTTGGCCATTTGTTCTTGAAATCGAGCTTGATTTTCATTGGCTCGCTGCTGTTGTTCGACTAACATTTGCATGAGTTGTTGGAATTGACCCGTTACCGGGTTTTCAATCTCGCTGTCATGATTGCTACCAGATGCATTCGCACTTGCCGGAGGTCGACGCGGAGGCATATTGCTGCAAAACAACTTGTTAGTACAACAAGATATAATAATATAGCGTTCCCAAACCCAAATCGATGCTAACTAACGGTAATGCTAACGAATCCTTGCCACGTCCTTATGTTTCTAATCCAATTTTAATTGCCTCAAATATTTCTCGCTCTGATACCAAGCCTGTCACGCCCCCGGACCGAGGTCCCGCTAAACGAGGCCTTAATCCGGGGACGCGGCGCGGTGGGCCGAAAAATTCCGCCCGCACACGCTAGTTTCCCACAGGTTTCCGCGGTAAGGATTCACGGAATCCGATCCAATAGTGATATATAAGAATCACTTTCATACAAATGACTTACGCGGAAGCATTGTAGCAAACATAAAAGTCTCTCAGATGGGTATAAAAATGAGAACGCAAGAGACTAGCATCAAAAGAGAAACATTTACTGTAGGCCCCAAAGTTAGTTTAACGTTGATACAAAAGTAAAGTTAATCATTAATTACAAATCTTTCCCAAAAGAAAATAAGCCAACAATGGCCATAACAAAAACCCAAAATGTATATCATGAAATCCCCAAAATGTGATCGCAGCTCCAAGGCAACCCGACGTCTAATTGACATCATCGGGCCGCCACTCGCCCTCCACTGGAACTATAGGTTCCGCCTCGAAGTGCGCCTCAACCGCGAGGGGCTCGACATCTGGCACCAAACAAAAGAGAGTCAGACACGACGGTCTGGCAAGCAATTACAACAATAATAGGATGAAAGCAAAACAAAACATGATAAGTAAGAGCTACGATGAAATCACGATTAATAACAATGTCGAAGTAAAGATAGAAGATAAACATCTCGATGGTTTACAAATCCAAGGCCATGATGAGTAACATAAACGAATACCATGAGATGAATATAAATGCATAAAAACATTGGCAACCCACATAAAGCTATATTCTCCTGTTACCGAAGTAACCGGAGCAGACAAACCGTAGCCACTAATCGTGGGACCGGAACGACATAGTCGTTATCAGACAGAACCGTAGCCACTACTCGTGGGACCGGATAATTACCGTTGCCATGGTCGGTACAGACGGAATCCAAACTGCAGCTGGCAGACAAAATAAAGACCCCAAGCCGGATGATCAGTCCGACAAGGTGACCTAAGCCTAGTGGTGCCATTATAGTGAAAATCCGAAACCTCGAAGAAATGCAATTCTATTTATAAGATACATTTCCAAAATCGATAAGTAAACTACTCCAAACAATGCATATTGGCGGATCCGAGCAAAATAGGTGAGTAGTTTCCTCATTACTAAAACATGGGGTAACCCACTTCAAAACATTAAAAAGAATTGGAGAAAGAACTAAAACAAAAGTCTTTTTATACAAAAGAATGTATGATGGTTCGGTCGACTAAGCGGGTAGTCTCGATATACATTGACCCCTTTATTGTCATTAAAAGAAAGTGATTTGGTGCCACCGAAGATCATTGACAATCATAAGGGATTAAGTGTACATTTAGACTTGAGGGTTTTCCCAAGTGGTATTGGCCATAGTCCAAGACACTTCTTACCATGAATTCTAGGCTTGAAAAAGGTTGAATGGGCTTCTCTTATAGAAAAGGATAAAAGAGCTGAATTGGGCTTGGACATAGGCTTGAAGTGGACTTGAATGTCATACCCAATAAGTCTTCCTTAAAGGTAAGTTTACGTCCTTTTAAATCAGGCCCACAACTGGCCTTATCCAAGCTCAAACAGTCCATTAAAAACAAGCCCAAACAGTCCCTAAAGAAGCCCACAATTCATGTCAAAATAGCCCAACATCAGGACTCAAAAACAGCCCGAGAATTGACCTTAAAACAGGCCCAAAAGACATCTAGGAAATGGGCTCATCACAATCTCCAATTGGGCCATCAAACAGCCTCAAATAGACCCTTAAACAGGCCCAAACCCGAGCCCAGACTGAGCTGGGCTCGCTCGAGCGGACCCAGACAGAAGCTGGGTCGCTCGAGCGACCCAGTGGGTCGCTCGAGCGGACCCAGACAGTGCTTGGTCCGCTCGAGCGGCCCAGTGGGTCGCTCGAGCGGACTGGGCCTGCCCAGTCCAGCCCGAGTGCAGAAATCCTCCCTTTTTTTTTTTTGTTTTTCTTCCTCTTTTCTTGCTCATTTCCATTCCCTTTCATTCCTTTCTTCCATACACAAATCTACAACATCTTGGGCCTCTTCTCAACCTCCACAAATCATCAAACCATCATCCATAATCATCTAATTAACACAAACTCAACACTTTTTAAAAGAATCCAAGTTCTTTTCCATTTCTTGATCACCCACTTGAACACAATGAAAACAATTTTTCCAAGAAACCAAAGTGAGAGCAAACTTCCAATGCATGGTAGAACAACAACATAAATTAAGATAGCTATTACAATGGTCCATTAAATCAAAATAAACCATAAACTAAAGAAGATTAACACAAAAGGAAAATCAAGAAATAGAACCAATGAGAGAAAGCATCACATAATTGTTGAAATATACTTGCCTCTAGCCAAGATATGATCAAAATCACTCCTCAAACCAAGCCTTGGAGCCTCAAGCTCCAAATCTACAAAAACCCCAAAAATTTTCCCAAGAAAACCCTAAAATGTCAACAATGGTAAACCTCCAAGGAAAACCCTAGCAAATGGGTTTAAAACACTCCAAATGGAGGGGAAAACAAGGATCTTGAGTTTAGAAAACTATTGCTAACCTTGAGGAACCCAAACCAAGAAAAGAGGCTTGAATAAGGGGCTTCTCTTAGCTCAAACTCCTCAAGAAGAGTATCTTTGGGAAGCTTGAAGAGGGAGGAAGAATTTGAGGAGATCAATCCTCCAAGAACACCTCACCAAGTGAGAGTTTCTGATGAGAGAGAGAGTGTGGAGAAGGAGGAAAAACCCTAGCAAAGAAAGTTGCTGGAAATGGAATGAAGAAGGAGAAAGAAGAGCCCTCTTCTTAAGAGACAAGTCTTGTGGGCCCCGATCTTCACAAGCCTACAAATGGTACTTGCGGGCCCCGAACGAAAACGACGAAGAAGACAAAAATGATCGGCGAAATTTCTACTTTCCAAAAAGTATATTTTTGACAATTTCTGAAATTTTCGAAATTTGGGTACAGGTTTTGTGTGAAATGTCAGTTTTGCCCTTTTTCTCGAAAAACGCGATTTCTGATCACAAAATCAAGTTGGCCAAAACATGAAAGTTGATGATCTAGAGGAAATAAGTCAAAATTCACATAAATTGGGATTTTACAAGCATCATAAATAAACTCAATAATTTCACACACAATCCACGGGCGCCCCGGCCCGTGTCAAACTTAAGTCAAAGACTAATCAAAGGTTCTCAAAGCTAATCAAACATTCTAATCTAGCTTAATAAAGTAAGCTAATCATCCACTAACCCCACTTATCCACTAATCATGGTTAAAACATAATTAAATACTTCAAACCTGGGTCGGGGTCTGACAGATCCCCTGGCCTTCACGTTGATAGCATCACTCCTGGCCAGTATGCCCACTTAGCAAAAAAAAAAATATCATATAAATAGAGCTACAGTGGATGATGATGATCACCATCATCATTATTATTATTTTGTTGGGTTGGCGTACTAGCCAAGAGTGATGCTATCAACCTGTAGGCTCAAGGATCAACTCCTGGGCATGTGTGTGATGCTGAGGTGCCAACACCACTCAACCATGAGTGTGTTGGCAGAGCTACATTAGATTTAACTAATGTGCTATTTCACTTGATTCATGATTCTTATAGAGCATCAATCATATGAATGCCTGCACTACGATACCTTTTCAATTAAAAGTTGCAACAAATGGAATGAGGAAGGAAACTAGAGTTACTGTTGATTAATGAACTCCAAAGAGAAAAGTTGATTAATGCACTTATGGAAATTCTTATTGTTGAAGGTATGTGGGCCTCGTGGATAGGTATTCAATAACTTTTGACCCTCTTGAAGCAAGGATCATATACCCATAAGGCCAAAACCAGACCCCAAGATCTAAAACCCTAATCTCATTTATTAAGATAAAGAATCCATCAAGAAGATGAATCAAGAAACCAACAAGCATAACAAGAACTACTAAAAAAAAAAGATAATAGATGTATACCTTTGGAGCTTGGTCGCACTCAAAACGAGAAGTTGAAAACTTGATCTCCACGAAAACCCTTTTCGCAGATTTTGATATCCTCCGCCTTTGTGCTCTTCCATGCTATGACCCTTTTAGAGAACTTCTCAAGGAGAACGGTGGGATCTCCAAGTAGAAGAAAAACCCTAGCACTCTAGTAGGAAACTAGAGGAGAGAGAGGAGGAAGAGAGATAGGAACTTGAGAGATTATTGTGTATAGAGATCTCTACCCCACACCTCTTATTTATAGTTTATGGAGCACCTCCTCTCAGTCCAAGATTAGAAGTCTCACTTCTATTCTTGGTATGTGTCCTACTCCTCCTTCCCTTTAAGAGTTTCAACTAGATTAGTAGCATTCTCTTATTAGGGCTAGCATGGGGACCACTGGGGATTCTTTAGAATCTTGCTCCAACTGAGAATCTGGACCTCACATCTCATGTGAACTCCGGGCCCATAGTTAATTGCAAATAAGTCCACTATATAAATGCAATTGCACTCCAGTCTTAAAAATAATTTCAAGAATACTCTAATCTTCTCAGTTGCTACAAGTAGGCCCCTTCATCAATTATATTTGTCGCGACCCCAGACCGGGACTAAGGAAAAAAAAAGGCCGAGTCCGGGATCGGGACACGGGTGGGGTGATGCCGCGCCACGTGCATCTCTTTGGCTAAACTGCACACGGAATTAAAAGAATATTTATCCGTGTACGTGATTTCCCATATGGTTCCGCGGTGAGGATTATCTTTACACATCATCTCACATATAACCATATCATACATATTTTCAAGATTGCGGAAGCGTGTAGCAAACCATGCTAATACTATTCAATCCAATCCCATGAACAAGACTGATTTATGATTAACATAACCAGATATCAGAATGAGCAATGATCATAAGCATATTTCCCCAAAAGTAAAGTTAAGTATATTTACAAAATATCAGTTGATTAATGCCCCCAAAATAACGGTCAACAAAGACCGTACAACCAAATGAAACCTAAAATGAAAGTATCATAAGTTCCCAAAGTGTATCGTTCTCAAGGCAAGGCCGAATGTCTACATGACATCATCGGCTTGGCACTCAATCACTCGCTGCGGTTCACCGACCGCCTCCTCCGGCTCCTCCTCAAAGGCAATAAGCTCGGGACCTGAGTACCAAAATAAATGGATCAGACACGACGGTCTAGCAGGTGGGTGAGAAGATATAACAATAATAAAACGATGATACTATGCGAGAGTTTAGAAAACCCGCGTATAAATAATGAATTTCATAAGAGATAATGCATCATTTGTTAAATAACCACATGAACGATATAAAACAGTAGAGGTACCAAGGGTAAGGAACTGTCAAGATGGCAACCCACACAAAGCTATATCCTCTCTCACCGAAGTGAAGAGAGCACATACCCTAACAGGATCATTGACCTCAGTCACACGAGGTGAGGAGGGGCAATGATAAATACTATAATATACATATATATATACTCTGCGGGACCACGGTAGCGAACCGGGTAAAAACTCTGCACATTCCAGACTGCAGCTGACTATCAGGAGGGGAAGGAACCCCAAGTCGGTGGATCAAACCGACGAGGTCGTCCAAGCTCAGTGGTGCTGACTCATAGGTCAAATACGATAAATCAAATCACATGCACAGTAAGAAACGGGGTGCCAAGATGCACAAAATACATGTTCACCTCAAGTTGACATATACCGGTTAGCAAAAGCTAAGCACATCTCTTCTAGTACTCTTGAAATGGTCTAGTCGTATCATATGGGTTGAAATCCCAAAATAGGAGTTTGGTTGAAAATCGAATACAAATAGTTTTCCATACCTTTACAGGCTAACAATGGGGTTTCTAGAATTGAATCAGTGTGAATAGGGTCCCGTATGTCAATCAGGATGTAATTTTGGTACTCTTTAAGAGTTAAGGACATTCCGGGTCCTTATACACATTGGTCAATCTAGAAAATCTCATAGAATCTCCATGATGAGTTTCCCCTTCCTCCGGACTTCAAGTAATGCCTTACAAGTCCCTAAATAACAATGGGGCTCCAAATAATACCTCCCCACTACAACCCTTTGTAATTTACCCAATTCATTCATGAGTTTAAATGCATCATTATAGGTTCAATGCCTTCAAATAAGAAGATAAGGGATAGAGCTGAATTGGACTTGAGTATGGGCTGGGAATGAATCTGGAAAATAGTCCCACAATTCTCTCATTTTACAGTTCATCTCATTTCAGTCCGATCGATCGGACCTGATGGCGATCGATCGGTCCTGAAAACCCTCTCAGTTATTTACAGTCCGATCGATCGGACCTGATGGGCGATCGATCGGTCCTGAAAACCCTCTCAGTTATTTACAGTCCGATCGATCGGACCTGATGGGCGATCGATCGGTCCGGTAACGAATCTCAACCCATTTGGTTGAATTCTTCTCTTATCCAACTCCTATCCATTTCCTTTCTTTCCCTTTCTTCCATACATATCTTCACGAATAATTGGGCTATTCCTTGACCTCATTATCTCATCAAATCATCATTCAAAATCAATAAGACTAAATCATCAAACATGATAAATCAATAAAACCGTCAATGAAGACAAATCAAGATCTTTGCAGAAAACATGATAAAACACATGAGAATCATTTCATCCACTTGCCTTGGGTCCAATGCAAATCAATTTGAGCTCTAATCACCTCTTAAGCCCACAATCAAACACCTATACATAAAACCCCCAAATCCAAACCCTAGATTATCAAAATCCAATTAAAACAAGACGGAATCTTCCAATAATTGAAATGGAGTTTTCCTAGGGCTAAACAAACAAGATTATAAAACTTTTAGAAAGATCACTTACAAGGAAGTTCTTCAAAAGGCAAGATGTTGTCCAAAGGAAGTCTTGGAGTGGGCGGTTTTCTTCAAAAATGGTGTCAAGATGAAGGCCTTGAGATGAGGAAAAAGATTGTAGCAACTAATTTTCCATTAACACTAGTTTAGTGGGGGATTGAAGATGAAGAGGCAAGAAAAAGGTAAGGGAAAACCCTTAGGGCTGGGATTTCTCTTCTCCTCTAGGGTTTTTGCCAGAAATGGAAAAAATGAAGAAGAAGCTTTCTATATATAGTAAGTGGGAGTGGGGCCCACAACTTAAAAGACTTCTCGGGCTCAAAACATGGTTTTCAGGGCTTCAAGCGAATTCGACGAAGAAGACAAAGTTGCTCGGCAAAATTTCTAGTTTCCAAAAAGTATATATTTTGCACATTTTGGTGACATTGAAATCGGTGTCCAGATTTTGGGTAAAAGACCATTTTGCCCTCAATTAGTGAAAAATCGGGTTTAAGGTCTTCAAATGAAAACGATGTCAACATGAAAGTTGTAGGGATTAACAAGATAAGTCCAATGGGGTCAAAAACACGATTTTTGGAAATCATCGGTAAACCCCCAATCTCACACAATACGTAATAAGAACCCCCAAAGGGTCCCACAAATAAAAAGGCTCTCTAATTCCCCAAAGCTATTATAAAAGCTATTCTAATCCCCACTAATTCAAAAACCACTAAACACACTTAAACTAAAACATAACTTAATCAACTCTAAACGAGGTCTCTCGGGTCGGGGTCTTACATCCTCCACCCCTTAGGACATTTGGTCCTCCAAATGGAAATTAAAACTCACCTCCGGTAGGAGATGTGGGTACTTCTTCTGAACTTGATCCCGTAATTCCCAGGTTGCTTCTTCCGGTCCATGATTCTCCCAAAGTACCTTGACCCACTGAATAGTCCGAGTTCTCAATTCTTGTTCCTTGGTATCAATGATTTGCTTAGGCTTCTCAACATAGGTCGCATCTTCTCGAATTTCTAACGGCTCATAACGGAGTATGTGTAGTCTGTCAGGAACGTATTTCTTCAACATAGACACATGGAAAACATTGTGTACGCCGGAGAGCTCAGGTGGTAAGGCTAACCTGTAAGCCACATCACCAATCCTACTCACAATGTCATATGGTCCAATGTACCTCCTAGATAATTTGCCCTTCTGTCCAAACCTCAAAGTTCCACGAGTAGGTGACACTTTCAAGAAAACCTCATCTCCTTCTTTGAACTGTAAATCCCTTCGGTGAGAGTCTGCATAACTCTTCTGTCTACTCTGAGCCACTTTCAGACATTCTTGGATCAACTTGACCTTGTCACTCGTCTCACTAACAATGGTCGGTCCATGGAAACTGCGAGTACCAACTTCTTCCCAACAAACAGGTGTTCTACATCTTCTGCCATACAAAGCCTCAAAAGGTGCCATACCGATACTCGAGTGGAAACTATTGTTGTAAGCGAACTCACATAACGGTAAGGCTTCATCCCACTGAGTTTTAAAATCTAATACACAAGCTCGAAGCATATCCTCAAGTGTCTGAATTGTCCTCTCTGACTGACCGTCAGTCTGTGGGTGATAGGCGGTGCTGAACTGTAACTTCGTACCCATAGACTCATGCAATGTCTTCCAAAATCTTGAGACAAATCTGCTGTCTCTATCGGATGTGATGGAAACTGGCTGTCCATGACGACTGACAATCTCTGTGACAAACAACTTTGCCAAAGGTAACATATGCATTTTCTTCCCAGTCTTCATCGGTAGGAAATGAGCTGACTTGGTAAGACGGTCCACTATGACCCAAATAACATCATTTCCCTTACTAGTCTTCGGTAAACCCGATATGAAGTCCATGGTAATATGCTCCCATTTCCATTCCGGAATCTCTAATGGTCGTAGTAACCCTGGAGGCTTCTGGTGTTCTGCCTTGATCAACTGACATGTCATACAACGAGAGACGAAAGCTGCTATCTCTCTCTTCATGTTATTCCACCAAAATCTGCCCTTCAAATTCTGGTACATCTTCGTACTGCCCGGATGTATGGAATACTTGGTATTGTGAGCCTCAGACATGATATCATTCCTCAAGTCCTCCAAGTTAGGCACACACAGACGATCTCGGTAATACAAAACTCCATCTATAACACGAAAATCTGGACGATCTGCTACGTGCTCAGAAATCTTAGCCAACTCTGGGTCTTGCAACTGACTCTCTTTGATCTTCTGGATGAAAGAAGGCTCTGACACTGACATGTTTGCTAACATGACACCCTCTCTTAGTGGATGAAAATCTACTCTCATCTCCTCTAACTGTTGTACAACATAAGTCCCCCGAAGACTCGCCATGCTCACTGACTTTCTGCTCAAGGCGTCTGCAACTACATTCGCTTTCCCCGGGTGATACTTGATTGGAAAATCGTAATCTTTGATATATTCCATCCATCTCCTCTGCCTCATGTTCAATTCCTTCTGAGAAAACAAGTACTGTAGACTACGGTGATCGGAGTGAACCTCAAACTTCTCTCCATAGAGGTAGTGTCTCCACATCTTCAAAGCTAAAACAACTGCGGCCAACTCGAGATCATGTGTTGCATAGTTCTTCTCATGATCCTTCAACTGCCGGGATCCATATGCAACTACCTTCCCATTTTGCATTAACACGCATCCAAGTCCAACATTGGAAGCATCGGTAAAAATGGTAAAACCGCCGCTCCCAGATGGCAAAGTAAGGACTGGAGCTGTAGTCAATCTCTTCTTCAGCTCTTGGAAACTAGCCTCACACTTATCTGTCCAAACATATGGTGTATTCTTCCTTGTCAACTTCGTCAAAGGTGACGCAATCGACGAAAATCCTTGCACAAATCTCCGATAATATCCTGCCAACCCAAGAAAACTCCTGATCTCCGATGCATTTTTCGGTCTGTCCCAATTCATGACTGCCTCAATCTTGGACGGGTCCACTGATAATCCTTCCTTGGAGATGATATGACCCAAAAATGTGACTTGGTCCAACCAAAATTCACACTTACTAAGTCTTGCAAACAACTGATTCTCCCTCAAAAGCTGGAGTGCTATCCTCAAATGTTCTTCGTGCTCTTCTTTGGTCTTGGAATACACTAAAATATCATCAATAAACACCACTGTAAACTGATCCAAGTATTCCGCAAATATTTTGTTCATCAATGCCATGAAAACTGCCGGTGCATTAGTCAAACCAAATGGCATCACTAGAAACTCATAATGTCCATATCTTGTCCGAAAGGCTGTTTTTGGTACATCTGAATCTCTAACTCTCAACTGATGGTAGCCTGACCTCATATCAATCTTCGAAAAATAAGCAGCTCCTTGCAATTGATCAAACAATTCATCTATCCTTGGCAATGGATATTTATTTTTGATGGTCACTTGGTTCAATCTTCTATAGTCAATACACATTCTCATGGAACCATCCTTCTTTTTTACAAACAAAACTGGTGCTCCCCACGGTGACACACTAGGTCTCACAAAACCTTTGTTCAAAAGTTCTTGCAATTGCATCTTCAACTCTCCCAATTCTGCTGGGGCCATTCTGTAAGGTACGGTAGATATCGGAGCGGTCCCCGGTAACAACTCAATAGTGAAGTCTATCTCTCTAATGGGTGGCAATCCTGGTATCTCCTCCGGGAAAACATCCGGAAATTCACAAACAATTGGGATCTCCTCCACCCCTTGGGACCGTTTATCCTCCGTGATAAACGCCAAATAACCCTCACAACCACTTTTTATAAGCCTATCAGCCTTCAACGCTGAAATAAACCCTGCACCAGAACTACTCCTCTCTCCCTGAAACAACACCCCTGCTTGGGTCTCCTCTAACTTAAAAGTTAGGGTTTTATGGAAACAATCCATCGTAGCATGGTATCCTGCTAACCAATCCATCCCTAGGATGACATCAAAATCCTGCATTTCTAACAAAATGAGATCTGCCGGTAATACTACTTCTCCTATCATGACTGGACAACTAGGGTAAAAAGTTCTACAAACAACTTCCTTACCTAAAGGGGTAGTCACAGTCAAAATGAAACTCAACTCACTAGCATGTATATCAATCAACTTAGCAAATTTTGGAGATAGGAATGAGTGAGTAGAGCCAGGGTCAAACAAAACCTTAGCATCAAAACCACAGACGAGAAGTGTACCTTCCACTACATTGCCTTCAGCCTCTGCATCAGCTCTATTGACAGCATAGAGTTGTGCCCTTTGTTGTGGCCTGTTCTGTCCTTGCTGTTGCCTGCCTTGTGGTGCATTCCTGTTCTGATTCTGAGGACGCTGATTCTGATTTGGATTCTGCCCTTGCTGACGGGCCGGTTGTTGCTGTTGTTGCTGTGGCCTAAACTGCTGTTGAGGTGCCTGTTGTTGTAGTGGTCTTGCTTGATTCTGAACCACTAATGCATTCTGAGGTGGGGCCTGACGCTGTGCTCCTTGCTGCTGCCTATTATGTCTATCAGGCCTTCGACAATCCCTCATCTGGTGGTCCAATGAACCACATCTAAAACATGCCCCGGTGATAGAACGACATTGGGCATTCCCATGATATTTTCCACAATGGGTACAAACTCCTTGATTCTGTGCATTCTGCTCTTGTCTTGGCCTCTTGTTCAGATTGTTTCTTTGTTGATAGTTCTGCTGCTGGCCTTGACCCTTTCCTTGGTTCTTGACGATCTTGTTGTGGAAGTTCTCAAATTTGTATGCTCTCTTGACAGCTTCTTCAAAGGTAACGGGTGGTACAACCCCGGTAGCATCCTTCTCAATAATCGGGTGAAGTCCCTCAAGGAACTTGGTTATCTTCTTCTCCTTTGTGTCTACTAACTCCGGTGCATACCTTGACAATCTCTCAAATTTGGTGAGGTATTCGAGGACTGTCATGTTTCCTTGCACAAGTTGCTGAAATTCTACTGCCTTTTGCCTCTTGACATGTGTAGGTACATATTTCTCTCCAAACTGTCTCTTGAAGTTAACCCAAGCTTCTGCATCAGCCATTGTCCTGTATTCTGCCTTGACGGTCTTCCACCAAATATCTGCTAAACCCACAAACATAGAGGCTGCAAGCTGCACACGTTCTACACCGGTACATATGAATATCTCAAATATGTTTTCGGTGTGTTCAAGCCAATCATTTGCTGCCATTGGATCCTCAGTCCCCAAAAATTCTTTCGGTCCACTCTTCCTGAACCGCTCATACAACACATTAGGATCATTCCCTCTAATGTTTACCAGACCAGGTGGTGCAACTGGGATTGGTTCCGGTCTCCTCTCCAATATCCCCAACAACTATGCCTGCATTTGAGCTATCTCCCTAACATGATCCTCGTCTTTCTTAAGCATCTGTTCATGCAATCTGGTCTGTGTCTCATATGCTTGTGCTTGGAGCCTAGCCCGATTCTCATTGGCCTGGCGTTGTTGGTCTATCATAGCCTGCATCATCTGTTGGAATTGGTTCTGCATGTTGTTGTCTTGTGGTTCCTCTCCAATAGGCTCTGCATTCTCACTGTTACTGGCAACGTGATTACTGTTTGCAGTTCTTTTGCGAGGTGGCATAACGCTGCAAAATAAATTGTTAGCACATACAAATCAAGTACAGGGTGGTCACACATTGCTCACACGATTCTATCTAACGAATCCTCGCCACGTACTTAAGACTTCTAGTTTCTTTTAATTGCCTGAAACATGTCCCGCTTTGATACCAGTCCTGTCGCGACCCCAGACCGGGACTAAGGAAAAAAAAAGGCCGAGTCCGGGATCGGGACACGGGTGGGGTGATGCCGCGCCACGTGCATCTCTTTGGCTAAACCGCACACGGAATTAATAGAATATTTATCCGTGCACGTGATTTCCCACAGGGTTCCGCGGTGAGGATTATCTTTACACATCATCTCACATATAACCATATCATACATATTTTCAAGATTGCGGAAGCGTGTAGCAAACCATGCTAATACTATTCAATCCAATCCCATGAACAAGACTGATTTATGATTAACATAACCAGATATCAGAATGAGCAATGATCATAAGCATATTTCCCCAAAAGTAAAGTTAAGTATATTTACAAAATATCAGTTGATTAATGCCCCCAAAATAACGGTCAACAAAGACCGTACTGTTGGATACCGCGATCACTGAGAGGGGGGGGGGGGTGAATCAGTGATTTCTAAAAACAGGTCTAATTCAACAACAAAACAAGTCAAACCACACAATGACACCAGATTTAACGTGGTTCACCGAAAGGCTACGTCCACGGTTCAAAGACTGTCCGAACACCAATCCGGGACAGATCTGAATCTTATTTAGTCGCACCAACGACAAAGAGCACCAACCCTTAGTTTCAGATAGCACCAACTATCTAGGAAGCACCTACTCCCTTGAGTTTCAGATAGCACCAACTATCTAGGAAGCACCGACTCCCTTTACAATTTATCTGCACCCACAGATAGGATCACCAAACCCCAAACACCAAGCACCAACTTGATGTAAAAACAGAATATAAGATCAACTCTGTCTACAGCCCTTCCCCTCTACAATTCTCTCTCTCTCAATCCCTTACAAATTGAAATTAAAGCATAAACAGAGAGACACTTAACTCATGGACGAATCACCATCTTCTAGAGCATAATCCCGTCCACAATTGCTGTAGAAAGATGTAGCACAACAGCACACAGCAACAGCACCAGCACACAGCACACTCTTCTCTCTTCTCTTCTCTCTTTTCTCTTCTCTTCTGGTATCTTTTTTGGTGTGTTTATGAACGACCCAAGCATGCCTTTATATAGGTTTTAATAACCCTTAATTGTATTCAAAACGGGCTACAATTCGTTTAGAAAGATTCCCAAACGAAATAGATAACTGTGCTGAATTTTCGTGCAAAACTTCTAATTCTGCGCAACTCTGGTTCCCGTGCTCGGTCGACATCCTGCTGTGCTCGGTCGACCGAAGACACTGACTGGAAAACAGACAATTTCGAGCTCGGTCGACATCCTGAGGGCTCGGTCGACCGAAGACACACTGTGTCACAAAAATAACTGAGAGGTGCCTTTTTCTGTTTTCTGCAGGTTTCTTCTTGCTCGGTCGACCGCATGAAGAGCCCGGTCGACCGCGTGCTCTGCATCAGGAATTCTTAATTCCTGGCTGTTTCAATTCTGTTTCTTCTTTTCAGCTCTATCAACACCAGCTTATTAACATTATGTTTGTGACAATGTGTTGACAAGAATTCCAACTCAAATCAATACTTGAGATGCTAACTTCTTCAATTCATCAAAGACTACTCAAGTCATCTCAAATTCCAACAATCTCCCCCTTTGGAATTGTTGGCAACACTATTGGAACTTCAACACTTTCAACTCAACAATCTCCCCCTAGCTTTCATAGACTAACATCTCTCCTTGCTATCATAGCATAACATCTCTCCCCCTTTGACAACAAGTCCAAAGGGACCAAACCGAGGAGCGAATAGGATATTCAATGAATGCATTGCTCCCCCTTTCAAGCATAACTCCTACGGTTTAGGAGAGTGAGTAACTCCTAACTTTTTCCGGAGATACTCGAAGACTTCCTTTGGCAGAGGTTTCGTGAAAATATCAGCCACTTGCTCAGTTGTTGGAACATATTCCAACTTGACCTCTCCATCAGCAACTTTATCTTTAAGAAAATGATAACGAATTGCTACATGCTTCGTTCTAGAATGTTGAACAGGATTCTTGGAGATGTGAATTGCACTTGTGTTGTCACATAGGATCGGCGTAGGATTCGTTGTAGGAACTCCTAGATCAGAGAGCATTTGCCGCATCCATAACACTTGCGTACAACAAGTTGCCGCTGCAATATATTCCGCTTCCGCTGTCGAAAGGGATACTGAGTCTTGCTTCTTACTATGCCAAGCAACTAATCTTTCTCCAAGATAAAATGCGCCGCCGCTAGTACTCTTGCGATCATCTACGCATCCAGCCCAATCGGCATCAGAATATGCAACAAGAGTGAAGGATTTTCCTTTGGGATACCAGATACCAAGCTCCATAGTACCTTTCAGATATCGAAAGATTCTTTTCACTGCTGTAAGGTGCGTTTCAGTTGGTGCTGCTTGAAAACGTGCAACCATACATACTGCTTGTAGAAGATCTGGTCTTGTTGCAGTCAAGTAGAGCAAGCTTCCTATCATAGAGCGATAGGTGGTATGATCAACGGACGAGGCCTTATCATCTTTGCTAAGCTTCGTGTTCGTTGTCATTGGTGTGCTCACTGGCTTGCTGTCTTCCATATTGAACCGTTTCAGCATTTCCTTAATGTACTTCAATTGTGATATGAAGATGCCATGTTTCAGCTGCTGAACTTGTAAACCAAGAAAGAACTTTAGTTCTCCAAGCATTGACATCTCCAATTCTTTCTTCATCTCTTCTGCAAAATTCCTGCACATCTCCTCATCATTGCCTCCAAAGATTATGTCATCAACATAAACAATGACAACCAGCTGTGTGCTTAACTCAGTTTTGACATATAGATTGCTATCAACAAGTCCTTTTCCAAAACCGATCTTGCGGAGATATAGGTCCAGCCTTGCATACCACGCCCTTGGCGCTTGTTTCAGTCCATAAAGAGCCTTTTTCAACTTGCATACTAGATCTGAATTTTTGCTGATGAGAAAACCATCAGGTTGCTCAATGTAGACTTCTTCTTCAAGTAAACCATTCAAGAAAGCTGACTTTACGTCCATCTGAAATACCTTGAAGGTTTTGTATGCTGCCAATGCAAGAAACATTCGAATAGCTTCCAGACGAGCCACCGGTGCAAAGGTCTCTTCAAAATCTATGCCTTCAACTTGAGCATAGCCTTTACAAACCAACCTTGCTTTGTTTCTAATGACTTGACCATCTTCATTCAGCTTATTCCGAAAGACCCATTTAGTACCAATAACATTCTTATCAGTAGGTCTAGGAACAAGTTCCCATGTGGAGTTCTTCTCAATTTGCTCCAACTCCTCATGCATAGATTTCATCCAACTTTCATCGAGACTGGCTTCAGCCACAGTCTTGGGTTCAATGGTGGACACAAGTGAGTAATTACTAACTACACTTTGTCTAGTTTGAACGCCTGCCTTAGGATCTCCAATGATTTGATCCTTAGGGTGTTGCTCTACCCAAGTGCTGTGCTTCTTAGGTGTAGTATCTTCTGAGTCATCTTTTGATTTCTCAGAATCATTAGATTCAGCCATCTCATCATCAATCTCACTCGAGTCCTCATAAATGGGACTGTCATAATGAGTTCCATTCTTGGATTCATGGTTTTCATCAATTCTCACATCAGCACTTTCTATGATTTTTCTGGTTCTTTTGTTAAGACACCTATATGCCTTGCTAGTAGAGGAGTAACCCAGAAATATACCTTCGTCAGCTCTTTCTTCAAATTTGCCCGGATTTTGTTCGAGCCGCTTGATGTAACACTTGCTGCCGAAGACTCTGAAGTGCTTGACGGTTGCTTTTCTTCCAAACCATAGCTCATAGGGAGTTTTGACTTCATGTGGCCTGATCAAGCATCGATTTTGAATGTATACAGCCGTATGAATTGCCTCTTTCCAATACTTGTCAGCCATCTTGCTTTCGCTTAGCATCGTACGAGCCATCTCTTGTACGGTGCGATTCTTCCGTTCCACAACTCCATTTTGCTGTGGAGTTCTAGGGGCTGAGTACTGTCTTTGAATGCCATGATGTTCACAATATTTAGTGAACTCTTCAGATGTGAACTCGCCTCCACGATCAGACCTTAAAATCTTGATACGTTTTTTCCAATTGATTTTCAACCTGTGCTTTAAACACTTTAAAACGATCAAGTGCTTGATGCTTATGCTTAAGAAACAATACCCATGTCATACGAGTATAATCATCAATGCATAACATGAAATACTTATCTCCATTGGTGCTTTGAGTTCGCATCGGTCCACAGAGATCAGTGTGCACTAGCTCAAGAGGTTTCTTGGAATGATGCTCCTTTGACTTGAACATAACCCTCGTTTGCTTTCCCTTTTGGCAAGAGTCGCAAATGGGATTGGAAGGCTTTTCCACTTTAGACATGCCTCTCACAGCCTTTGAATTGCAAATCTTTGACATATTGTCAAAGCTTAGATGCCCAAGGCGTTTGTGCCACAACCAACTTTCCTCTGTCCGACTCATCAAGCAGGTCTTTTCAGCTCCATCTGACAATGTATAGAGATTTCCAGCAGTTCTTGATCCAGTTGCCACTGTTTTCCCGTTGCTACTCTTCTTGATGGCAAACCCATTCTTTGTGAAGATAACTTCATGACCCTTGTCACAGATCTGGCTCACACTAAGCAGGTTGTGTCTCAATCCAGACACATATAAGACTTCTTCAGATCTGATCTTGTTTGCCATAAGCTGAATAACACCTTTTCCGCAGATTTTGGCACCATCATTGTTGCCAAACTTCACTGAACCGCCTTCATAGTGCTGTAATTTGACAAATTTCTCTTTATCACCAGTCATATGGCTTGAACAACCACTATCAAGGACCCATGGTGCTGTCTTCTTTTGTGCATTGAATGCCGTTTGCACAATGAGAGATTCTTTGGGATTACCTTCCCTTTTCTTTGCCCTCCATGCCTTAACTAACTTGGGTTTCTTTTCAACCTGAAATTGGTTAGCAATAGGCAACCTACAATCCCTAGCCAAGTGTCCATAATTATGACATATATAACACTCAATTTTGTGGCTACTTAGGATTGAAAAAGGATTCCTAGTCACAAATGGACTGTTTCTTACATAGAATTTGCAATCAGCTCTTTTATGTCCAAACATATTACAATGAAAGCAATAACCATAGAATTTGTATCTTCTTTGTGGCTGGTTAGTCTTCATTACCTTTCTAACAGGAATGGACTCCTTTCTAGGTTGAGTGGGCTTCATGGAGTTAGAGGGTGCAGTGACTTGCTTCACAAACTCTTTCCTTTTAGGAGGTGCAATCTTAGAGGATTCACCTTTCTCAAATCCTAGACCAAATCTGAAGTGGGCTGGTCTTTGAACTTTCAGTAGTTCATTGAGTTTCATAGTCCCTTCAATCGCTTATAGAGCGCTTTGAGTTTCTTGCTATTTTCCAAATTTTCAGCCTTTGCTCTAGCGATCTCAGTTTCAAGTTTCATAGCCTCTTCCTTTTTGATACTTATTTGGTTTTCAAGGACTTCTACCATTCTTTTATATTCTTCTACTTGAGTTTTCAAAGCAATAATGGAACTTTCAGATTCATGGAGAAGTTTCAGATTTTTCTTACTTGATTTGCGTTCCATGCTAAGCTCCTCAAGTGCGGCTATGAGTTCCTCTTCAAGATTGACTTCAGCCTCCTCATCCTCTTCCGGATCTAGCTCTTCTTCTTCTTCTTCAACAGTGACCATGAAGAGAGCTTCGGTTGATTCATCATCGTCTGAAGTTTCAGACGTGCTGTCATCTTGTTGACATAGAAAGTTTTTAGCTTTGCCCCTTTTTCTGAAATTTCTCTTTCCTTTACTCTTTTCAGCATAAGAGTCACTTTCATTGTCTTCTTTTAGCGGACACTTCGCAGCAAAGTGACCAATACCTCCACAATTGAAGCATTTAAAGGGTAGCTTCCCTTTGTACTTGCCAATGCTTCCTTTCTTCAACTTTCTAACAAATTGAGCCTCAAGCTCATCATCATCAGAATTAATATCATGACCAGCAGTCTCTTTTGCCTTTTTCTGAACTTTGAAGGCGGCTTCTTTATCAGATGAAGACGTCTTTCCTATGCGCATCTCATAGGCAGTTAGAGAACCATGTAATTCATCCATGGAAAATGCATTCAGATCTTTGGCTTCTTCAATGGCTGAGACTTTTGAATCAAACCGGGGAAGAAGAGATCTTAGAACCTTTTTGACGATGACCGGCTCTTTAATCTCCTCCCCTAGTCCACGAATGTCATTCGTGACTTCATTCACTCGTTGCATATACGAGTCAACATTCTCGCTTTCCTCCATGCGAAGAGATTCAAATTGAGAGCGATGGGTTTGCAATTTGGCTTCTTTAATCTTCTCATCACCTTCATGTATGCTTTGCAACTTGTCCCAAATTTCCTTGGCTGTTTTGCATGCAATTACTTTGACAAGCTCGCTGTCCACAAGGCCACTAAAGAGTGCATTCTGCGCCTTGGAGTCGTTGTCTGCCAACTTCTTCGATGCAGTATCATTGGGTACGGTGGCAGCATTGTAACCGGCTCTGACAGCCTCCCAAACATCATAGCCAAGAGATTTGATGAAGGCTTGCATCCTAATCTTCCAAAAGGAGTAATTAGAACCATCAAACAGAGGTGCTTTCATATTCCCTGTATTGACTGCCATGTGATTTGACAAGAGATCACCCTTAGCATATTAAACTGATCAAGGGAACCTCGCTCTGATACCAATTGTTGGATACCGCGATCACTGAGAGGGGGGGGGGGGGGTGAATCAGTGATTTCTAAAAACAGGTCTAATTCAACAACAAAACAAGTCAAACCACACAATGACACCAGATTTAACGTGGTTCACCGAAAGGCTACGTCCACGGTTCAAAGACTGTCCGAACACCAATCCGGGACAGATCTGAATCTTATTTAGTCGCACCAACGACAAAGAGCACCAACCCTTAGTTTCAGATAGCACCAACTATCTAGGAAGCACCTACTCCCTTGAGTTTCAGATAGCACCAACTATCTAGGAAGCACCGACTCCCTTTACAATTTATCTGCACCCACAGATAGGATCACCAAACCCCAAACACCAAGCACCAACTTGATGTAAAAACAGAATATAAGATCAACTCTGTCTACAGCCCTTCCCCTCTACAATTCTCTCTCTCTCAATCCCTTACAAATTGAAATTAAAGCATAAACAGAGAGACACTTAACTCATGGACGAATCACCATCTTCTAGAGCATAATCCCGTCCACAATTGCTGTAGAAAGATGTAGCACAACAGCACACAGCAACAGCACCAGCACACAGCACACTCTTCTCTCTTCTCTTCTCTCTTTTCTCTTCTCTTCTGGTATCTTTTTTGGTGTGTTTATGAACGACCCAAGCATGCCTTTATATAGGTTTTAATAACCCTTAATTGTATTCAAAACGGGCTACAATTCGTTTAGAAAGATTCCCAAACGAAATAGATAACTGTGCTGAATTTTCGTGCAAAACTTCTAATTCTGCGCAACTCTGGTTCCCGTGCTCGGTCGACATCCTGCTGTGCTCGGTCGACCGAAGACACTGACTGGAAAACAGACAATCTCGAGCTCGGTCGACATCCTGAGGGCTCGGTCGACCGAAGACACACTGTGTCACAAAAATAACTGAGAGGTGCCTTTTTCTGTTTTCTGCAGGTTTCTTCTTGCTCGGTCGACCGCATGAAGAGCCCGGTCGACCGCGTGCTCTGCATCAGGAATTCTTAATTCCTGGCTGTTTCAATTCTGTTTCTTCTTTTCAGCTCTATCAACACCAGCTTATTAACATTATGTTTGTGACAATGTGTTGACAAGAATTCCAACTCAAATCAATACTTGAGATGCTAACTTCTTCAATTCATCAAAGACTACTCAAGTCATCTCAAATTCCAACACGTACAACCAAATGAAACCTAAAATGAAAGTATCATAAGTTCCCAAAGTGTATCGTTCTCAAGGCAAGGCCGAATGTCTACATGACATCATCGGCTTGCCACTCAATCACTCGCTGCGGTTCACCGACCGCCTCCTCCGGCTCCTCCTCAAAGGCAATAAGCTCGGGACCTGAGTACCAAAATAAATGGATCAGACACGACGGTCTAGCAGGTGGGTGAAAAGATATAACAATAATAAAACGATGATACTATACGAGAGTTCAGAAAACCCGCGTATAAATAATGAATTTCATAAGAGATAATGCATCATTTGTTAAATAACCACATGAACGATATAAAACAGTAGAGGTACCAAGGGTAAGGAACTGTCAAGATGGCAACCCACACAAAGCTATATCCTCTCTCACCGAAGTGAAGAGAGCACATACCCTAACAGGATCATTGACCTCAGTCACACGAGGTGAGGAGGGGCAATGATAAATACTATAATATACATATATATATATACTCTGCGGGACCACGGTAGCGAACCGGGTAAAAACTCTGCACATTCCAGACTGCAGCTGACTATCAGGAGGGGAAGGAACCCCAAGTCGGTGGATCAAACCGACGAGGTCGTCCAAGCTCAGTGGTGCCGACTCATAGGTCAAATACGATAAATCAAATCACATGCACAGTAAGAAACGGGGTGCCAAGATGCACAAAATACACGTTCACCTCAAGTTGACATATACCGGTTAGCAAAAGCTAAGCACATCTCTTCTAGTACTCTTGAAATGGTCTAGTCGTATCATATGGGTTGAAATCCCAAAATAGGAGTTTGGTTGAAAATCGAATACAAATAGTTTTCCATACCTTTACAGGCTAACAATGGGGTTTCTAGAATTGAATCAGTGTGAATAGGGTCCCGTATGTCAATCAGGATGTAATTTTGGTACTCTTTAAGAGTTAAGGACATTCCGGGTCCTTATACACATTGGTCAATCTAGAAAATCTCATAGAATCTCCATGATGAGTTTTCCCTTCCTCCGGACTTCACGTAATGCCTTACAAGTCCCTAAATAACAATGGGGCTCCAAATAATACCTCCCCACTACAACCCTTTGCAATTTACCCAATTCATTCATGAGTTTAAATGCATCATTATAGGTTCAATGCTTTCAAATAAGAAGATAAGGGATAGAGCTGAATTGGACTTGAGTATGGGCTAGGAATGAATCTGGAAAATAGTCCCACAATTCTCTCATTTTATAGTTCATCTCATTTCAGTCCGATCGATCGGACCTGATGGAGATCGATCGGTCCTGAAAACCCTCTCAGTTATTTACAGTCCGATCGATCGGACCTGATGGGCGATCGATCGGTCCTGAAACCCCTCTCAGTTATTTACAGTCCGATCGATCGGACCTGATGGGCGATCGATCGGTCCGGTAACGAATCTCAACCCATTTGGTTGAATTCTTCTCTTATCCAACTCCTATCCATTTCCTTTCTTTCCCTTTCTTCCATACATATCTTCACGAATAATTGGGCTATTCCTTGACCTCATTATCTCATCAAATCATCATTCAAAATCAATAAGACTAAATCATCAAACATGATAAATCAATAAAACCATCAATGAAGACAAATCAAGATCTTTGCAGAAAACATGATAAAACACATGAGAATCATTTCATCCACTTGCCTTGGGTCCAATACAAATCAATTTGAGCTCTAATCACCTCTTAAGCCCACAATCAAACACCTATACACAAAACCCCCAAATCGAAACCCTAGATTATCAAAATCCAATTAAAACAAGACGGAATCTTCCAATAATTGAAATGGAGTTTTCCTAGGGCTAAACAAACAAGATTATAAAACTTTTAGAAAGATCACTTACAAGGAAGTTCTTCAAAAGGCAAGATGTTGTCCAAAGGAAGTCTTGGAGTGGGCGGTTTTCTTCAAAAATGGTGTCAAGATGAAGGCCTTGAGATGAGGAAAAAGATTGTAGCAACTAATTTTCCATTAACACTAGCTTAGTGGGGGATTGAAGATGAAGAGGCAAGAAAAAGGTAAGGGAAAACCCTTAGGGCTGGGATTTCTCTTCTCCTCTAGGGTTTTTGCCAAAAATGGGAAAAATGAAGAAGAAGCTTTCTATATATAGTAAGTGGGAGTGGGGCCCACAACTTAAAAGACTTCTCGGGCTCAAAACATGGTTTTCAGTGCTTCAAGCGAATTCGACGAAGAAGACAAAGTTGCTCGGAAAAATTTCTAGTTTCCAAAAAGTATATATTTTGCACATTTTGGTGACATTGAAATCGGTGTCCAGATTTTGGGTAAAAGGCCATTTTGCCCTCAATTAGTGAAAAATCGGGTTTAAGGTCTTCAAATGAAAACGATGTCAACATGAAAGTTGTAGGGATTAACAAGATAAGTCCAATGGGGTCAAAAACACGATTTTTGGAAATCATTGGTAAACCCCCAATCTCACACAATACGTAATAAGAACCCCCAAAGGGTCCCACAAATAAAAAGGCTCTCCAATTCCCCAAAGCTATTATAAAAGCTATTCTAATCCCCACTAATTCAAAAACCACTAAACACACTTAAACTAAAACACAACTTAATCAACTCTAAACGAGGTCTCTCGGGTCGGGGTCTTACAATATTGATGGATCTATTGGAATAAATCTATATCACAGTAATCATTAGTACCATCCAATTAACTCTTAATTGAGATGGGTGCGCACTTACTAATGATACAATCCATTAATTGGCACAAGGGGATATTTAGGGGATAGATTCCATCTTAAGAATTATATGTTCCCACAGTCCCACTTCCATGTACCCAAGATATCGAGAAGTTGACCTACAATTGGCTTTACTCATTGATGACTCAAAGCAAATGCATGGTAGAAACTTGAGTTCATTAATCTATCAGGATTGAAAGCCTATTGCTTGGGAATTATGAGAGCGGTCGTTAAATCAAAGACAGATTTGCATAAGGTGCTACTCATGGTCCTTCGGTACAAGCAATGTACTAGCACAATGATCCCGAGTCTTACACTCTGATAATTGAGACATATCACACTATCTCATGGTGATCACAATACTGTAACCTCATCAGATGAGATGCTCAGTCTCATCACTGATTGTGGAAATACTTTAAGTAGAAGATTTCTGATCTGCGTCTCATGTATGTGGATCTCATCCACACACATGGATTACATCTAATATAATTATGGGCTCCGGTTCATCTCATGAACCATCATGTCATTTTTTATTGATTATGTGCAAACATAGAATAAAATACCATTCATCACATGAATAAAGCATGAAAATATAAATTAATTAATGAAACAAATCAATTTATTCTGATAATCTACTAGATTGAGGATATACAATCTAACAACCTCTTACTTGGACTCAATCCCAGTTAGGGTTACATCTCACACCCATCCCATCTACATGCCGCACAAAGACTTTGGTGGTCAAAGGCTTAGTAAAGGGATCCACAAGATTATCTGCAGATGCTATTTTGGTGATGGCAATGTCACCTCTCTGTATAATCTCTCTGACTAGATGATATTTTCTCTGTACATGCTTTTGGCTTCTATAGCTCATTGGTTCCTTGAATTAGGCAACTGCCCCATATTGTCATAGAAGACTGTGAGGGACTATCCCGCCAATGGTACCACTCTAAGTTCCAAGAGGGATCTTTTGAGCCATACTACTTCCTTAGCTGCTTCACAAGCTGCTACATACTTAGCCTCTGAGGTGGAATCAGCAGCACAATCATGTTTGACACTCCTCCAGCTGATGGCTCCTCTGCTAATCCAGAGGTAGACTTCATGGAATCCTTATCTGACATGAAGTCAGAATCTGTATATCCAAATGGAATTAGACCATCTTTGTCGTAAATTAATGTGTAATCTCTAGTCCTTCTCAAATATTTGATAATACAGTACTTCACAGCAGTCCAATGGTCAGGACCAGGGTTTGATTGATATCTGTTGACTATGCCCACAGCGTAACAGATATTCGGTCTAATACAAAACATAGCATACATGAGGCTACCAACAGCCGAAGCATATTTTACTATTCTCATCCTCTGCTTTTCTTCAGTGGTCTTGGGACACTGATCCTTAGAAATGTGCACTCCATGCCTGAAAGGTGTGATACCATTCTTGGGGTTTTGCATAGCAAAGCATACCAATATGTTATCTATGTGATAGGTTCGCAAAAGATATACTTTCATCGCATTATTTTAAGAGGTAGAAAAAATAAAAAAACTCAAAACACTATTTTTAGCATAAGTATTATAAATTTCCTCCCCATCATGCTTTGCTCATATCTTTTCATTATAGATGGCCATTTGTATGCATTTTTACATGAGTTCAAATGGCTTCCATACAAAATATGTTCGAAAATATTCTCAATTATGTAAATTTCTCTTTGTAGGTATTAATTGAATATTAAAGTTGAGATTCAAGAGTTAAAGAGAGTAAGGATAAGTTTAAAAGACAATTGGATGAAGAAATGACAAAATAAGGCCAATAATAATAAGAAAAATAAAAGACCTGGGTTGGTATTTTGACTATATCTTTTTCTTGGGTGTCTGATTTAGGTAATCTCAGAAGCATTGGAAAGCTTGTTCTAAGATCTACAAATCATATTTCACAACATTTTTTTCAATTCTGACGTTTCGGGAGTCAAAATCACACATCAATTCGAGAACTGTTTTCTAACACGGGTATCACATTCATATGTTCATATTTCCATTCTTGTGAAATCCCAAATTGGAAAGAAACCAAAAGAGAGCAAGGAAAATGTTTCTATATAAAGAATGGAGCTTTTAGGCATTAAATACACAAGCAAGGAGAGCCTCCTCCTCTTTACTTAAGTTATTCATGTAATTGAGAGCAATTGTAGAGAGAAAGTGAGGAAAGCTTTATCAAAATTAAAGATTTGGAATGAAAGTTTTGTCTTCTCCAATGGGTGGCTAATCCCTTTGATTGGATATTCTAGATGAAGTTATGGTAATGCTATTCCTTTTGCTTATGCTTTTAATTCCCTTTGTTTATTTGCTTAACATGGCAGAATAGCTTTTTATTCATTGCAATGTGCTACCTTCCATGCATATTTTCTATCTTAGCATTCTTTTTACTATCTATGCTTAGGTTTGATAAATCATGCTTAGAATTTAATATCTTTTGATGGTTTATGCTTACTTTTGATAGACAGTCATTAGGAATCTTTTCTTTTATAAATGGAAGAAAGTCTTAGCTATTAGATTGTTAATTTTTATCTTCGAGATTTAAAGTTCTATTTTCAAAATCTAAGCATTGATTTGTCATTAGAATTGAGTATTTGTTTGAGAAAAGAGAAGAGCATTAGTGTTGGATTAGTGTCACTTAGTGGATTCTAGATGGTTCAATCTATTCATTAGTATTGCTTGTTGCTTATTTTACTTACCTTATTTAGATTGTAATCACATTCCCACACATTTATTCACTTATTTTTATTCTTGCACTCCATTTCTCTATTCACACCATCAACTCCACCTTTGATTTTACACTGCTTGAGCACATTTTTTTTTATCTCCATCCACTCATTTTCTATCTTTCACTTTTCATTTTCACACACTTATTCACTTAATCTATCTAACATAGTAACATTGCTCCTTTGTTCTTGTTATTAACCTTGTTATTTTTCTTTTGACATTAACTTTGTTACTAACATTGTTCTTGGTTTATTCTCATTTGAGTATTTCAATTTTTACTAACATCTCTTTGTTATCTAGTTTCTCGTTTTCTTTTAGTTTTCATTTTTATTTTTCATGTTATTATCTTGTTTCTTGTTTCCATTGTTTTTATTATCCTTGTTATTTTCCTTATAGCGATCCTCGTGGGAACGATATTCGGACTTCCATAGTCTATATTACTTGAGACAATAGTATACTTGCGGAATGCATCAAGTTTTTGGTGCCATTGCCGAGGATCGGCGTACATAGGAATCTTTGATTTTAAGGATTTTCAACTCTCATATAGTTCAATTGCATTTTTATTCTTTCTTTTAGTTTTCATTGCGGATTCTGCACATTTTCCTTGTTTGTATTTTCAGGGATTCCGTGGTTAGAGCAAAGAAAGAGGAAAAAAGCAATCAAATAACTCTAACTTAGGAATTTAATTTGCTTTCTTAGAAAATCTTTTATTATGATTCATTTCAAGTATGTAATAATTTTTAAGTTTATTTAAGTTTTTTAAGCATTGTAATAATATATTAAGGAAGGAGGGCGGTTGGACGATACTGTAGCAGCCCCCTAAGTTCGTACGCCGAAATTGGTGTCGGTGGCTTGGGTCGACTTCAACCAATCTTCCCCCAATTTAGTTTGGGTGGTGTGTATTTTGTTACACCCACGCATTCCCAGTTAGTGGGTCAATTTTGTTGGTTGTTTGATTGTTTAATTACTTTGTAGTGCTTAATCATTTTAAAATGCACAAAGTAATTTGGAAAGCATACACTTAGTAAGGGCAATCATATTCCCAACAAGATAAGGATTGGATTTCATCACCATTTTCTTGCTCATAGGAACTTATTTTCCTCACTACTTAGGAATCCTTAGCCTTTAATAAAATTTGAGTAGAAACGTGACCATAGGACACAAGCTCATTAGGAGAAGACCATCCAAGGTTGTACCATTTGCATTACTTGACGAAAATCGGTGCCTAGAATAGCGTTGTCCCTTAAGGGAGACAGTTCATCTGTTCTAAGAGTTTGGTATTTAAGCGGAACCTTTTTCACGCGCATCGTGATCCCACCAATCCCTTGGTGGCTTGCCTGGCCAACTACGTTTCATAGGACCGGATTGGAGGCCTAGGTGTACACTTCACAATTAGGAGCTGTCTAGTTTAATCTTAGGTAGCCTTAGTTAAGCATAGTTTGGTTTGTTTTTCAAAATCATTTTGTTTTGCTTGTTTGTGTTTAAGCATTAATCCTCGTTCATCATCACTTGAGCGGACCATCACTTTCGGAGTTGAGCGAAAGTTTATGCACAATTGGTTACATGTGCAGGGCCATTTAGAGAGCTTCAATTTATTCGACATCCCTGTTGAGAATTTTGCGGACCCCATTGCCATTGAGGAAATGGCTGACGGAAACCCACCAACCCAACCCATGACTATTAGGGAGTACATGTACCCAACTCGATCTACCCAGCCCTCATGCATCATCCTACCTGCCACAAATGCCCCTTGGAGCTGAAATCTGGCTTAATCCAGACGTTACCAATTTTTTAAGGGTTGGGAAATGAGAACCCATCGCAGCATGTGAGAGAGTTTGAGGAAATCTGTGGGACCATGAAGTATAACCATATGTCAGAAGAAGCCCTCAAGCTTAGGTTGTTCCCGTTCTCGCTGAAGGAGAAGGCGAAAGCATGGCTTTATGCCCTACAGTTTAATTCCATAAACACATGGGAGGGACTAGTCGAGGCCTTTTATAAAAAGTTTCATTCAAAACGAAAAATGGCCTTCATTAGACATACCCTGAACAGCTTCCACCAACGGGAGGGAGAAACCATGTATGAGTACATAGAAATGTTCAAAGACTCACTGTTACAATGCCCGCATCACGGATTCAAAAAGATCCGGCTAGTCCAAACCTTTATGAAGGGCTGGACTATCCCACCAAGACCATGGTGGAGTCTTTTTATAACGGAGTATTCACTCAAAAGACAGCTGACCAAGCCTGGACATACCTTGAGAAGGTCGTTAAGAACACTCTCCAATAGGAGCCGATTATAGAGGATCCCAAAAGACCCGTTGTTTCAGAAAGAAGGGGCATGCATAGAGTGGAACCCAAATTTGAGGCCGAGGCCAAGTTGGCCACATTGACAAGGAGATTAGAAGCCCTTGAAATGAACCAAACCTGTTAGCAGACCACCCCAAAGACCCTGGAATCATTAAAGATGAGCCAAACAGTTAGTGACCCTACTGCCCCACCTTGCACCAATTATGGAGATTTTACCCATCCTGGATCCCAATGTAGAGCATTGTTTGGTCAAAGTCAGAGTGAGAGTATGGAGGAGGTGAGTGCACTTTACCATAATACTAGGTATGAGCGGCCGAGGTCTGATCCGTATTCGAATACATACAATCCTGGTTGGAAGGATAATCCTGATTTTTCATGGACCAAAGGATAACACCAAGGAAACCCTTCTCAGCCAATGGCCCATCACATGCCACATCCAGGATACCAAAAGCCTCAAGTACCCCAAGTATCACAGGGACCAACCATGGTCAAAGGTTATCAGAATCTTAATCCTTGGAATCAGAAGATAAGTTCTCTAGATGACAAAATGAAAATGTTGGCCCAAAATACCCTCCAATTCTAACAAAGCACTACTTAGAATTTGAATGCCAATACCCAGTCCATTGCCAAGCTAGAATACACTGTCAGCTAGCTAGCCATGTCAATAACTCAAAGAGACAAGGGTACCTTTCCAAGTCAGCCCGAAGCCAACCCCAAAGGCCAAGCTTCTAAGGGCCAATTTGTTGTCCATGATGACATCGGCAAAGTCCATGATCAGGTCAATGCAGTGCATGCAGTTACCACCCGTAGAATGGCCTAAAGGGAGGCTGACACATCAGAAGAGGACCCTAGGCAATCTGAACGGACCCAAGTGAGGAGGGATCATGTAGCTTTGGAAGAAGAACCTGAGGAACCAAAGAAGGACCCAGAGCCTACTAAGGAACCAGAGAAACTAATAGGAGCTGCCTCACCAAATGAGCCCTGATGGACCGCGCTTTTTGCTCGGCGCTGCCGAAGTCGGTGGACGTGGGAGTCCGTTGTGTGCGACCCTTTCGCACCTAGAGGGCAAAGCGAGTATCAACATTTTTTTTGAGTGGGTGTTCCAGATTTTCTATTTTTACTTGGAATTGTAAGTGGTGATTCGGAGATCGACCTTCGCAAGTAAAAAGGAAATCAACTTCTTTCAAGTTTTCATTGCACATATATTTAAGAAAAGAGACAGGTTTTTGAAATGCCGTAAAAGACAATTTCATTTGTTTTGCCGTGAAAGGCGATGTTTGCCGTGAAAGGAGATTTTTGGCATTTATAGCCGATTTACAATTCTTATCAATAGTGAAAGACAAGAGTTGTGATTTTTTTGTCTCTTTTAGAAAAATACAAACTACAATGAAAGGCAAGAAAATGAGGATCTAACTTCTCAGGAGATTGTGGGGGACTCGTTCAGATTAACTGTCGTAAGCCATGTGTGGACTTTGCCATCATCCATGCAGATGAGAACAGATGATGCTTTTGATTCGCTTGGCTTGGCTATGACCTCAGATTTTTAGAGGACAAAGACCAAGAGGAGGTCCTATGTCCAATAAAAAGCTAAGTAGATGAGCTGAGAAAGTCACGTCTAAGCCTTAGGAGGCAGAAGGAGAAGGCAAGGACTTGGGGGGGGGGGGGGGTACCCCCAAGGGACTTTTGTCACCTTGTAGTGGTGGTCGGTGCAGAACTTCAGCAGAGTTTTCTCTCTTAGATTTCTGATGCCTTTCTTTGTCCGGATTTCTGGGTTTTCCGAGGTGTTTTTCCATCCCTGGAATGCATGGAGTGCTCTCCTATTTATAGGCTCTTGGTAGCCATTTAGGAGAGTTTTTGGGTTTTAATTGTCACTAAGCCGCATAATGGGAGGAGTTACAAATTTTAATTCAATTACTTTGTAACTCCTTTTTCTTGGCTTCTGATTAGCCGGTGGAGATTTAAGGCATTTAATCGCCTTTAAGCACCATGATGGGAGGAGTTTCATGGTTTAAATGCCATAAGTCTCTTGATTTGTAACTCCCAAATGCTTGGTTCTGATTGGGCCATCCAAATTAACGAATTAATGACTGCAATAAAGCTAGTCAATTAACTGCATTAAGTGGTCGCCGAGCAGTTGAAGAGTCGCGGGCCGCGCCGCTTCTTTTGGAGTTCTTCTGGCGATGATTATTGATGGATCGTCATGCTAATTGACATGCTGATCGACATCGGATGATCATGTAACCATTTTTGTATGCTCTTGGTAAGAGGGGTTTCTCTTTGAGTAAAAACAATTTTTTTTAGCGCCTAGGTGGTCAAACCTGACTCATATGGGCTAACCCATTAGACCTTAAGCTTTTGAAGATGGCTTAGAACTCATATGGTTTCATTTTTATAAAGAATATCTAAAAATATCTCCTTTTGATCGAGAATATCTAAGAATATCCTTACTTGGAGAGAATTTCTCATGTTCCCTTTATTTTGGAAGAGAATATCTCAAAGTATCTTTCTTTGGACTAGATTATCTCAAATCTCCTCTTTTTTTTTTTGAGAAAATCTCTCATTGCTTTCTTTTGGGAGAGAATCCCTAAAGATATCTTTCATTTGGGAAAGAATCTTTCTAATTTATTTCTTTTGGTAAGGTTACTAATTAGTAGCACTTACCTCTTTTCTTATTTCCTTCTTTGGTTTGCTCTCTTCTATAAAAGCAAAGGGAGGTTGGATCTCTTGCTCTTATTGCTTTCTTTTACAAAAATCTCAAGAGTGCTTCAAGACCAAGAGTTCTTCAAGAATTTCCAAGCTTTTCTTCTTCTCCATCAATGGCTTCAAGTAAGTTCTCTTTTTCAAGAATACTCCATGTAGAAGATAGGATGGTTCAAAAAGGTTCTTTTCTTTTTCTTTTTTTTTGTTTCTTTCTTTTCTTTCCTTCGTTTTCTTTTCTTTTCTTTTTCACGTGTTTTCTTCTTTTTTTCACACAATTTTTTTGTGCTTTTTCTTTTTTTTTTGCACGTTTTTTTTTTCTTTTTGTGTACAGATCTGTCCGTATGGCCATGTGGCCTGTGGGCCAGTCCCTTTTTTTTGCTGTTTCTTTTTTTTTTCTTTCTCCTCTTTTTTTTTTGAGAAAGTTTTTTTTTTGTTGCTCATCATGATAATGCATTTTTTTTGCAAACCAAGATGTTCGTGCATTTTTTTTTTGTAAATTGAACCGAGAGCATGATGTGATAGCATGCGTGAAAATCTTTGCAAATTTGGGAATTTGGAGCTCGCAGTAATGTTGAGCCCTTCCTGATTTTGCGGAGACTTTGAGGTTTTGAAAGTTTGGAGTTTCGGAGCTCACAGCAATGTTGAGCCCATCTTCAAGCTTTCTATTTCTTTCGGGGTATTTCCTTTTTCTTCGGAATTGCCCCGGAATCATGCCAAAATTTTGCCATATTTTTTTTAGCGAAATCCTATCATTTTGATGATTGATCTTTTTATTTTCCAACCTTTGCTGCTGGTTCCTCCAAAACAAATAAGGGTAAAGAGCCTGTTACAAGCGTACCTGATCGATCCGCCAAATCTTCTAATGCGGCTGTTAAACAGGCCTGGGAGAAGGTCCGGTATGTTGAGAGAAACTTCGAGGAGTGTGACTCCCTCAACAAAGATGAGATGAGGCAATGACTAATCGCCCTCAAGAGTGAGGAGTTCTATCAGATCATGGTAAGCAACCGTCCTTGGGTTATGAACGATCAGAGGGTGTTACTCAAGCCCACCTTTTTCTTTAATGATGCAGTCCCTGATGACATGACATACCAGAGAGGATGTTTTCAGTTCTCGTACACAGATGATGGTGAGGAGAGAACTGTTGTTACTCGGTCGACTTTTGATCGTACTATCTCGATCATGAGCCTTTCTCCCATGTGCTCTAAGAGGGAAGATCCTCCAAACTAGGTGAAAAGGACCAACGTGATCAAGACTGGGGCTTTTGTTGGCGGTCTTTCCCGATATGCGGAGAAGTTGCCTGCCCTTTTGGACTTGTTGATGCCGGCCAGTGGCTACCTGGGCTCTGATTATCCGTCGGTCGATTTGAGACCGGTGGGCCTTGGTATTTTCAGCGGTGACAGCAGCAATTGGGTGAAGCCTTTTCGACTTCATGGCTGTTTCAGTGCTGACTCCGATTGGAAGTCATGTATTGATCGTGTCCTGCTAATTAGTGGTGCCGTTTTGAAGGAAGCCGGGATTCTTGATGCAGTCCATGCTTTTAGGGAGACCGTGATATTTTCCGACGAGGCCTTCATGGCCATGCTGGAGTCATTCCTTCCACAAACCAACACCTTCATTGTCACGAATGGTGAGATTGGTTTCTTTTTGAAGGAGCTGAGCGCCATTACCGGGTTGCCTATCCTTGGTAAACTCTGCGAGGAGTTTATGCCGATTGACACTGTCCTTGAGGAGCAGTCAGAGGAGTTCAGGCTCCTGTACTTTCAACTTGTCACCTTCTATGATTTTTTGAAAGAGAATAAGGGCTTGAAAGTCAGGTCCAGCAGTTGGAAGAGTTTTGGCTCTTCGTTCCCTAACTTCTTTGACAGTAAGGAGTTTTCTGATAGCACTACCTGGGAAGCCAAGGCTAAGGATCCAGGTTCGAAGAAGACTTTGGCCATGTGAGAAGAGTTGAGGGGTTTCTTCGCAAGTACCGATGCCATTTGTTCTGACATTGCACTGTGGAGAGATCTCGTTGTTTACCTCACTTATTGGCTAGGTGAGGCTGTCTTTCCTGGAGGAGATGGAACGCACATCATGCTGCATTGTATATTTCCGGCTTGTCAGATGGCGTTTGGAGAGCGGCTTGCTTTGGTGCCTACTCTTTTCTCCTACTTGTATACCGAACTACAGGCTGCTGCTTTTTTGGTTTGGCTTGGGCTCCCTATGAACAGGGTATTTTCAGCCCATATCTTTTATTCATGGTTTGGATACCACTGTCCTGGCTTCCACCGGCTGGGTGCTGCACAGGATGATGATCCTTTGATGATTCAATTGGCTAAGGGTAAAGCTATCTTTGAATCACTTTTGTTTGGCCACATGAGGATCCGACGGTTCAGGGACGTCGACATGGGTAGGCTTCAGTGAAGCTTTCTCCGAAATTGCGGAAGAAGGCTTTTGATTTTGGTGCCTCTGGTGACTCTATCAGGGTCGGGTCGGAAAGACATTACTCCTTGATAAATGGAGAGAAGGAGTGGTTTTTTAGCTTACGTGTCGGCACAATGGTGTACCGTAGACATCTTTTCGTCGACATCCAGCCGTATGTACCTTCTTGCTTTGCGCACCAGTTGGGCTTTTCTTAAGGCGTTGTTGGAGTGCCTTCGAGTATGGTAAAACGCTTTGGAGGTTTGCAGGATGGGAGAAATGCATGGGCTTTCTATAGTGGTGAAGACACTACTGCCATGATTTCTTATCCTGTATTATCGACTTTCCGAATTGCAGGCTTCACGAAGTGGTTCGCGGAGAGCTTTTTGGCATATCGAGGGCTTTCCAAGAAGGAGCTTGATGTAAAGCCGTCTTCCGGAAAAAGGCATTGGTAAGTCGGATGGCGTCTGGCGAGAGGAAGTTTTAGCCTTCCTTTCTGGATAAAAGTACAAGATAGGCTTTCTCGGTGACCAGGGTGTCATCGGTTCTGCAGCTGTCTGGGAAGTACCTGATGAGGCTTTAGATCAGCTAGAACAGGAGGAAGCCGAGCTTGATGCTTGGATGCAATCGGCACAGAGGCGAGATTCCATGGAGTCTACTGGCAAGAGTAGACCATCCAGTGAGGAGCCAAGTGAGAAACCTGACTCTGATAGTAGGGTAGGCTCTTCTAGGAAGCGAGCTCGCAGAAGCAAGAGGAAGAGGAGTCAGCATTGCAGCAAGGGGCAACACGAAGACTCTCCTGATATGGAAGTCCCTTTTACTATCAATGAGGAGATGCCAGAGAATGCTGACGAGCCTCCGGAAAGGAGAAGTCGAAAAGAAAAGACCGTCGGTGAAGGTATGATTCTTCCTCTTTCTCTTTCCATTTCTTTTCATGGAATTTTCCATGTTCTGATTGCCTTCTACTTCTGTTTTTTTTTTTAGCAGAAGAAAACTACTTGGTGATGCCTGAGGTTCTGACCGATGAGGCGGTGACGGATCCGGCTGTGGCACCTGAAGAAGAAATGAGGGACTCTAGAGTGAATCCAAAATCTCCAATTGGCATGACTTCTTTTGTTGTTTTTTTTCTTTTTTTTGTTTGTGACTTGATTTGCTATCACTTTTCTTATCAACTGACTTGCCATAGGATTCCGATGAGTTTGAACCATCGATGGATGCAAATGTTGACGATGCTTCCAATGAGTTCATGGAGGAAAAAAGTGTTCTGCCAGTCGTTGAAGAAGGTACTTTATAGTAATAACCCTGATAATGATTTTTAAAAAAGATCATATTCATACCTTTTTGTGTTTCATTGGCAGGTTTTAAAGTGACAGAAGTGAGTCCATCACTTTCTTCAGAACCAGAGCAAGGGATGCCAGAGGTTGATCCGGAGGTAGAGACTCCTACAACTAGTGCTGACACGATAGAGGAGATACCTTGTGTTGAGATTCCTTCCCCATCGGCTCCAACTGGAAAGAGTTCTTTTGTTACTCTTCCAACGGGGCTTGACATGAGCAGCCGACCAACGGAGAAGGGTGAATCTTCATCTGGTTCATCTCTTCAATTTGCAAAGAAGGTGCTAGCGCGGGTTTTGAGCTCTTGGATCGAGACTCTCATTTCTGGACACCTGGATGCTGGATTTGGTATGATCCCGCATATGCAGGAGATTCTGATTGATGCCAAAGAGGTCGGTTTAGATGTCACTGGTGCCAGGGCGATCGTTAATACGATCATTGCACTGGGTGACAAATGGTTTGAGACCATGGATTTTCCTGAGGACCAATTCTTCAAGGAGATGTTCCTGGACCCTGCTGATAAGGCTCAATCTGACTTGAATGAGACTACACAAAGAAGGAAACAACTAGTTCAGGAGAAGAACTTGGAAGAGCTAGCCATCATCGGGCTGAAGCATGACCTTAACGTCTTTGATAGGGAGGTCGTGGAGGCCAGGCAATGTCTTGAGCATTTGAAGGCGCAAGTCGTGGCCAAGTGGGTAGCTATATCAGAGGCTCGTGTCAGGGAAAGTGTTTTGATTCGCTAGGTTGTAGATGCTGATCGAGTTCTCAAAGGGAAGAATCAAGAAAACAAACTGCTCGGGATAAACTCCCCAGTGTAAAAGAAGGATTACAGCCTTCTCCAGCATTTCATGGCAAGTTCCTGAAGAAGCGTGCCTTGGAAACTCTGACAGCTGAAGCCAAGAGTTCGCTTGAGGAGCTGAAACTTTGGCTAGAGGCCATTTTTGGCTGAGCACCTGATTTTTTTGTAGCAAAAACTGTTCTTCGTTTTTTTGGTACCACATGTATTTTTTTTGTACTCTCCCTTTTTTTGTAGTTCGTATGAACACTTTCTTTTTTGTTTTTTTTTTGGTTTTGGTACCACATGTATTTTTTGGTACCTTTTTTTTAGTTTTCCCTACGCTCACTTAAATCTTTTTGTGATGAAAGCAATTGCTAAATGGGATTTGTTTTGTATTCCCTACGTTCACTTAAATCCTTTTGTGATGAAAGTTATCGCTAAATGAGATTTTTTTGTATTCCTACTTTCACTTAAATATTTTTGTGATGAAAGTAGTCATTAAATGGGATGATTTTTTTGAAAATTTGATCAAAAGTTTGTCATTTTGTGAAAATCTTTTGTCAAATGACTATTTTGGCATGGGAGCCTGATCTTGTTTGTGGCATGAAAGCCGATTTTGTGGCATTTATAGCCTGGTTTGTGGCATTGATAGTCGGGTTTTGTGGCTTTGATAGCCGAATTTTGTGGCATTAATAGCCGGTTTTGGTGCCATTGATAGCCATTTTTTTAAAGGCACGTTTTGGTTTGTTGGCGTGAAAGCAAGGTTTTTGTTTTGTGGCATTGATAGCCGGTTTGTGGCATCTATAGCCGGTTGTGGTGGCATTTATAGCGGATTTTGGTTTTTAAAAATACAAGTATCGACTAAAAGTCGTCTCCCTGTTAAATGGTCTTGCAAGTATCGATGGAATGTCGCATCCTTGTTCTTTCGGTTGTGAGTATTAATGGAATGTTGCCTCCTCGCGGATTTGGGTGCAAGTATATACTAAGTGTCACTTCCTTGCTTTTCAAAAATTTGGTTTTGCGGGTACTGACTTGATGTCGTTTCCCCATGATTTTTGAAATTCGCGGTTTTCTCGAACCTTTGGGTTGTGGATATCAACTGCAATATTGCATCTCCACGATTTCTTAGTTTTTTCAAACCTTTGAAATTTAGGTTGTGGATATCAACAGAAATGTTGCGTCTCCACAATTTTAGGTTTTTTCGAACCCTTGAAATTTGGGTTGTGGATATCAACTGAAATGTTGCGTCTCCACGATTTTTGATTTTTTCGAACCTTTGAAATTTGGGTTGTGGATATCTATTGAAATGTTGCGTCTCCACGAGTTTAGGTTTTTTCGAACCATTGAAATTTGAGAAGTGGATATCAACTGAAATGTTTCGTCTCCACGATTTAATGTTTTTTCGAACCTTTGAAATTTGGGTTGTGGATATCAACTGAAATGTTGCGTCTCCACGATTTTTTTTATTTTGCAAGTATCAACGAAATGTCGCTTCCCTGTTATTTTGGAACCGTCGAACGTGGTTCACACTCTTCCGATTTGTGCGAGTATCGACTAAGTGTCGCTTCCTTGCGGTTTTTTTTTTTTTGAAAAACCATTTTTTGTTTAAAGACACTAGGGTCGTAAATTTTGACCTAAAACCATTATGGCGGTAAAAGGCTGGGTGGACTAGGGTGGAAATCCCTGAATCCAGATTTTGTTTCAAACCATGAATTTTGGGTTCAAGGATCGAAAGTTTTAGTCAAGTTAGGGAGAGGTTCCTAAACATGGATTTTTTGAACAATGAAATGATGAAAGTAAGCATTGTTTTGAGTTTCTAGAAATTCCAACATTTGATATGAAAATTCTAAAAAGAGTGGGTTTGATGAGCGAGTACCTGGAAATAGGTTTTGGCCGTACATGCATTGCTCTTACCTAGTTGGGTAAGTCCTCAAGGGCAGTACTGCTTTAAGAACTTAACGTTGATTGGCAACATACATCTGTCACCCTCCATGTTTAGGAGGGCGTATGCACCGTTGGAGAAGACCTTGTCAATGATGTAGGTTCCCTCCCATTTTGGCTGAAACTTGCCTTTGGACTTGTGAATGAAGACCATTGGTCTTTTACCGCAAGAACCAAGTCACCCTTTTTTTAGGCGAGTTGCCTGACCTTTTTGTCGAAAGATCCTGCTATGCGTGCTTGGTAAAGTTCAATGCTTTGTCGAGCTTCGAACCGTCTCTCATCGAGATTGTCCAGCTCATGCAGTCGTAACTTCACATTGTTTTCTTGAGTCATGTCATTTTGTAGAGATACCCTTGGGATGGAATTTGTACCTCTAAGAGCACGACAACTTTGCATCCATAGATCAAGGAGAATGGTGTACTATGGGTTGGTCCTCGAACGGTGGTTTGATAGGCCCACAAAGCTTCAGACAGTTTGTCGCTCTAGTCTTTTTTGTGACTAGAGACCATTTTCTTGAGGATTTTGCAGAGTGTCTTGTTGAAGGCTTCTGCTAATCCGTTTGCTGCCAGATTGTATGGAGTCGAAGGATGGCTTTGGATTTTGTATTTGTCGCAAAACCTGTAGAATTGATGATCCCAGAATTATGGTCCGTTATCATGGACGAAGCTTTTAGGTATTCCGAGATGACAAACGATGTTGGTGCACAGGGACTGAAGGACTGATGAGGTCTTCATTTCGTTGAGTGCAAATGCTTCAAAACACTTGGAGAAATAATCCGTAGCGGCGAAGATGAAGCGATGACCTTTGCTTGAAGGGGGAGAAATAGGACCTATGATGTCCATACCCCAGGCTTCGAAAGGCCATGAGTTCGCTGTAGGATGCAGCCATTCTGGAGGCATGTGAACATAATATCCGTGAATTTGGCATTGTTGGTAGCGATTAGCAAATTGCATTGCGTTAGCTACTATGGTAGGCCAATAATAACCTAACATTTTTATCTGATCGTAGAGCTTGGGACCAATCTGATGGGCTCCACAAAGACCAGCATGGACTTTTTTGAGTGTTTCTTCCGCCTCTTGTCGTGACAAGTGGCGTAGAAGTACTCCGTTGAAGGATTTCCTATAAAGGATTTTTGAAGAAATATCCAAATGAAAGTCTGGGGCCCGCCTTTGGATGCTCGCCCGTTCTTTTGGATCTTCAGTTAGGACTCCAAAAATAGTGTAATTAATAAACGGATCCCTCCAGTCGCCGATTGAAGGTTGAAGGATAGAGATACGACTTCCAACCACTCGGTGGCATTCGACAACTGCTTGATGTGTGTTAAGAGGAGGGAGGATCCTTCTTTCGCACACTGTGATTTGCATGTTTTCCCCTTCCTGGGTCGCCATAGATGCGGCAAGTCCATCCAGGGCATCTGCACGAATGTTTTCACCTCTACGAATGTGGGTGATGTGACAGATGTCAAACTTCTGCAGAAGCGATTGTGCCTTGTTGTAGTAAGGCAGCAGATCAGGCTTCCTGACTTCAAATTTCTGATTCATTTGGTTGATGATCAGTTGAGAGTCTCCAAAGACTTCTAGCATGGTGATGCCAGTTTCAATGGCAAGTTCCAATCCTAGGATCAGAGCTTGGTATTCAGTTGCATTATTTGTGCATGGTTCCAGTAGCGAGAAAGCGTGTCGAATCATGTATTTGTCGGGGCTAACAAAGAGGATGCCAACTCCCGAGATCAGCTCTCTTTTTTCATTTGTCCTGGTTGCACCGTCAAAGTACATGTCCCAGGAGGCATTTGGTGAGGAAATCTCCACGTTGCAGACGGGCTAGTCTGGGAGATCATCTCTGAGTGGAGAATCTTTAGGCAATGGATGCTCTACGAGAAAGTCCGCTAGAGCTTGTCCTTCAATTGCCTTTTACGGTACATACCTAATATCAAATTGTGACAAAATGATGGACTATTTTGCCAGTCAGACATTGAGAGAACCTGCTTTTAAGACAAGAACCTTCAAGAGGTTGATCCTTTCCCCGTGTATGTTTGGAGGGTAGGATGTTTGAATTTTGTAGGGAATGGGACCGAGTGCATCCATAAGGGATATGGTGGCATGATCCCATGCTCCTTGAGTATATCCTCTTCTTTAGCTTTTGCGAGGATACTGTCTACGTCCTTTCTGATGAGGGTGCGCGACTCATTTTCTTCTCCATTTACCTCATCATCTTGAAGATTCGGAGGAGGTTCATTGTTCGCCTGATTTTGAAAGGAGAGGAGAAGGTTTTCCATTAGAGTTTCAATCCTCTGCTGGCCTTGTTCCAACAGCTGGATGCGTGTGATCGCATCATCTAGAGGTGGATTACGAGGTGGTGGCTCAGAATTTGTAGCCAGGACGTTCATCCCTTGGGATTCGAACGAAGAAATTATCTTGGTGACTGAGCTGGGGCTCATTCTTTTTGATGAAGAGTTTGAGGAAGGATCACTTTGCCGTCCTTAGCTTGAAGGAGCAAGGGATTCTTCGGGATGTCTTCGTGTCCTGGAGACGCTGCGAGTTACCGGGCGTCGGACATGGATTTTGGATGGTGACTTTTAGCGTCTTCTGATTTTTCCAACCATATGGACAGTATCAACTTGGTCGGGTCTTTCTTTTTTGACCCATTTATGGGAGACTTTAAGTGTAGGAGGCTGGGTCCTTTCCTTCTCTAGTCTCTTTTGTCGATACGACGAGCGGCGGCATATACGACGAGCGATTTGAGCTTCGGTCAGCTCTAGATGGGCTTTGACAATGAAGGATGTGCTCCCTCGGGCGCAGCAGCCGAGCCTGTCTTCTTTGTAGCTATGTAAGGACAGGATGCGGACCCGATCATTTGCCTGTTGCAGCGAAGCTTTGAATTTTTCGAGTTCGGCCCCTGTAGAGATGAATGGTCAAATTGAAGGATTGTAGGCCTTAGCAGGTGCTTGTAGAGGCCTAGTAATGCGTGACTTGATTTTGGGCTTGTAGGAACAAGTCGGCTCATGCCGTGTTGACATGGTTGTCAGGTTGGAGATGGGTCTCTCCTCTTTCATGTAGGTAAGAGGGTAGAACCGGTTCTCCTTGAGTGGGGCCATGTATACTGGCTTGGTGGATGTTTGGGACCTTCTTTGTTTTGGTGAAGGTTTTAGGGACCAAATCTTGGGATAGACCCGGTTGTTTATGGGTTGAGGCTTCGTGGGGATACCGCGGGCTTCTGGCTTCTGGGCGCTCGCCTTTGGTGTCACGGTAGTGACACGTTGAGAGGCGATCTTCTGCCTTTTGGCAGGCGCAGTTTCTTCTCCAGGAAGTGGGAATGGTCCCAGCGTCCCAAAGACGATAGTCCGGGGAGTCGAGGTCGACCCGGAGTTCAGAGAGTTGCCGAGAGAGGTGACGCTTCGGTAGCTGACAGGGCGCTTGTGAGTGCGCATGTTTTGCTTCTGTTGAAGCTTGAGTTGGTGCTTGTTCTCGTCGAAAGTAATGGTCAAAGAAGCTGCCATTGATAGTTTCGAAAAATTCCTGAAAGAAGACCACATCCATTAGTAGTCACAAGTATATAATGATCATAATTGGGAAAAACTATGGTTCTGTCTTTTCAAATCGTTCAAGGGACATGGTCCGACCCAAGCGACATGAAGAAGGCAAAATGCCATAGATGGTACAATTGTTCTGATCACAAGTATGGTGAGCCTAGAATGGGCGTCCCAGTGACCACTAGAAGCAATTGTAAACCTAAATTCGACTTATCGAGCAAGCTGCTTGCTCGAAGTAAGACCAATATAAGGTTGGAGTTACAAATGTACCGATCGCAAATATAGTAGACCCTGAAAGGGCGTACCAGTACTGCTAGGACAAATGTTGGAGATCATATCTATGAGATGGGATTCTCTGTTTTGAAAGGTCAAGATTGGATTTATCAAAGAGAGCAGATGGTATTCCGATCCAAATAAAAGCTCAACATTTCTGCGAGCACCAGTACCTAGAAGGGAAGGAACCACAATTTCTCGAATCTGAACCCCAAATGACGAGAGTTTTTTTTTTATTTTTTTGAAAGGTCAATATCAGATTCTTCAAAGAGAGCGAATGACATTCCAATATGAACACGGGCTTAAAATTTGTGCGAGCACCAGTGCTCAAAAGGGAAGAGGCCAAAACTTCTCAGATCTGAACCCAAATATGACGGAAATTTTTTTTTGAAGATTATTTTTATTTTATTTTTAAATTAAGTTTTTTTTAAATTTTTTTTATAAAAAGATTTTTTATTTTTTATTTTTTTCTAAAAATCTTTTTTTTTTAAGATTTAAAGACGAGAGAGTACACATAGGCCTCCTAACCTGGCCTTATCAAACCTCAATTGATAGAATTGCCCCCAGGTAAGGATAGGATTACTTAATGAATCCATTTGGAGGACCCTTGCCTAGAACAGTCAAGCTGTCTCCACACTCTGGACAAGGCTTTTCTTGAATCAATCGTGATCAAAGAACGCAATTAGTTTAACCTTAGTAGTCTATGTCTTATTTTTTAGATCCCTAATAGAGTCATCGAAGAGAAACAATGGCCTAATCCCCGATCTGAACACAGGCTCAACATTTCTGCTAGCACTGGTGCCCAAAAGGGAAAGGATCAAAGTTTCTCAATTTTGAATCCAAAATGAGAAATCTGATTTTTTTTTAAATCTTTAATGAACTCATCGAAGAGAAAGGATGGCCCAAAACCCAATTTGAATAGGCTCAACATTTCTGCAAGCACATGACATTAGGAGAGGATCAAAGTTTCTCAATTTTGAATCCAAACTGAGAAATCTGATATTTTTTTTAGATCTCTAATGAACTCATCGAAGAGAAACGATGGCCTAAATCCCAATTTGAACAGTCTCAACATTTTTGCAAGCACATGGACGATAGGAGAGGATCAAACTTTCTCAATTTTGACTCCAAACTGAGAAATCTGATTTTTCTAAAGAGAAAGAATGGAAATAAATTCAAAGATAGAATTAGAAATTTTCAAAAAATCCCATCTCATTTTTTTAGATGCGAAATCCAACATAAGCCACCAACTAGATCGTAGCCATGGAATCCATAAAAAGAAGTATAAGCATAGAGCAAAAATATGATATGCATATAATCATTTCTAAACATCGTGCTCTCAAATGAACGAGTCCCATCAGGTGGAGCCAGCTTGATGGACTGTGCTTTTCGCTCGGCACTATTGAGGTCGGTGGACGTGGGAGTCCGTTGGGTGCGACCCTTTTACGCCCGGAGGGCAAAGCGAGTATCAACATTTTTTTTTGAGTAGGTGTGCCAGATTTTCTATTTTACTTGAAATTGTAAGTGGTGATCCGGAGATCGACCCTCGTAAGTAAAAGGAAATCAACTTCTTTCAAGTTTCCATTGTACATATATTTAAGAAAATAGACAAGTTTTTGAAATGCCATAAGAGACGATTTTATTTGTTTTGCCGTGAAAGGTGACGTTTGCCGTTAAAGGCGATTTATGGCATTTATAGGTGATTTTTTACGTTTATAGCCGATTTTTTGCATTTATAGCCGATTGACAATTCTTATCAATAGTGAAAGACAAGAGTTGTGATTTTTTGTCTCTTTTAGAAAAATACAAACTACAATAAAAAGCAAGAAAACTTTTCAGGAGATTGTGGGGGACTCATTCAGATTGACGGTCGCAAGCCATGTGTGGACTTCGCCATCATCTATGCAGATGAGAACAAATGATGCTTTTGAGTAGCTAGGCTTGGCTATGACCTCAGATTTTTAGAGGACAAAGACCAAGTGGAGGTCTTATGTCCAATAAAAACCTAAGTAGACGGACTGAAAAGCCACGTCTAAGCCATTGGAGGCAGAAGGAGAAGGCAAGGACCTTGGGGGGGTACCCCCCAAGGGACTTTTGTCACCTTGTAGTGGTAGTCGGTGCAGAACTTCAGCAGAGTTTTCTCTCTTAGATTTCTAATGCCTTTCTTTGTCTGGATTTCCAGATTTTCCGAAGTGTTTTTCCATCTCTGGAATGCTTGGAGTGCTCTCCTATTTATAGGCTCTTGGTAGCCATTTAGGAGAGTTTATGGGCTTAATTGTCATTAAGCCGCATAATGGGAGGTGTTCAAATTTTAATTCATTTACTTTATAACTCCTTTTTCTTGGCTTCTGATTGGCCGGTGGGGATTTAAGGCATTTTGATCGCCTTTAAGCACCATGATGGGAGGAGTTTTATGGTTTAAATGCCATGAATCTCTTGATTTGTAACTCCCAAATACTTGCTTCTGATTGAGCAGTCCAAAATAACGAATTAATGACTGCAATAATGCTAGTCAATTAACTGCATTAAGTGGTCCCCGAGCAGTTGAAGAGTCGCGGGACGCGCCGCATCTTTTGGAGTTCTTCTGGCGATGATCATCGATGGATCTTCATGCTGATCGACATTAGATTACCATGTAACTTCAGACATTGATTGCTAACAGCGGGCTGGTGACATTTGTCCTGTCGATTTCTCGATCGATCGGGTAGAAAGTGCACTTTTTGGTCGACCGGTTGGTTATCAATGATGATTTTGATACTCTTGAAGACGGACCCGTGATTTTGACGGATGTGGACGGATTTGGTGCCTCAAAAGTCTGAATTTTGGAAAAACCACCGGGGCCGGAAGTTTCGAAATGCGAAAAGGGATGGAAAACGGCCCTTCCGGGGCAAATCCGGCGACCCAAATCATCATGGTCGCTGGCGACCATAGGCCAAGGTCGCAGGCTGTGACCCTGGGCCAGGGTGGCGGGCTATGACCCTGGGGGGGATTTTTCCCCTTCGGTCGTCGTTTTTCGGCCGTTTCGATGTTTTTTCTGATTCTTTTTTCTTCTGTATTTTTGTTGACATTTTTACACATTTGTTGGCTTGATTCACTTAAATAAAACTTTGAAGAGAATCTTTGCATTTTGGAGTGCGAATTTTCCAATATTCCGGGAAAGCCGAAGACTTTGTCGCGTAGAGCTATCGATTTTCCATCAGAAGTCGAATTGGGCCAAACGATATCAGAATGACCTGAAATTTGAGGTGAAGCCTCCTGAGCAATAAATAAGACCAACCATAGGCTTTTGTTAAGTTTTGAAGCCGTATGGGGTGAAAGTCCAAGGGATCCTAACCCTAGAGGGGGGGTGAATAGGGTGATCTACACTTTATGACTAATTATGACAAATTTTAATTTCTTTACAAGTAACTAGTCACATGTGATGATTAACATACAAAATGCGGAAGCTTAAACAAAACAATCACCACTACATAATCATTTATAGTGGTTTGGCCTCATTGCCTACATCTACTACCGGCTTGTGTATCCAACACCCCACCGGATTTCCACTATTATGCTTTTCAAAAGGCTAAGCAATAACCTCTACAATATGCTTTCCAAGGATAAGCAATAACCTTACAATGTTTTTTTTCAAGGCTTAACAACAACCTATACAAGATGCTTTTCAATGGCTAAGCAATAACCTTACAACAAATGATTTCTCTCAAAGAAAGTGTCTTGACAAAATACTCTAAGAGATTACAATTTAAGCTCAATTTAATTGCCTCTTAAATAGGCGAATATGAAAGTGTAAAGCTAACTCACACAACACTCTAAGTAATGCAAAGATGAATGCTCATGAAGTGTGTGTGTGTGAATACTTCAATCAAGTTGAAAATGAAAGCTCAATCAATTTATGATAAAAGCATTTAAAAGTTTAATGCACATAAAAAGATATGATTGAAGTAATGTGCAAATCATATGTACCAAATACAAACTTGTAGAAGATATGAAAAACAAGGGTTCACAAGTTGTATGAAATTAATTTAGTCTAAACATGTGATGCATGTGCAATGTTGTTTTCAAAACCAAACTAATTCAACAAAGGTTTAAATGAATGAAAACAACAAGGAAAGATTCAAAACAAGTTAATGAATCATGACATAAAAGAAATCAAAGATTTTGGCAATGCATGATTAACAAAGTTTATAAAACAAACTTGTTTTGAAATCAAGGTGAAGAATCCTATGACTTAAATCAAAGATTAAGGAAGTAGAGGATTTAACACATTATAGTTTATATGCTAAAATCATTTACCAATAGTTTAATAAAGCATAAAACAATGATTAATAAAAGGCAAAGCTTACTTGGTGGTTTAACTTTATTAATCCAAGCTTTAGCTTTTCTTAATGACCATTAGCCTTCCTTAGCTTGATCCCCTTTCTTTTGCTTCAAAATGCCTCAAGAAGGGCTTCAAAAATCATTACAAATGGCTAAGGAATGAGCTCACTTTTATAGAAAAAGTGTTCAAACGGCTACCTGTCGGTCGACCGATAGGAAGGTGTCGGTCGACCGACACCTCAACGGTCAAGACCCAACGGTCATATTTTTGAAACTGTGCAGTTGTGGGTTAACCGACACGAATCGACAACCGAACCGACAGTATAAAAATCTGAAATTTTGAGCTCTCTAGAATTGGAACCGAGAACACATGTCGGTTGAGCTCGGTCCACTTGTCGGTTGACCGACATCAAGCTGTCGGTTGACCGACAGCCTTAGACAAAAAATCCCAGCATTATATATTTTAAAGTATTTTCTTGAGGGGATTTTTGGGCCATTAAACCAAGCTTGGAAACATGATTTTAAATCATCTAAGTGCTTTTAAAATCATGAAATATAAAAAGCCAAATATAATTTGAAACTTTGAAACATAGGCTAGCTTGATTTGTAAAAATTCTTTTCAAAAACAAATGCATCCAAGATTTAAATCAAAACATGCACAAACTATAAGATTTACAATATTTAAAACAATACATGTATTAATTAAGATTTTAAGATTTTCTAAAATCAATGCATGTGTGAAGATTCAAATGAATGAATAAGATGAATGATGCATCCATCAAAATGCAATACACAAAATCCTAACAATCTCCCCCTTTGCAATTTGATATCCAACCTTTCTCAATACTAATACTTCACACAATGTCTTCATAAGACTTGAAATCTTCTTTGGATGCTTCCTTCACTTAGCCTGGGCTTTAGCTCTTTCTTCATTCTCTTTGATGCTTGGAGCTTGATTGATCTTCAAGCTTTCTCTGCATCTTCCTTTCTTCGAACTCATGCGTGACGCTTCTGACCATACTTTTGGGGCTATGCTAGGACAGAGAGTGAACAAATTGCCCCATGTCATATATTATGCCAGTAGGACCTTGAATGATGCTCAGCTGAATTACACAACCAGAGAGAAAGAGCTGTTAGCTATCGTCTTTGCACTGGAGAAGTTTAGACCCTAACTGATTGGATCTAAGTTCATAGTTTACACCGATCATTCGGCCTTTAGGTACCTGTTGATGAAAAAAGATCGAAAGCGCGTCTGATTAGGTGCGTTCTATTGCTACAAGACTTTGACCTTGAGATTCGGGACAAGAAAAGGTTCTGAAAATGTTGTAGCTGACCATCTCTCCCGATTACCTATTGACCCCGAGCATGATAGCATCCTATTGAGTGAGAGTTTCCTGGATGAGTGTCTCCCATTTCCCTTGGTTTGCGGATATCGTTAACTACCTGGTCACTGGATAGATGCCCGATCACTGGTCCAAACAGGATAGTCTAAGTTTCTGTCTGAGGTTAAGCATTTCTTCTTTGATGACCCATACGTGTTCAAGTACTGTCTGGACCAGATCATTAGGAGATGCATTCCGGAAGAGGACTATTTAAGTGTTATATCCTTCTACCATGACCACGCCTGTGGTGGGCATTTTAGTTCTAGGAAGACCGCTTCAAAGGTTTTGCAGTGCGGAATTTACTGGCCCACCCTTTTCAAGGATTGTTACACATTTTGTTTGCACTGTGAGGGTTGCCAGAAATTAGGAAGAATTACGCAAAGGAACATGATGCCTTTAAATCCGATGCTTATTGTGACGATTTTTTATGTTTGAGGCATAGACTTCGTGGGTCCATTTTCGAGTTCCTTCGGTAACTTATACATATTGCTTGCTGTAGATTATGTCTCCAAATGGATAGAGGCAATTTTGACCAGAACAAATGATTGTCATGTGGTTATCAAATTTATTAAAGAAAACATCTTTTCTAGATTTGGTACCCCTAGGGCGATTATCAGTGATGGTGGGAGTCATTTTTGTAATAGCACCTTCGAGAATTTGATGAAAAGATATTCTATCACTCATAAGGTTGCCACTCCGTATTACCCACAGACTAGCGAACATGTGGAATTGTTTAGTAGGCAAATAAAGCAAATTTTGGAAAAGACAGTTAGTCCTACCCGAAAAGACTGGTCTTCAAGATTAACAGATGCTTTATGGGCTTATCAGACTGCCTATAAGACCCCGATCGAAATGTCTCCATATTGATTGGTTTTTGGGAAAGCATGTCATCTGCCGGTAGAATTGGAGCATAATGCTTACTAGGCCATCAAAATGTTCAATTTTGATTTTGCTAAAGCCGGTAACCTACAAAAGTTGCATCTCAATTAGTTGGAGGAACTTAGAAATGACGCCTATGAGAATGCCAAGATTTATAAAGATTGGATGAAGAAAACCCACGATCAATCTATTTTGAGGAAATCCTTTGAACTGGGCATGAAAGTTCTTCTGTATAGTTCTCGCCTACATCTCTTTTAAGGAAAACTCAGATCCCGCTGAACTGGACCCATCATTGTGCGCACTGTCTATTTTCATGGGGCAATTGAGATTGAGAACCCCAAGAATGGGGATGTTTTTAAAGCCAATGGGAAGAGGTTGAAACCTTTTCTGGAGCTTAAGGACAAGGATGTCAAATAGACCCTTCTTCAGGACCCTATGTATGTTGCATAAGTGATTTTCATGGTCACGTCGGGCTGACAACGTGAAACTTAGCGCTGGTTGGTAGGCAACCCAATTTTCATTTTTTGAATCAACCCATGGTAAGGCATTCCAGTTTTCTTCCTTGTCCATTTATCATTTCGCATTGCATATCATTGAGGACAATGTTCGGTTTAGGTTTGGGGGTGTGGCACTGCATTGCACAGATGTATTTGCCTGTAAATATTTAGTTAAAAAAATTAAATTTAAAAAAAAACAAAAACAACAAAAAATACCCAAAATCTTCCATGGGATTTTAGCTTGTTAATAAGTTTCAAAATCTTAGTTTACCATACTATCCAAATCCTTTAAAAAGTGTCACAAAGTCAAATCTTGGAAAAATTCTTGCACATTTAGCCACATGAGTGTAGTCCAAGTGACGAGTGGGCACATCTAAGTGACCCTGACAAATCACTACTGGAGACTAAACCAATTGAGTGTAGAGCCTTTCTATTCCTTCAGGGTAAGGACTCTTCTGTGCTAATTCTAAGTAGAATGAAGAGCTACTCAAACTCGTAGTTTTCGGCGCATTTCTTTTATCTCATTAGTGCCTATTTCATACCAACCATTGAGGGTGTCATCAAATTTGTAAACTAACCTTGACTTCTAGCTTGTGAGCACCTTTCTATACCTGGTAAAGTGATGATAGGCAATCTAAAATTAAAACCCCATGGCCATTAAAAACCTACCCATGAAAACATGTCCATAGTAACCCCTTTTGAACCTTTATCCTTTATGCGTCTTTCCTTAAAATTTCCCAAAGCCTCTCCACCCAAATAAAAAGCCTTCGACCCATTGTTTTTTAGAAGTGTAAGGAAAAGATGAAGAAAGAAGGAAGTGTGAATTGTTGATACTTCACATGATCTATCCAAGGAAAAAAAAAACAAAGGAAGAAAGAAAAGAAAAAAAAAGTTGAAACAAAGAAAAAAAGAAAAAAGTGAAGACGAATCAAAGAAAAATCCTTCAAAGAAAACTCAAGACATTACCTTCTTAGAAACCATAAAACCTCATTTTCCATATTTTTACCAAACCCTTTCCCCTAACCCCATTACAACCAATAAAAGATCTATTGGATTTCAGGAAAAGTTAGGATGTTAAACAAGTGATAAGTTGAGTGATCATTTTCACCCTCAGTTAATTGGTTGTTCTTTCCATGAGATAAATTCTCCAAAAACTCTTCATTCTCAAAAGATATATGAGTCCTTTTGCATTACCAATACTCACATATAGAGTGATAAGTCAAAAAATCTACCCGATTTTATTTCCAAGAATATGACTATGGGGCTGAAGTCAAAATGAATGGATTTAGAAGGTGATCAACGTTGTGTTTTCTCATAACCCAAAACCGTACAAATGTTGGCTAAACTCACTTAATTACACTCCTGGACTTGAGCATCATTGAAAGATTTTTAGCAAATATATTGGATAGTGTTCTAAACTTGCTCTCAATTTTATTAGCTTGCTAAAAACCCGAGGATATAAATAAAAAGAATTTTGTGGGATTTATTCGCTAAAAACCTTCATGAGACAAAACTCGTCCACTAGGGGAAACTTAGGGGGTTTAAATGGCTTGTTGCACGAGCTAAGTGCAGCCGTGATTCCTGCAAAAGTGAGTTAGGAATTTTTTTATCATTTTTTGCATATAGTTAGTTTTCTTTTATTTTGCTCGGGACTAGCAAAATGTAGGTTTGGGGTGTGATGAGTTCACAAAAGATACACTTTCATAGCATTATTTTATGAGTTTTCAAAGATAAAAGAACTCAAAAAAATTTATTTTTAGCATAAAAACCATAAATCTCCTTCCCGTCATGCTTTCCTCATATCTTTCCATTATAGATGGCCATTTGTATTCATTTATATGAGTTCCAATGGCTTTCATACAAAATATGTTCGACAATACTCTCAATTATGTATATTTATCTTTGTAGGTGTTAATTGAAGATTAAAGTTGAGATTCAAGAGTTAAAGAGAGCAAGGATAAGTTTGAAAGACAATTGGATGAAGAAATGACAAAGTCAGGCCAATAATAAGAAGAAAAATGAAAGACCTGGGTTGGAATTTTGACTATATCTTTTTACTTATGTGTCCGATTTATATGATCTCAGAAGCATTGGAATGCTTGTTCCTAGATCTACAAATCATATTTCACAACATTTTTCCTAATTCAGATGTTTCGGAAGTCAAAATTGTACATCAATTTGGGAACTGTTTTCTAACATGGGTGTCACATTCATATGTTCATATTTCCATTCTTGTGAAATCCCAAATTGGAAAGAAACCAAAAGAGAGCAAGGCAAATATTTCTATATAAAGAAGGGAGCTTTTAGGCATTAAATACACAAGCAAGGGGAGCTTCCTCTTCTTTACTTAAGCTATTCCTGTAATTGAGAGCAATTGTGTAGAGAAAGTGAGGAAAGCTTTGTCAAAATTGAAGATTTGGAATGAAAGCTTTGTCTTCTCCAGTGGGTGGCTAATCCCTTTGACTGGATCTTCTAGATGAAGCTAAGTTAATGTATTCATTTTCCTTATGCTCTTATTTCCCTTTGTTTATGTGCTTAACATGCTAGAATAGATTTTTATTCATTGCAATATGCTACCTTCCATGCTTATTTTCTATCTTAGCATTCTTTTTACTATCTATGCTTAGGTTTGATAAATCATGCTTATGAGTTAATATCTTTTGATGGTTTATGCTTACTTTTGATAGATAGTCATTAGGAATCTTTTCTTTTATAAAGGGAAGAAAGTCTTAGCTATTGGGTTGTTAATTTATATCTAAGAGCTTTAAAGTTATATTTTCCAAATCTAAGCATTGATTTGTCATTAGATTTGAGTATTTGCTTGGGAAAAGAGAAGAGCATTAGTGTTGGATTAGTGTCACTTAGTGGATTCTAGATGCTTCAATCTATCCATTATAGTATTGCTTGTTGCTTAATTTGGGTGAAGACAATGCCACTAATAGACCTCCTTTGTTTAATGGAACACAATATCGTCATTGGAAAATTAGAATGCAAGTGTTCTTAGAATCCCAAAGCTTAGATGTGTGGAATATCATAGAAGATGACTACCATCCTCCCACTACCACAGAAAAAGACTTTGAGGGGAATGTCATATCCATAAATATCAAACCTAAAAGTGCTTGGACTCAAGGGGAAAAGGATAGGGCAAATATAAATGCAAAGGCAAAAACTCCCTAAATTGTGCTCTATCTCAAGAAGAATTTAATAGAATAGTAAATTGCAATACTGCTAAGGAAGTTTGGGACACCCTAGACAACACTCATGAAAGCACAGATCAGGTTAAGATAGCCAAAATTCAAATGTTGACCTCTAAATTAGAAGATATTAAAATTCTTGAAGAAAAAACTGAAAGTCCAAGATCGAATCTGTGTGGGGAGATTTTCAAGACACTAAGATTATGTTGATCTCGGCTGTAAGATATCAATTAGCACGCCCTCGTGCCATTCAGACACACCTCGGCCGCCGGGATAAGTGCCTTAGCCGAAACCAGACTGACTTCGGCTGACCATGTTGGCCTCGGCAACCTAGGTTCACCTCGGCAGTACGCCTGAACCTGGCCGAAGAAGCCGGGATGAATGCCGAAATGAAGAAAAACCCCGGTCTCGCTCCCACGCCCGCCACGTCATCAGACACGTGACAGGGCATGGGCACAAGCCAGTGCGACAGATGGGCCACCCCAGCCGTCCACAATCTTCGCCAGATCGCTGACAAGGCGGCATCCAGCGGCTGTAGCTAAATCTGGGCAGAGCCCGAGGATGGATCCGATGGGACCTCTACCGTCAAAGGCGGGCGACACGATCAGGCCCAACATGACATGCATTTAATGCGATGTGGGTTGATCGGACTGGCAATAAATGCTTTGTGGGCTGAGATGGACCTGCATTTATTAGTTTGTGGGCTAATGAGAACATCCCTATCAAATCTAGGGGCCCACTCCAAGATATCAGGTAGAGTCCTCTATAAATAGGACAACACTCCATAACAAAGGTACGCAATACACACTTACTAGAGCTGTTACTCTGCCTCTCTTCTTCATCTCCTTCCTTTGTTCAGTTCATACACTAACTTAGGCATCAGAGAGCTTTGCGCCACTCAGGCCAGGGTCTTCTGACCGTTTGTTCTTCCCCTTTCAGGCTTTGAGGCAGCTGGCCTTCATTATATGTTTGGATAAGTCCTTTCAGGCACCCCATAATCTTGTGAGTTACTATTTCTGCACTTACAATTGGCGCTGTCTGTGGGAAAGTATCAGCCCAACCTTCCCAAATACCATGCCTCCAAAAGCTAAGAAGGGCGGAGAGTTTTCAAGAGCGATGGTCCAGCTACCGGGCCCGTCAACGGACGCCCCTCTTCAAAGGCGGTCTGGGGCGGGGCTTGGCGTCTCTGCGGGCGAAGAACGCCTAGACTAACGCCTCTTCATCCCAGTTCCATTCCCAGAGCAAGTCGAGGATTCGTCCCCGGGCGACGAAGTCATGCCTCCCCGACGGGACGAACGGCGACAAGAGCATCCTCAGAAGGACAAAGCCGTAGCAATCAGCAGGTCGCACCGTCCACGACACTCTGCTGACGGAGGGGATGTCGCAGCTCAAAACGTTCTTATCCAGGAGCAGGAGAAGTTGATCCGCTAGCTCCAACTGCAGGTAAGAGCCGCAGGAGCGGCCTCGTTGAGGCAGCCTACCAGATGCCAAGGCGAAAGGAGGGCCGTTCAGAGCAGGATAATCCCTTCCTCCCATGAGGATTTGAGGACTTACCTGGACGAAAAGCACAGTCGGGCCCACGACGAAGGCTCAAGTAATAGCCGAAGCCGTCGTGGCCGAGACGGACGAGCTCACAGCCATCACAGTCGAGGCCACTCGAAGCGGAAGTCAGAAACGTTGTCACCAGAGAAGGACGACAAGCAAGAATGGCTCGACAGGTGCATTAAACTGGCGGTTCAGCATAATCTGGAGATGGCCGGACTCGCCCGAGATCAACAAGATATTTGTGGCCCTGCAGATATGGGGGTTTCCCCCTTCACGCGGGAGATCAAAGAGACTCCCCTGCCCAAGAAGTTCTCCGTCCTACGGTTCGTTCTCTACGACGGAGTCTCGGATCCCGCCGCTCATCTCCGACATTTCTCTCCTAGAGAAGTCTATCTCGAGTTGGAGACAGCTCCAGCTCTCATTCTTAAAGAAGTTTCAGGCCTACAGCGTCGTTCCCAAGACCGATGCTGATATACTGGCCCTGAAGATGAAGCAGGGCGAGAACATTACCCAGTTCACCAAGCGATTCTGGGCGACTTACAGCCAAATCGAAGTCTCCAAAGACGAGGTGGCAATTTTTGCTTTCCAGAACGCTCTGTTGCCGGGGAATGAGCTTAGGAAAGACCTGGCTGAAGACCCTGTAACCTTCGTGCCGGCCTTGATGTCCAGGGTAAAGCGTTATATAGCCCGGGAGGAAGATGATATTCGAGCCCGGGAAAGCCACGGCATAGGACACAAGGATAAGAGCGACCAGCCCTAAAAGAAGGATAAGAAGCCCTTCCGGAAAGAAGAGCCGAAACAAGCCTGGGTCTCGACCTCGGCAAAAGCTCCAGCGTCCAGGTCTGGGGGCAGCAGGAAGCCCGGGCCTCCTCCCAATGCCTATCAAGCTGTGAATACCATCTTCAAGGAGCCGATCCATCAGATCATGAATAAGATCAAGCACATGCCATTCTTCAGCTGGCCTCAGCCCATGCAGGGCGACCCCTCCTCCCGTGACCAGAGCAGGTTTTGTGCCTACCATAAGCAGAATGGGCATAAAATCGAGGAATGCAGGATCTTGAAGTCACACCTGGAGAAGCTCGCCAAGGAAAGCCACCTGAAGGATTACATCAAGACAGGAGATGCTGGCGGCAGCCGAACTCATCAAAGCGCTGACAAGGACCCAGACAGCGACGAATCAGAAAAGATCATCAATGTCATCCATCTGGCGCCTCCAGCGCCCTCCGCCTCCCCTAAGGGCAGCGCCCAGGCTCATGCCGAGGCCAGGCAAGCCTCCCTTGGGAAAGAGGTGAAGAGGGCCGAGCTTGGACCAGCCTCCAAGAGAGCGCGGCGTGAGCACCCAGCTATCTCATTTTCGGATAAGGACCTCGATGGAGTGCAGCTTCCCCATAACGATCTCCTACTCCTAATGTTGAAGCTGCGGGACTTCACAGTGAAGAGAATCCTCATCGACTCCGGGAGCTCATCCGAGATCCTCTACTATGGATGCTTCAAGAAGATGGGACTCTCGGAGGCTGATTTGAAAGAGGCTCATACGCCTCTGATAGGGTTCAGCGCCAAACCGGTCTACCCCAAGGGAAGAATCACTCTGGAGACCAGGGTGGGCGGAGCCTCTGTGATGACCGACTTCCTAGTAGTGGATGCCCCTTCCACCTACAATGCCATTATGGGTAGGACGTGGCTCCACAGAATGGAAGCAGTTCCCTCCACTTTCCACCAGAAGCTGAAGCTCTTGCTTGAGGACAAGGAAGGCAAGATGGAAGTGATTACAGTGGATGGGGATCAGCAGCTGGCCAGGCAATGTATGATGGCCGTAGTCTCTGGGGAGAAGGAACCAGAGCGAGTGCATATGGCAGAGCTCGAAAGGGAGCTGGACGAAATCGGCCGAGATCTTGAGAAGAAGAGCATCGAAGACCTAGCCGAAGTCAGGATCGATCCACTCGACCCAGACAGATTCTTCCTGCTCGGCAGCCAGCTTCCCGATCCCGAGAGAGCCGAGCTCTCGAGATTGTTGATGCAAAACAGAGACGTCTTCGTTTGGACTCCGAGCGAAATGCCTGGGATCGACCCTGAGGTGATGTGCCACAAGCTGAACGTAGATCCCAGCCACAAGCCAGTGGTGCAGAAGGCCCGCAGAACAGGACTGCAGCAGACAGAAGCCATGGTCGAGGAGGTCGACAGGTTGCTGGAGGCAGACGCAATCAGGGAAGTCTAGTACCTGGTATGGCTGGCCAATATGGTGGTGGTCAAGAAGAAAACCGGCAAGTGGAGGGTATGCGTAGATTTCACCGACCTCAACAAAGCTTGCCCGAAGGACAGCTTCCCACTTCCGAATCAGATGATCGACGCCACTGCTGGCCACGACAGGATGAGCTTCCTCGATGCTTATCGAGGCTACCACCAGATCCCGATGTTTGGGCCGGACGAGGAGAAGACTGCATTGATAACCCCCCGCGGCACTTACTGTTACAAGGTGATGCCCTTTGGGTTGAAGAACACGGGGGCAACCTACCAGCGTCTCATCACGAAGATGTTTCAGGCTCAGCTCGGCAAGACTGTTGAGGTATATATTGACGTCATGGTTGTCAAATCCAAGCAGTCTCACGACCACCTGGCGGACCTGGCTCAAGTCTTCGGCATCCTCTGAGAATTCAAGCTCAAGTTGAATGCCTCCAAATGCGCTTTCGGCGTCGCTTCTGGCAAATTCCTTGGAAGTCTAGTAACGCGGAGGGGGATAGAGGCCAACCCGGACCAGATCACAGCGATCTTGGGAATCCAGAGCCCGGCTACTACCAAGGAGGTCCAGAAGCTAACTGGCATGGCCGCAGCACTCACCGCTTCATCAGCAGATCATCAGATAAGTGCTGGCCTTTCTTTCAGCTTCCAAGGAAAAACTTAAAATTTCAACGGACCCCTGAGTGCGACCAAGCATTGCAAGCACTGAAAACTTATCTTTCCCCACCACCTTTGCTCTCTACCCCGACTCAGGGGGAGACATTGTATCTGTATCTAGCGGTCTTGGATCACGCAGTGAGCTCCGTCCTCGTCAGAAAGGACAATGAAATGCAAAAACCAATCTATTATACGAGCAAGATCCTCTTTGATGCCGAGACCAGATACCTTTTTCTTGAGAAGGTCGCGCTGGCACTCGTCAGTGCCTCCTGCAAGCTCTCTCACTATTTTCAATCCCACACCATTGTGGTTATTACGGAGCATCCACTCCGGTCCATCTTCAAAAAAGCTGACTTTTCAGGGAGAATCTCAAAGTGGGTGGTCGAATTGGGGCAGTATGACATCCAGTACCGTCCCAGGACTGCGATCAAAGCCCAGATTCTGGCAGATTTCATCGTTGAGTTCGTCTCTCTGAGTTCGGCTTCAACCCAGCCCGACACCGAACTGGGGGGCATAGGGCATGAGAATGGAGTCATCGAGGTCGACCAACTTTCTCAGAGCCAAGTCCTTAACTCGGCATGGAAAGACTTCGTCGACTGCTCATCTACCTCCAAGAGAGCTGGCGCGGGCATAGTTCTCCAATCGCCAGAAGGACTGGTCATAGAACAAGCCCTGACCCTGGACTTCAAGGCAACGAACAACGAAGCTGAGTATGAAGCTCTAACTGCAGGGCTAAACTGCGCCCGAATCCTCGGAGCTCGGCAATTGGTGGTCTTCAGCGATTCACACTTGGTGACTAGCCAGCTGACTGGGGACTACCAAGCCCGGGACGACAGGATGGCGGCCTACTTAGCCCTCGTAAAGAAACTGCTCACTCATTTCCAGACAGCTGAGGTTAGACAGATCTCCAGAGATACTAACACGCACGCTGATGCGCTCGCAAACCTAGCCTCCGCTGTCGAAGCAGGAAAGAAAAGAACCGTTGAGGTCGGGTCGATACCGAGATCAAGCTTAGAGCTCCATCCATCTCGGCAGGTTCTGTGCCTTGATCTCGGCCCAAGCTGGATGGACCCGATTATTTCTTACCTCAAGGATGATCAGCTCCCCGAAGACAAGAATGAAGCTCACTGGATCAAACTCAAGGCAGCTCGATTCTGGCTATTCCCTGAAGGCAAGCTCTACAGAAAATCCTTCACAGGTCCCTACCTCCAATGCGTGCATCCAAGCAAGGTTGACGACTTTTTGTATGAGATCCATGAAGGAATCTACGAAAGTCACATCGGAGGACGGTCGCTGGCCTACCGTGCTATAAGCCAAGGTTACTGGTGGCTGTATATGCAGAAGGACGCACAAGATACGCCAGGAAGTGCGAAAAATGCCAGAAGTTCTCCCACTCCCTTCACCAGCCAGCACAGGACCTGAGCCCCCTCTTTAGTCCATGGCCCTTCGCCCAATGGGGGCTCGACATTGTGGGACCTCTCCATCAGGCTCTAGGAAACAAAAGATGGCTGATAGTTGCCACAGATTACTTCACGAAGTGGGAAGAAGCTGAACCGCTGTCCTCCATCATTGAGAGGGACTCCAAGAATTTCATATGGAAGAACATCATAACAAGGTTCGGCATCCCCAGGACCCTGATCTCGGACAACGGGACTCAGTTCGACTCCAACTTCTTCAGAGACTTCTGCCAAAGGCATGGCATCAGGAACCACTACTCCACCCCGGCCTACCCGCAAAGCAATGGTCAGACCGAAATTTCTAACAAAGTACTGCTTGATGGCCTGAAAAAGCGACTGGACCGGGCGAAAGGAAGATGGATAGAGGAGCTCCCCAGCGTATTATGGGCGTACAGGACAACCCTGAGGCGTTCCACCTGGCGACACCTTTCTCTCTGGCCTATGGGATGGAAGCGGTCATTCCCTTGGAAATTGGCCTCCCTACCCTGGGAACAGAGCTTGTCGACCAAGGCCGAAACGAGATGAACCTGGCAATGGAGCTGGACCTGGCCGACAAGCGCCGAGAAACAGCGGGCATACGATGGCCGACTACTAGCAACGGCTAGCCAGAGGATACAATGAAAAAGTTAAGGAAATGAGTTTCTCAGTAGGAGAACTAGTCCTGAAGAAGACCCTCCCCGCTGACAGAGATCCAAACGAAGGCAAACTAGCCCCGAACTGGCATGGCCCATTCAGTGTGGTTTCGGTTGCAGGGCGATCTTCTTACAAACTCGAAGACTTAGAAGGCAGGCAGTTGCCGAGACCATGGATTGCATCCCATTTAAAGAAGTTCTTTTTCTAAGATGTATTGAGAATCTCATGATCAATAAAAGTAGACTTCGCCCTGTCATCAATCTGTGCCACCTTATCTGAGTTCGGCAGCTTAGGGTTCATACACCCTGGGATTGACCTCTGGGTTCATACACCCGGTCTTCCCTAAACTTTGGGTTCACGCACCCAAGGACTGACTTAAGGTTCATACACCCAGTCGCTCCTAAAACTCTGGGTTCATACACACTGGGACTGACCTCAGGTTTATACACCCAATCTTCCCTAAAATTTGGGTTCACGCACCCAAGGACTGACTTAGGGTTCATACACCCAGTCGCTCCTAAAACTCTGGGTTCATACACCCTGGGATTGACCTCGGGTTCATACACCCAGTCTTCCTTAAATTTTGGGTTCACTCACCCAGGGACTGACTTAAGGTTCATACACCCAGTCGCTCCCAAAACTCTGGATTCATACACCCCCCGAGATCGATCCTGGAACCAGGCTCGCACCGCCGAGATCTTCGAAATTCTGGGCTCATCTCGGCCAATAGCTGTCTTTAAAAGACGAAGCAGTGCAAGCACAGAAGTGCAGGAAAGCAGCACAGAAATGCAGAAAAAAGCAGTAAAGTGCAGAAAAATGCAGAGATACAGGAGACACTGTCCATTTGGATTAAAAACTTCAATTTTATTAAATGTAATTTTCTCATTACATAAGTCGCAGAAAAGAAAAGCAAAATACAGTAAGGAGGCTCGTAGTCCTCTAAAAACAGAAAAGGAAAGGAAGCTTGGAGACTGGTCTTCACTGGTCCTCAGCTTGGAGACTCTGATCTTCATTGATCCTCAGCCCGGAGGCTTCTTGATCTGGTCCTAAATGCCACACGAGACCCTGCAGGATCCCACACAAGACCCTGCAGAATCAAGTCTGGAACCAACTCCCAGCCACATCGATAGGAGTTGATCTCTTCGCAGCCGCATAGGCGGGAGTTGGTCACGAACCCGCGTTCAGAGAACGCGTGGTCCATGGCATTCAGATTCAGACAGCGTGCAGACCACGACCGCCAGGGACAGCCCCTCCCGGAGGAAGCTGCCTTCAGTCGTAGAGGGTTCGTTCAGAACAAAGATTTCTAAACTACTAAAGAATGAAACTGCCAGAATGTCTGGCAGAGGCGGACGGGTCCTCATCGCTATGAGAAATAAGAAGGGCCGCTGGTTCAGGTTTCTTTACTCTCCCATGGCAGCAGATTTACCCCCCTTATTTATAGGGGGAAGGAGGGCTCAGTACTCAAAGAAGTTTTTGAGGCGAGGTCTCCCATACCTTGCGTGGAGCGCACGTTCCCTATGAATTGACTGACAGATCCGATGGCGACAAGTGGAGCCATCTGCTCGTTTTCCGCATCGGCCTTACCACTATACTTATTGCTATTTATGAGCTTCAGAATGCGGGATATCAGGGCAGATAACCATGAAAACCGCTAGGTATCCTCTTTCCAACTCAGGACTCTCACGTCACAACATTCAGCCGGACTCAAACAGAAAGAAACCGAACTAAAAAGAAGACAGAAGAAAGTTTGAATGAATCAACTTGGTTTTTCATTCTTAAGGCAAAAGATTACAAGTTCACTTTACATCTCCAAAGGATAGAAAGATTACAAATTAAAAGTAGAAAGTACAATGTTCAAAAAGCTGCAAGAACTTCGGCGACTCGGTCAGCGCCCTCATTACTTTTCCAAAGGACCGGCGGTCTCGGCAGCACCCACGACCGTCTCTGGAGCATCACTTGAAGGAGGGGCAGATGGAGCATCACTCGCAGGTGGGGCAGACGGAGCGTCGCCCGCTGGAGGAATAGATGGAGCGCCGTCTAAGAGAGGGTCAGCAGCAGGATCTTCGACCTGGGCACTCTCAATCAGTGGAGCAGGACTCGGGTCGGTTTCCGGGCCAGAGTACTTTGGCAGGTTCTGATAGACCGGGTGATCTTCAGGAACCCCCGCCTCCTTTAGCGCGGCCAGGCAGCCCTCCTCGAAAAAAATGGAGGTTATCTCCTCCACCTGCCTTTCATATTCCTCCGTGGCCTGGTCCACTCCCTTCTGAAAGGCGGCTTGGGCTTCGGCCTGCAGTGAGGACTTGAGGTCAGAATTCTCCTTCTACAGCCGCTCCACTTCGGCATGCTGAGCTGTCAGTTCGGCGTTTTTCTTTTGCAACCTCTCCATTTCGGCACGATTGGCGAGCACTTCGGCACACTGCCTCGTCGATTCTGCCGCCGACTCTGCCTTCAGTTTTGCCAGCTCGGTCTCCAGCTCGGCCAACCTTTTCATTTTCACCCAGATCTCACCCCTCAGCTGGTGAGTCGTCGATGTGAGATCGGTGATGCTGACCAGTGCCACCTCTAGCTGTGTATTCGTCTCGGCGTTGCTCTTCTTCAAGTCCGCCAGCTCCTTCCTCAGCTTCTCCCTCTCAGACTCCAGTTTGGAAACTCTGGAGTCGTTTTTGTCGCTCCTTTCCACCACCAACTGAAGCCTCTGCACATTCTGCAAAAGAAAACGAATCAGACGGGGGCAACCGGAATAAAGTACATCATAAGTGCATCAAGAATACTTACAAGGAGAGCAGCCTCGATCGCCGAGGCCAGCAGATTCTCATTGTCGAACTTCGCATGCTGCTCCACGTCAAGCGGAAGGGCACAGGCTTTGGCAAAAGCCCCGATGACGAGAGGGTTCCCCAATACCCAGTCCTCCACATTTAAGGGCCACCTGGGCTGAGTCTTTAGCCTCGGCCTCCACGTTGCCGGGGCAGCGTGAGGCCCGGAGGCCGATCCGGACCCTTGCCCTGAAGGGACGCTGAGATCGCGAACCATCTCGGCAGCAGCCCTGCTCGCTGGCGCACTCTTTTTAGGCGGAGCCTTACCTCCAGGAGCGCGCACAGGCGTCTTGCCTTTAAGGGCCTGCTCAGCCCCCGAGTCTTTTTCCCCCTGCCTTGGACTTCTTTCTGGGTGGAGACCCGTCCCTCGCACGATCCGGAGAGCGTCTTCGCTCTCCCTCGCTCGGTGTAATGACGAAGGCGGAAGAAACAACAACACATCCCGAGCCCGAAGCCACACGGGTACTAGCAGAGGAGGGCATTGCGAAAGATGAAGACCCGCGCCTGAACTTGGCCGCCAGATCCTTGGTTCCTGGCACGCGCGAGCTGCCTTCCATCCTCTCTTCTTGGTCGGATGTGTAAACCTCCACAGCCTCCCTTAAACTTGAAGGCCCCGAGCTGGTAGACGCAGACGCTTCGGCACCAGATGCAGCTCCGCTAGCAACCGGATCAGTCAGAGGGATACCCCCGTGCACGGCCAAGGTAACGGAGGGGAAATCAGACTGCAGCTTCGCCTCCGGCGCTGCTCCGACCCTCTTGTAATGGCCACAGTACCTCGGCGTGTAGCCTAACAGCTTCTAGGCCGACCTATTCTCGTGCCCGGTGTACTTTTTGACTTTTTTGTGGCTGGCGACGTTCTTTTTCCAACCGTCGCTCGCCGCTCGGCTCTACCTCTCTCTCTCAACTCTGCACAACAAAGAAAGGATGTCAGTTCGGCAATTCAAAGGTTAGACAAAATAAGCAAACTGGAGGGGCGATCTTTACTTGGGACAGCACCGAGATGGCGAGGAACCCTAGCGTCCTGTCCTCACCGACGCCGAACTCCCATTCCCCCGAAACGCAGAAAAGGTAATCCTCAACATTCTTACCCGAATCCTCTAAGGCCAGGACGAAGCCCTTTCGGAGCTGCTTCACCCAGAGATAGTAGTTGTCTCCTCTGGCCTTACAGATGTCGTACACATCCTCGATGTCATGGACACCAAGGTTGATCCCCAGAATCTCATTTAATTTCGCCGTGCCCATGATAAATTTGTAGCCGTTGGGCATCAACTGGCAAGGGGCAATAGACCAAGCGCTAAGCCAGGCCCTAAGCAGGGGATGCAGGGGAAATCTAACCCCACCATCGATCACAGAGATCAAGGGGAACGGCATCCAGCCGCTGGACCAGCAGCGTAGAGCATGGTCGCAGGGAGTCGCCGACCTGAGGCAGACCCCCTCCGGAATATTATACGCCCCCCTAAACCTAGCCATACCCTCAGGCGTCTCTAACTGAAACCTAGGACTGGCCATTTCTACAGCCTAGAAGAAAAAGGCGAAAAGGAAAACCCTAAGGGAAAAACCCTAAAAAGACAGGGGCACGAAGTCACTTATTGGAAAAGAAGAGCGAGTCAGGAACAGGAATCAGCATGGGCACGCCTTACGGTTGTCCTCGCCTGAGCCTATGGGAAGTTCTTGAGAAGAAACTCGAGGACCAGAACAAGGATCAAAGGCGGGAGCAAAGAAAATAAGAACAGAAGATGGAGAAAGTAGAACAGAGGAAGACGACCCTATTTATAAGGGAAGGAAGCCCTCCTTGGGCGCCATTTAAGAATTCGAAAAGACAGCGTCGCGATCCGCGCCTGTCTCATCAATTTGACAGCACAGTCAATAAGGAAGCGACACGTATAGCTCCAGGTTCGTTTCCCGGGGTGAACGGGACGTGACATTGATTGCCTCGAAGAAGTCAAAGCGGCACCGACCAATGATTGAATATCTCTAGACGGACTCTCTAGCTTCCGACCTCTAAAGTCTAGGGCCCCTAAGAAGTCACAAGCTAGGGGGCAATTGTGTGGGGAGATTGTTGGAATTTGAGATAAATTTGAGATGACTTGAAAGTCTTTTGACGAATTGAAGAATATAGTATCTCAAGTATTGATATGAGTTGGAATTCTTGTCAACACATTGTCACAAACGTGATGTTAAAAGGCTGGTGTTGATAGAGCTGAAAAGAAGAATCAGAATTGAAACTGTCAGGAATTCAGAATTCCTGAAGCAGAGCATGCGGTCGACCGGGCACCCCATGCGGTCGACCGAGCAAAGAGAAACCTGCAGAAACAGATTCAGGTAGCTCCCAGTTATTTTTGTGACACAGTGTGTCTTCGGTCGACCGGGAACCCAGGATGTCGACCGAGCTCGAAAGTTGTTTGATTCCAGACAGTGTATGATGTCGACCGAGCAAGCAAGGATGTCGACCGAGCACGGGAACCAGAGTTGCGCAGAATTAGAAGTTGTGCACGAAAATTCAGCACTCTTATCTAATTTGTTTGGGACTCTTTCTAAACGAATTGTAGCCTGTTTTGAATATAATTAAGGGTTACAATAACCTATAAAAAGGCATGTATGGGTCGTTCTAAAGATACAGCAGAAAGAGAAGAATAGAGAAGAGTTTTAGAGAGTTCTTGAGAGAAAGAAGAAGCTGCTGGTGTGTGTTGCTGTGTGCTGATGTGGTGACGTTTTCTACAGCAATTGTGGACGAGATTATGCTCTAGAAGATGGTGATTCGTCCATGAGTTAAGTGTCTCTCTTTTATGCTTTAGATTTCAATTTGTAAGGGATTGAGAGAGAGAGAGAATTGTAGAGGGGAAGGGCAGTAGACAGAGTTGATCTTCTATTCTGTTTTTACATCAAGTTGGTGCTTGGTGTTTGGGGTTTGGTGATCCTATCTGTGGGTGCAGATAAATTGTAAAGGGAGTCGGTGCTTCCTAGATAGTTGGTGCTATCTGAAACTAAGGGTTGGTGCTCTTTGTCGTTGGTGCGACTAAATATATTCAGACCTGTACCGGATCGGTGTTCGGACGGTTTTGATCCGTGGACGTAGCCTTTTGGTGAACCACGTTAAATCTGGTGTCATTATGTGGTTTGACTTGTTTTGTTGTTGAATTGGACCTGTTTTTAGAAATCACTGATTCACCCCCCCCCCTCTCAGCGATCGCGATATCCAACAATTGGTATCAGAGCGTAAGGTTCCCTTGAAAAGCTTAATACGCTAAGGGTGATCTCTTGTCAAATCACATGGCAGTCAATACAGGGAATATGAAAGCACCTCTGTTTGATGGTTCTAATTACTCTTTTTGGAAGATTAGACTGCAAGCCTTCATCAAATCTCCTGGCTATGATGTTTGGGAGGCTGTCAGAGCCGGTTACAATCCTGCCACCGTACCCAATGATACAGCATCGAAGAAGTTGGCAGACAACGACTCCAAGGCGCAGAATGCACTCTTTAGTGGCCTTGTGGACAGCGAGCTTGTCAAAGTAATTGCATGCAAAACAGCCAAGGAGATTTGGGACAAGTTGCAAAGCATACATGAAGGTGATGAGAAGATTAAAGAAGCCAAATTGCAAACTCATCGCTCTCAATTCGAGTCTCTTCGCATGGAGGAAAGCGAGAATGTTGACTCGTATATGCAACGAGTGAATGAAGTCACGAATGACATTCGTGGACTAGGGGAGGAGATTAAAGAGCCGGTCATCGTCAAAAAGGTTCTAAGATCTCTTCTTCCCCGGTTTGATTCAAAAGTCTCAGCCATCGAAGAAGCCAAAGATCTGAATGCATTTTCCATGGATGAATTACATGGTTCTCTAACTGCCTATGAGATGCGCATAGGAAAGACGTCTTCATCTGATAAAGAAGCGGCCTTCAAAGTTCAGAAAAAGGCAAAAGAGACTGCTGGTTATGATGTTGATTCTGATGATGATGAGCTTGAGGCTCCATTTGTTAGAAAGCTGAAGAAAGGAAGCAATGGCAAGTACAAAGGGAAGCTACCCTTTAAATGCTTCAATTGTGGAGGTGTTGGTCACTTTGCTGCGAAGTGTCCGCTAAAAGAAGACAATGATAATGACTCTTATGCTGAAAAGAGTAAAGGAAAGAGAAATTTCAGAAAAAGAGGCAAAGCTAAGAACTTTCTATGCCAACAAGATGACAGCACGTCTGAAACTTCAGACGATGATGAATCAACCGAAGCTCTCTTCATGGTCACTGTTGAAGAAGAAGAAGAGCTAGATCCGGAAGAGGAAGAGGAGGCTGAAGTCAATCTTGAGGAGGAACTCATAGCCGCACTTGAGGAGCTTAGCATGGAACGCAAATTAAGTAAGAAAAATCTGAAACTTCTCCATGAATCTGAAAGTTCTATTATTGCTTTGAAAACTCAAGTAGAAGAATATAAAAGAATGGTAGAAGTCCTTGAAAACCAAATAAGTATAAAAAAGGAAGAGGCTATGAAACTTGAAACTGAGATCGCTAGAGCAAAGGCTGAAAATTTGGAAAATAGTAAAAAACTCAAAGCGCTCCAAGCGATTGAAGGAACTATGAAACTCGATGAACTACTGAAGGTTCAAAGACCTGCCCACTTCAGATTTGGTCTAGGATTTGAGAAAGGTGAATCCTCTAAGATTGCACCTCCTGAAAAGAAAGAGTTTGTGAAGCAAGTCACTGCACCTTCTAACTCTATGAAGCCCACTCAACCTAGAAAGGAGTCCATTCCTGTTAGAAAGGTAATGAAGTTTAACCAGCCACCTAAGAAAGGAAGAATGTTCAGATTCTATGGTTATTGCTATCATTGTAATAGATTTGGACATAAAAGAGCTGATTGCAAATTCTATGTTAGAAACAGCCCGTTTGTGACTAGGAACCCTTTTTCAATCCTAAGTAGCCACAAAATTGAGTGCCATAAGTGCTATAATTATGGACACTTGGCTAGGGATTGTAGGTTGCATATTGCTAACAAATTTCAGGTTGAAAAGAAACCCAAGTTAATCAAGGCTTGGAGAGCAAAGCAAAGTGCAGAAAGTCCCAAAGAATATCTCATTGTGCAAACGGCATTCAATGCACAAAAGAAGACAGCACCATGGGTCCTTGATAGTGGTTGTTCAAGCCATATGACTGGTGATAAAGAGAAATTCATCAAATTACAGCACTATGAAGGCGGTTCAGTGAAGTTTGGCAACAATGATGGTGCCAAAATCTGCGGAAAAGGTGTTATTCAGCTTATGGCAAACAAGATCAGATCGGAAGAAGTCTTATATGTGTCTGGATTGAAACACAACCTGCTTAGTGTGAGCCAGATCTGTGGCAAGGGTCACGAAGTTATCTTCACAAAGAATGGGTTTGCCATCAAGAAGAGTAGCAACGGCAAAACAGTGGCAACTGGATCAAGAACTGCTGGAAATCTCTATACATTGTCAGATGGAGCTGAAAAGACCTGCTTGATGAGTCGGACAAAGGAAAGTTGGTTGTGGCACAAACGCCTTGGGCATCTAAGCTTTGATAACATGTCAAAGATTTGCAATTCAAAGGCTGTAAGAGGCATGTCTACAGTTGAAAAGCCTTCCAATCCCATTTGCGACTCTTGCCAAAAGGGAAAGCAAACGAGGGTTATGTTCAAGTCAAAGGAGCATCATTCCAAGAAACCTCTTGAGCTAGTGCACACTGATCTCTGTGGACCGATGCGAACTCAAAGCACCAATGGAGATAAGTATTTCATGTTATGCATTGATGATTATACTCGTATGACATGGGTATTGTTTCTTAAGCATAAGCATCAAGCACTTGATCGTTTTAAAGTGTTTAAAGCACAGGTTGAAAATCAATTGGAAAAACGTATCAAGATTTTAAGGTCTGATCGTGGAGGCGAGTTCACATCTGAAGAGTTCACTAAATATTGTGAACATCATGGCATTCAAAGACGGTACTCAGCCCCTAGAACTCCACAGCAAAATGGAGTTGTGGAACGGAAGAATCGCACCGTACAAGAGATGGCTCGTACGATGCTAAGTGAAAGCAAGATGGCTGACAAGTATTGGAAAGAGGCAATTCATACGGCTGTATACATTCAAAATCGATGCTTGATCAGGCCACATGAAGACAAAACTCCCTATGAGCTATGGTTTGGAAGAAAAGCAACAGTCAAGCACTTTAGAGTCTTCGGCAGCAAGTGTTACATCAAGCGGCTCGAATAAAATCCGGGCAAATTTGAAGAAAGAGCTGATGAAGGTATATTTCTGGGTTACTCCTCTACTAGCAAGGCATATAGGTGTCTTAACAAAAGAACCAGAAAAATCATAGAAAGTGCTGATGTGAGAATAGATGAGAATTTTGAACCAAAGAATGCAACTCATAATGACAGTCCAGTTTATGAGGACTCGAGTGAGATTGATGATGAGATGGCTGAATCTAATGATTCTGAGAAATCAAAGGATGACTCAGAAGATACTACACCTAAGAAGCACAGCACTTGGGTAGAGCAACACCCTAAGGATCAAATCATTGGAGATCCTAAGGCAGGCATTCAAACTAGACAAAGTGTAGTTAGCAATTACTCACTTATGTCCACCATTGAACCCAAGACTGTGGCTGAAGCCAGTCTCGATGAAAGTTGGTTGAAAGCTATGCATGAGGAGATGTGCAGGAATTTTGCTGAAGAGATGAAGAAAGAATTTGAGGTGTCAATCTCCAAGAATCCTGTTCAACATTCTAGAACGAAGCATGTAGCAATTCGCTATCACTTTCTCAAAGATAAAGTTGCTGATGGAGAGGTCAAGTTGGAATATGTTCCAACAACTGAGCAAGTGGCTGATATTTTCACGAAACCTCTGCCAAAGGAAGTCTTCGAGTATCTCCGGAAAAAGTTAGGAGTTACTCACTCTCCTAAACCGTAGGAGTTGTGCTTGAAAGGGGGAGCAATGCATTCATTGAATATCCTATTCGCTCCTCGGTTCGGTCCCTTTGGACTTGTTGTCAAAGGGGGAGAGATGTTATGCTATGATAGCAAGGAGAATTGTTATGCTATGAAAGCTAGGGGGAGATTGTTGACAGTGCATGGTTGTTATTTCAGAATTTCAGAATTGGTTCCAATAGTGTTGAAGTTCCAATAGTGTTGCCAACAATTCCAAAGGGGGAGATTGTTGGAATTTGAGATAAATTTGAGATGACTTGAAAGTCTTTTGACGAATTGAAGAATATAGTATCTCAAGTATTGATATGAGTTGGAATTCTTGTCAACACATTGTCACAAACGTGATGTTAAAAGGCTGGTGTTGATAGAGCTGAAAAGAAGAATCAGAATTGAAACTGTCAGGAATTCAGAATTCCTGAAGCAGAGCATGCGGTCGACCGGGCACCCCATGCGGTCGACCGAGCAAAGAGAAACCTGCAGAAACAGATTCAGGTAGCTCCCAGTTATTTTTGTGACACAGTGTGTCTTCGGTCGACCGGGACCCCAGGATGTCGACCGAGCTCGAAAGTTGTTTGATTCCAGACAGTGTATGATGTCGACCGAGCAAGCAAGGATGTTGACCGAGCACGGGAACCAGAGTTGCGCAGAATTAGAAGTTGTGCACAAAAATTCAGCACTCTTATCTAATTTGTTTGGGACTCTTTCTAAACGAATTGTAGCCTGTTTTGAATACAATTAAGGGTTACAATAACCTATAAAAAGGTATGTATGGGTCGTTCTAAAGATACACCAGAAAGAGAAGAATAGAGAAGAGTTTTAGAGAGTTCTTGAGGGAAAGAAGAAGCTGCTGGTGTGTGTTGCTGTGTGCTGATGTGGTGACGTTTTCTACAGCAATTGTGGACGAGATTATGCTCTAGAAGATGGTGATTCGTCCATGAGTTAAGTGTCTCTCTTTTATGCTTTAGATTTCAATTTGTAAGGGATTGAGAGAGAGAGAATTGTAGAGGGGAAGGGCTGTAGACAGAGTTGATCTTCTATTCTATTTTTACATCAAGTTGGTGCTTGGTGTTTGGGGTTTGGTGATCCTATCTGTGGGTGCAGACAAATTGTAAAGGGAGTCGGTGCTTCCTAGATAGTTGGTGCTATCTGAAACTAAGGGTTGGTGCTCTTTGTCGTTGGTGCGACTAAATATATTCAGACCTGTACCGGATCGGTGTTCGGACGGTTTTGATCCGTGGACGTAGCCTTTTGGTGAACCACGTTAAATCTGGTGTCATTGTGTGGTTTGACTTGTTTTGTTGTTGAATTGGACCTGTTTTTAGAAATCACTGATTCACCCCCCCCTCTCAGTGATCGCGATATCCAACAGAGATTTTCATGACACTAAGATTATGCTGATCTCGGCTGTAAGATGTCAATTGGCACGCCCTCGTGCCATTCAGACACACCTCGGCCGCCGGGATAAGAGCCTTAGCCGAAACCAGACTGACTTTGGCTGACCATGTTGGCCTCGGCAACCTAGGTTCACCTCGGCAGTACGCCTGACCCCGGCCGAAGAAGCCGGGACGAATGCCGAAATGAAGAAAAACCCTGGTCTCGCTCCCACGCCCGCCACGTCATCAGACACGTGACAGGGCATGGGCACGAGCCAGTGCGACAGATGGGCCACCCCAGCCGTCCACAATCTTCACCAGATAGCTGACAAGGCGGCATCCAGCGGCTGTAGCCAAATCTGGGCAGAGCCCGAGGATGGATCCGATGGGACCTCTACCGTCAATGGCGGGCGACACGATCAGGCCCAACATGACATGCATTTAATGCAATGTGGGCTGATCGGACTGACAATAAATGCTTTGTGGGCTGAGATGGACCCGCATTTATTAGTTTGTGGGCTAATGAGAACATCCCTATCAAATCTAGGGGCCCACTCCAAGATATCAGGTAGAGTCCTCTATAAATAGGACAACACTCCATAACAAAGGTACGCAATACACACTTACTAGAGCTGTTACTCTGCCTCTCTTCTTCCTCTCCTTCTCTTGCTTAGTTCATACACTAACTTAGGCATCAGAGAGCCTTGCGCCACTCAGGCCAGGGTCCTCTGACCATTTGTTCTTCCCCTTTCAGGCTTTGAGGCAGCTGACCTTCATTATATGTTTGGATAAGTCCTTTCAGGCACCCCATAATCTTGTGAGTTACTATTTCTGCACTTACAGAATCGAGACCATTTTTAAAAATTTTAGCTTTTAAGTGACTTATGCTTTGATGATGGTAAATTAGCTTGAGAAGAGGAAGCGACACTAAGTTATGCATTCACAATCAAAAGACTACTACAATCTCTAGATTGACAAGTTAGATTTGAAAACAAAAGTTCAAAAACACATGTAAATGAAAAGTCATATGTTGATTTCATAAAGCTAAAAGATTTCAAAGTTCAAAGAATGTTATGAAACTCAACAACATCTTAAGAAGAGAGCCAACAATTTGATCATGCATATAAGAAAACAAAGATGAAGAAACTAAGCATGAAATAGAAATTGAGATTTAGAAAGCACACCCATTTTGAAGATCAAAGACTGAAATGGTAGAATGCCTTCATAATCCCTTTAGAAAAGCTCTTTAAAAGTTCATCTCCTTTGGCCTCAAAAGTTCTTAGAAAATCAGTAAAAAGAAACCAAAGAGAAAGCCACTTTGTAGAAAAAGTGCTCCCAACGGATAGCTGTCGACTGACTGACAAACAGGTGTTGGTCGACCGACAGCCTAATGGTAAAATCCCAACGGCTATATTTTTGAAAAAATAGCTGACCAAGAAACACTTGGCGGTTGACCGACAAGGAACCGACGCCAAAACCGAAAAAGCAAAATTGCTGAAAATGAAGCTTTCTAGTTTTGGAACCGACGACGTCTCGGTCTGAAAAATTTATGCACTGTCGGTTGACCGACATGAACCAACGAAGGGACCGACAGAGAAAATCTGAAAATTGTAGCTCTCTGGAATCGGAACCGACAGATCCTTCGGTTGACCTCTAATCATCTGTCGGTCAGCTAACACTGACCGACAACCTGAATGATAGGCTATGTAATCAGGAACCCTGAAGTTCTGAAGGAATTTTTAAAGAGAACAGTTTGAAAGATTTGAAATGAACTTTTAAAAACTGAACTGAAAACTTCAAGAACTAAAGAGACAAGAATTTTGAAAACCATGCATATCATATAAAAACAAAGTTTATGGAAAAGAAATATGCATGATGATCCTAAGATAAGAAGAGCATGAATGAAAGAGAGGTCAATCTATGACAAACAATGCATCCTATCAAATTGCAACAAAAAAAAAAACTCTAACAAAAATATTTGACGAGTTCTACTCAAAATTCATGGAAATTGTCAACTCTCTTATAGGTCTATGAGAAAAGATGGATGAATCTAAAGTTGTTAGAAAAATTTTAAGATCTCTCCCAAAAAGATTCAAACCCAAGATTGTAGACGTAACGAAAAGCAAAGATGTTGACAAAATTAAAATTGAAGAAGTAAGAGGAAATCTCCTTACATATGAATTAGACTTTGAAGTTCAAGACAAAAAGAAAGGAGTAGCTTTTTCTTCTCAATTAAAAGAAAATGAAAGTGAGGTTGATAGTGATGATGATAATGCTTTATTTGTTAGGAAATTTAAAAGATTCTTTAGGAATAACAAGAACAATAGAAATTCTGATGAAAGCAAAAGTCCTAGATTGCAAAGAAATCCCAAAGGATCATTTATTAAAAAGATGTGCAATGTTACAATTGCAAGGGGTTTGGACACATTGCTCAAAATTGCTCCACTTCTAAAGAATTTGAAAAAGGAGATAAGAAAGGAAAGAAAGCATTAAACATATGAGGAAGATGAAGATAGTGATAAAAATGAATCCCCAAATGATGAAGATGAAAATTTCCCTAATTGGCTTCTACTTTCATCTATTGAAGATATCAATGAGCATAATACATTAATAGATGACACATTAGGGCAAGAAGAAACTAATGATGAAGATGAAGATATTGAAATTCAGCAAGCTTATGATAAACTGTATGAAAATTGGGAAATCTTATTTAAGAATTTTTTTTTTAAAAAGAATCCAAAAAGCTTGTAAATTAAGAATCGATGAGAAAATTGACTTAGAACACAAGTTCACCACTCGAAATAAAAATCTAGCTCATGCTCAAAACCAAATTCATAATTTACAATCCAAGCTATAATCTAGTCAACTTGAAACTAACTCTCTACAAATGAAACTTAACAAAGGAAAATTCATTGTTGATAAATGCACTTTGGGAAATGATAAGTTTTACCAAATGTTAGGGATGCATAAAATTTATAGTGATAAGAGTGGGATAGGTTTTGAATGTTCCCCTAGTAACAAGAAGAATAGTTCTCAAAACATTACTAAGACTTTCCAAAAACCCCTAGTTGAGAGAAACTATACTTCTAGATGGACTTATCATTTTTGCAATCATAGTGGTCATTTAGTTCCTAATTGCCCATATAAAATTAGATTGTCTCTCAATAATCTCTCTAGAATCCTCTTCAAGTTTGTCCCCAAGACCATTCCCTCTAAATCTCTTTTATCCAGTTGGACTATAAAAGAAACTAATGTTGAGAGTCTCTTAGTGCAAACAACTTTGAAAGCTAAGGAAAACCCTACTTGGTTCTTAGATAGTGGTTGTTCCAAACACATGACAGGAGACCGATCTAGATTCAACTCTATTGTGGAATATGATGGAGAAAACGTTTCTTTTGGAGACAATAGTAAAGGTCAAATCATTGGCAAAGGAAGTGTGAAAAGAGATCCAATATCAACCTTATATGATGTATTTCTTGTGGAAGGATTAAAGCATAATCTTCTTAGCATAAGTCAATTGTGTGACAAAGGAAACAAGGTAGTCTTTAACAAAGGTAACAAGGTAGTCTTTAACAGTCAATCATGCAAAGTGGTAAATGATAAAACCAACCAAGTTATTCTTACTGGATCAAGGACAAAAGCAAATATTTACATAATAGAAGAATGTGATGAATATGAGTCTAGGTGCTTGAAAACTAAAGATCAAGAAAATTACTTATGGCACTAAAGGATGGGACACATAAATTTCAAATTGATGACAATCTTGTCGAAAAATGAAATTGTGAAAGGGATTCCAAAATTGAGTGATGAAAAATCTAAAATCTGTGAGGCATGTCAATTGGGTAAACAAATCAATAAGAGTTTTAAAGGTTTAAAGGATATATCGTCTTCTCATCCTCTTAAACTAATCCGCATGCATTTGATTGGACCTTGATGGACCGCACGTTCATGGCTCGGTGCTACCGAGGCCGGCGGACGTGGGAGTCCGTTGGGGTACGACCCTTTCACGCCCTGGGGGCAGAAGCGGGTATCAACATTTTTTTGTGGGTGTGCCAGATTTTTCTATTTTACTTGGAAGTGCAAGTGGTGATCCGGAGATCGACCTTCCTAAGTAAAAAGGAAATCAATTTCTTTCAACTTTTCCATTGCACATATATTTAAGAAAAGAGACATTTTCTTGATTTACCGTGAAAGGCGATTTTTTTTTTCGTTTATAACCGATTTTTGGCATTTATAGCCGATTTTGGTATTTATAGCCGATTTACAAATCTTATCAATACTGAAAGACAAGAGTTGTGATTTTTGTCTCTTTTAAAAAAATACAAACTACAATGAAAAGCATGAAAAGGAGGATCTAACTTCTCAGGAGATTGTGGGGGACTCGTTCAGATTGATGGACGCAAGCCATATGTGGACTTCGCCATCATCCATGCAGATGAAAATAGAGGATGCTCTTGATTCACTTGGCTTGGCTATAACTTCAGATTTTTAGAGGATAAAGACAAAGTGGAGGTCCTACGTCCAATAAAAAAGCTAAGTATACGGGCTAAAAAACCACGTCTAAGCCATTGGAGGCAGAAGGAGAAGGCAGGAACCTTGGGGGGGGGGGTACCCCCCAAGGGACTTTTGTCACCTTGCAGTGGTGGCCGGTGCAGAATTTTCGCAGATTTTTCTCTCTTTCTTTCTCTGAATTTTCTGTGCTTTTTTCTGATCTGGGATCGGTGTTGATTTTTCCGATCTGGAATTCTTTGGAATGCTCTCCTATTTATAGGCTCTTGGTAGCCATTTAGGAGGGTTTATGGGCTTTTATTGTCATTAAGCCACATAACGGGAGGAGTTACAGGGTTTAATTCCTTTATTTTGTAACTCCTTTTTCTTGGCTTCTGATTGGCCGGTGGAGATTGAGGACATTTAATCGCCTTTAATCTCCATGATGGGAGGAGTTTCATCGGTCAAAATAGGAGTTAGATGGAATATGGAATAAGGATATACAAACAAGAACCAGTCCCAATGAAAAAGCAGAATAAATTGGGTTGGTAAGTAAGACCACCCCCAGACCTCCTAATATAAGACCTGATCCCAGAAATACTAAAAGAATATCATGTATTGGTCCAGGTAAATCCATTATGTGTAAAAAAAGAGATAAATAAATCGAAATATTTCATAAACTTACTAACCGATCCAAGAAAAAAGAGGTTACCTTATTTTTTTTCTTGTATATGATACGTTCCTAATTGAATCCTAAAGGGGTGTAGATTTATATAGATACAGTTATTGGATCAATCCCGCTATGTCATGAATCAATTGACTTGTAACTCCCATTTGCTTGCTTCTGATTGGGCCGTCCAAAGAAATGAATTAATGACTGCAATAAAGCTAGCCAATTAATTGCATTAAGTGGTCGCCGAGCAGTTGAAGAGTCACGGGCCGTGCCGTGTCTTTTGGGATTCTTCTGGCGATGATCATCGATGGATCTTCGTGTACATCGACATCGGATGACCATGTAACTTCAGGCATTGGTTGCCAACAGCGGGTCGGTGCCATCTGTCTTGTCGATTTCTCGATCGGTCGGGTAGAAAGCATAATTTTTTGGTTGACCGGTTGGCGATCAATGTTGATTTTGATACTCTTGATGATCGACCCGTGATTTTGACGGATAACAAAGGATTTGGTACCTCAAAAGTATGAATTTTGGAAAATCCCAGGAGTCGGAAGCTTCGAATCACGAAAAACGATGAAAAAATGGGCTTTCTGGGGCAAACCTGGCGAATCCGGGCTCCCTGGTCACCGGCGACCCTGGGGGGAATTTCCCCCCTTTTGTCCCGTTTTGCGGCCGTTTTTGATGTTTTTTTATTCATTTTTATTCTGTATTTTTTCTTGACATTTTTTATCATTATTTTGCCTGATTTCCTTGTAGTAAACTTGACAAGAATCCTTGCATTTTGGAGTGCAAAGTTCCCAATTTTTCGGGAAAGCCGAAGACTTTGTCACGTAGAGCTGCCGATTTTCCGTCAGAAGCTGAAACTGGGCCAAATGATGTCGGAATGACCTAAAATTTGGGGTGAATTCTCTTGAGCAATAAATAAGACCAACCATAGGCTTTTTTTTTAGTTTTGAAGCCGTTTGGGGTCCTATCGCCAGTAGACTTGTTTTTATCATGATGAAGATGTCGCGGCTTGATGTGCAGTCAACCGATGTCCGATTGACATGAAATTTGACAGAGAACCTATTGGAGTCATTTTAGGATGATCCATAGGCTCTATCTTGGAAACCATGGTCCCGGGCAGCTTCACCGTAGAGAGGCCTGATTTGGCTTTCGAGCATCAAAGTCTAGTCAAATGTTGTCGAAATGACCTAAAACTTGACGTGTAGCCCTTTGTAAGCATTTTGGAGCCGTCCATGTGCTCTGTCTAATGAGTGATGGCCTCGGTGGTTCTCGCCACCGAGAGGCTTGATCTAGCTATTCGAGGGTTGATGTAGGGCCAACGTTGTCGGTTTGACTTGGAACTTGACGTGGAGCCTTTTGGATGTATTTTGAGACCATCCACAGGCTCTGATCGAAGATTTGGTGTCTCCGATGCTTTCACCGCCAGGACCTCCTTTTCAGTTCTCAGAGAAGCGAAGTTAGGCCAAATGATTTTGAAATGGCCCGAAACTTCTTGTGTACTCCTCTTTTGAGTGTCTTGAACGATCTTGTAGTTTTTGTTTGATTCTGACAAGATTTGAGTTTTTGGAGGTAGCATTGCATATTTATGGCAGGTTGCGACTTCATGTAGCTTTTTGGATCTTGAAGAAGCAAAGTGACATTTTTGGTGTCAACATTGGTGTCAACAAATGCCCCGTCGAGGTGCAGTGACGAGTTGCTTAACTTTTGTAGTCGATGTGCCTCGAAGAGATTTTTTTGAAGGAGAGCTTGTGACTGGACCAAGAGCCTTTGATCAGTCTTTCTTTTGGTATTGTAGCCTTTTGAGTTTTCATCTCGAGGCAAAGTCTTGAAGATGACATCAGGGATGTGGATTTAGGTTTTTATTTTTGACCTTGTGACCTAACAAGCTGTATGTGGCAGGTTAGGGGGTCGGGTTTGGTTTTGACCATGTGATAAGCTGTATGTGGAATGTTGAGGGGTCGATTTTTGGTTTTGACCGTGTGACCCAACAAGCTGTATGTGGAATGTTGAGGGATCAAGTTTTGGTTTTTGGTTTTGGTCTTGTGACCTAACAAGCTGTATGTGGCAAGTTAGGGGACCAGGATTTGGTTTGGATTTTTGTGGAATGTCAATTTCAAGATTTTGGCTCAATTTGGTATATGAGGCTGGGTGGTTTGATTTTTGGAAGCTCATGAGGCTTGGAATTCTTTTTGTATGGTCCAATCAACTCAAAAGAGGCATAGAATCATTTTTGTAAGCTCTTGGTAAGAGGGATTTCTCTTTGACTAAAAGCCCAAATTTTTTTTATTAGTGCCTAGGTGGTCAAACCTGGCTCATATGGGCTAGCCCATGGGACCTTAAGCTTTTGAAATGGCTTAGATCTCATATGGTGTCATTTTCATAAAGAATATCTAAAAATATCTCCTTTGGATATAGAATATCTAAGAATATCTTTATTTGGAAAGAATCTCTAATGTTCCCTTTATTTTGGGAAAGAATATCTCAAGATATCTTTCTTTGGGAGAGAATATCTCAAATCTCCTATCTTTTGGGAGAAGATCTCCCATTGATTTTTTTTTGGGAGAGAATCCCTCAAGATATATTTCTTTTGGGAAATAATCTTTCTAATTTCTTTCTCTTGGTAAGGTTACTAATTAGTAACACTTACATCTTCCTTCTTTCCTTCTTTGGTTTGCTCTCTTCTATAAAAGCAAGGAGGAGGTTGGATCTCTTGCTCTTATTGCTTTCTTTTGCAACAATCCCAAGAGGGCTTCAAGACCAAGAGTTCTTCTTCTTCAAGATCTTCAAGACTGTCTTCTTCTTCTCCATCAATGGCTTCAAGTAAGTTCCCTTTTTCAAGAAAACTCCATTGTAGGAAATAGGATGATAAAAAAAGTTCTTTCTTTTCTTTTCTTTTTTTCACGTGTTTTTCCCTTCTTTTTTTTTACATTTTTTTTGTGGGCCGTACGGACAGATTCGTACGGATCTGGCCGTACAGCCACGTGGCCTGTGGGCCAACTCATTTTTTTTTTTTGAGAAAGTTTTCTATTTTTTCTTCTTTTTTTTTGTTCTTTTCTTTCTCATTTTTTTATAGAAAGTTTCTTTCTTTTTTTTTGGCTCATGATGATATTGCATATTTTTTTTGGCAAACCACGATGTTCATGCATGCATTCTTTTGTAAATTGAATTTGTAGCATGATGTGATAGCATGCCTGAAAGTTTTTGCAAATTTGAGAATTTGGAGCTCGCAGCGATGTTGAGCCCTTCCTGATTTTGCAGAGAAATTGAGATTTCGAAAGTTAGGAGTTTCGAAGCTCGCAGCAATGTTGAGCCCATCTTCAAGCTTTCTATTTCTTTCGGAGTACTTCCTTTTCTTGGGAATTGCCCCGGAATCATGCCAAAATTTCGCCAGATTTTTTCTTAGTGAAATCCTGTCATTTTGATGATTGATCTTTTTCTTTTCCAACCTTTTACAGGTGGTTCCTCCAGAACGAACAAGGGTAAAGAGCCTGCTACAAGCATACCTCGTCGATCTGCTAGATCTTCCAATGCGGCCGTTCAGCAACCCTGGGAGAAGGTCCAGTATGTTGAGAGAAACCTCAAAGAGTGCGACTCTCTCAACAAAGATGAGATGAGACAGCGACTAATCGCCATCAAAGGAGAGGAATTTTATAAGATCATGGTAAGCAATCGTCCGTGAGTGATGGACGATCAGAGGGTTTTGCCCAAGCCTACATTTTTTTTCGGTGATGCAATCCCCGATGACATGACATACCAGAGGAAATGTTTTCAGTTCTCTTTCACAGTTGATGGTGAAAAGAGAACCGTTGTTACCCGGTCGACGTTTGATCACACCGTCTCGATCAAGAGCCTTTCTCCCACATGCTCTAAGAGGGAAGATCCTCCAAACTGGGTGAAGAGGACAAGTGTAATCAAGACCGGGGTTTTTGTTGGCGGTTCTCCTGGATATGCGGAGAAGTCGCCTGCTGACATAGACATGTTGATGGCGGCCAGCGGCTACCAGGGCTCTGATTATCCGTCGATCGATTTGGGACCGGTGGGCCTTGGCATTTTCAACGGTGACGGCAGCAATTGGGTGAAGCCTTTTCGACTTCGTGGCCGTTTCAGTGTTGACTCCGAGTGGAAGTTGTGGTTAGATCGCGTCCTGCTAATTGGTGGTGCCGTTTTGAAGGAAGCCAGGATTTTTGATGCGGTCCGTGCCTTTAGGGAGACCGTGATCTTTTCCGACGAGGCCTTCATGGCTATGTTGGAGTCATTCCTTCCACAAACCAATACCTTCGTTGTGACGAATGGTGAGATTGGTTTCCCTTTGAAGGAGCTGACCGCCATTACTGGATTGCCTATCCTTGGCAAACTCTATGAAGAGTTTATGCTGATCGACAGCGTCCTTGTGGAGCAGTCGGAGGAGTTCAGGCTTCTGTACTTTCAGCTTATCGCCTTCTATGATTTTTTGAAGGAGAAGGAGGGCTCGAAAGTTAGATCCAGCAGTTGGAAAAGTTTTAGCTCTTCGTCTCCCAACTTCTTTGAAAGTGGGGAGCCTTCTGATAGCATGACCCGGGAAGACAGGGCTAAGGATCCGGGTTCGAAGAAGAGTTTGGCTATGCAAGAAGAGTTGAAAGATTTGTTTGTGAGTACAAACGCCATATGTCCTGACATTGCACTACTGAGAGATCTTGCTGTTTACCTCACTTATTGGCTAGGTGAGGCTATTTTTGATAGAGCAGAGGGAACGCACATCAGGCCGCATTGTATTTTTCTGGCTTGTCAGATGGCGTTTGGAGAGCAGCTTGCTTTGGTGCCAGCTCTTTACTCCTACTTGTTTACCGAACTGCAGGCTGCTGCTTTTTTGGTTCGGCTTGGGCTCCCTATGAATAAGGTATTTTCAGCCCACATTTTTTATTCGTGGTATGTCTACCACTGTCCTGGCTTCCACCGGCTGGGTGCTGCACAGGATGATGATCCTCTCATGATTCGACTGGCTAAGGGCAAAGCCATATCCAAATCACTTTTGTTTGCCCGCATGAGGATCCGACGGTTCAGGGACGTCGAGATGGGGCTGTCTTCAGTGAAGCTTTCTCTGGAGTTGCGGAAGAAGGCTTTTGATTTTGGTGCCTCCCGTGACCCTACCAGGGCGGGGTCGGGAAGGCATTACTCCTTGACAAATGCAGAGAAGGAATGGTTTTTCAGCATACGTGTCGGCACGATGGTGTACTGAAAGTCCTGGGATCCTAACCCTAGAGGGGGGGTGAATAGGGTGAGCTACACTTAATGACTAATTATGACCAATTTTAACTTAATTAAAACAAACTAGTCACATGTGATGATTAACATACATAATGCGGAAGCTAAAGAAAATAATCACCACAAAAGCAATCACCACAACACAAGATTTATAGTGGTTCGGCCTCAATGCCTACATCCACTACCGGCTTGTGACTCAACACCCCACCGGATTTCCACTTTTATGCTTTTCAAAAGGCTAAGCAATAACCTCTACAATATGCTTTCCAAGGATAAGCAATAACCTTACAATGTTGTTTTTCTAGGCTAAACAACAACCTATAAACAATGCTTTTAAATGGCTAAGCAATAACCTTACAACAATAGATTTTTCTCAAAGAAAGTGTCTTCACAAAACACTCTAAGAGATTACAATTTAAGCTAAAAAAAATTACCTCTAAATAGGCGGATGTGAAAGTGAAAAACTAACTCACACAACACTCTATGAAATGCAAAGATGTATGCTCATGATGTGTGTGTGTGAATACTTCAATCAAGTTAAAAATGCAAGGTCAATCAATTTATGCTAATAGGATTTAAAAGTTTAATGCACATAAAAAGATATGATTGAAGTGTAATGCAAATCACATGTAGAAAATGCAAACTTGTTACTGATTATGAAAATCAAAATGTCACAAGTTGAATGAAACTAATTAAGATTAAAACAAGTGATGCATGTTCAATGTTGTTTTAAAAAATAAATTTGTTTAACTAAACTTAAAATAGATTGAAAACAACAAAGAGGATTCAAACAAGTTATAGAAACATGTTATTAAGGAAATCAAAGATTTTGACTAAACATGTTTAATAAGTTTTCTAAAATAACCTTGATTTGAATCTAAGTGAAGAATCCAATAAAATCAAAGATTATAGGAAGAATGGATTCAACACATCATAGTTATCATGCTATTAAACATTTCCCAAAGATTTAAACAAAGCATATAACATATGATTAGTTTAAGCAAAGCTTACTTAGAGATTTAACTTCATTAATCCAAGCTTGAGCTTTACTAATGACCCTCTTGGTCTCTCTTAGTTCATCCCCTTTATCTTCTCTCCAAACTCCTCAAAGATGACTTGGAAGCTCCAAAATGTTCAACACTTTTTCAATGGGAATGAACCCCTTTTTATACTCAAAAGTTGAGTTCCTGCGTGTCCTCGGTCGACCCCCAGCTTGGCTCGGTCGACCGACCCTTAACGGTCAAAAATCAGACCGTTTGAAAAATGCTCAACCGACACTTTCTCGGTCGACCCACAGTGTCTTCGGTCGACCGAAAGCATGGGTTCGGTCGACCGACCACACTGTGGGTCGACCCGAGCCCAGGAACCAAAATTCCCATTTTTTGCATATTTAAAGAGATTTCTTTGTGGGATCTTTGGGCCACTAAATCAAGCTTGGAAACATGATTTTAAATCATTCTAAGTATTTTAAAATCATGAAACATAAAAAGCCAAAAATCATTTGAAACTTTAAATCATTAGCTAGCTTGATTTGTAAAAATTCTTTTTTAAATAAAATGCATCCAAGATGAAAACCAAAACATGCATGAAACATATGATTTACAAGATTTAAAACAATGCATGTGTAAATCAAGATTTCAAGAATTTCTAAATCAATGCATGTGTGAAAATTCATGAGATTAATAAAATGCTAATGCATCCATCAAATTGCAATAAACAAAATCCTAACATGTACCGCAGATATCTTTTCATCGACATCCAGCCGTATGTACCTTCTCGCTTTGCTCTTCAGTTGGGCTTTTCTCAAGGTGTTGTTGGAGCACCTTCAAGCATGGTGAAGTGCTTTGAAGGGTTACGGGACGGGAGAAACGCATTGGCTTTCTATAGTGCTGAACACACTACTGCCATGATTTCTTATCCTGTGTTGTCGACTTCCCGGACTGCCGGCTTCGCGAAGTGGTTCGTGGAGAGCTTTTCGGCATATCGAGGGCTTTCCAAGAAGGAGCTTGATGTGAAGCTATCATCTGGAAAAGGCCTTGCAAAGTCGGATGGCGTCTGGGGAGAGGAAGTTTGGGCCTTCCTTTCTGGAGAGAAGCACAAGATAGGCTTTCTCGGTGACCAGGGCATCATTGGTTCTTAAGCTGTTTGAGAAATACCTGATGAGGCTTTAGAGCAGCTAGAACAGGAGGAAGCTGAGCTTGATGCTTGGATGCAAGCGGTACAGAGACGAGCTTCCGTAGAGTCTACTGGCAAGAGTAGACCATCCAGTGAGGAGTCAAGTGGGAAACCTGACTCTGACAGCGGGGCAGGTTCCTCTAAGAAGCGAGCCCACAGAAGTAAGAGGAAGAGGAGTCATCATCGCGGCAAGGGGCAACATAAAGGTTCTCCTGACATAGAAGTCCCTCTTACTATCAATGAGGAGGTGCCAGGGAATGCTGACGAGCCTCCAGAAAAGAAAAGCCGAGAAGAAGAGACTGCCGGTGAAGGTATGATTCTTCCTCTTTCTCTTTCCATTTCTTTTCATTGGATTTTTCCATGTTCCGATTTGCTTTCTCCCCCTGTTGCCCTTTTTTTTTTTTAAGCAAAGGATGAAGACTTGGCGATGCCTGAGGTTCCTGCAGATAAGGCGGTGACGGATCTGATTGTGGCACTAGAAGAAGAACCGAGGAACTCTGGAGTGAATCTAGAATCTCCAACTGGTATGACTTCTTTTGCTTTTCTTTTTTTTTTTTTGTCTGTGGCTTGGTTTGCTAACATTTTTCTTGTCAGCTGACTTGCCACAGGATTCCGATGACTTTAAACCATCGATGGACACAAATGTTGACGATGCTTCCGATGAGTTCATGGAGGAAGAGAGTGTTCCGCCAGTCGTCGAAGAAGGTATTTTGTAGTAATAACCCTGATAATGATTTTCAAACAGGATCATATTCATACCTTTTTGCGTTTCTTTTGCAGGTTTTAAAGTGACAGAGGAGAGTTCGTTGCTTCCTTAAGAACCAAAGCAAGAGATGCCAGAGGTTGATCCAGAGATAGATCTAGAGATAGAGACTCCTGCAACCAATTCTGACACGGTGGAGAAGGTACCTCATGCTGAGATTCCTTCCCCAACAGCTCCAACTGGAAAGAGTTCTTTTGTTCCTTTTCCAACGGGGCATGACATGAGCAGTCGACCGATGGAGCTACGCGAATCTTCAGTTGGGCCATCTCTTCATTTTGCGAAGAAGGTGGTGGTGCGGGTTTTGAGCTCTTGGATTGAGACTCTTCTTACTGGACACTTGGATGCCGGATTTGGCATGATCCAGCATGTGCGGGAGATTCTTGGTGATACCGAAGAGGCGGGTTTGGATGTCACAAGTGCCAGGGCGATCGTTTATAGGATCATTGCACTGGGTGACACATGGTTTGAGACCATTGGTGTTGTTGACGACCAGTTCTTCCAGGAGATGTTCTTGGACCCTGCTGATAACGCTAAGTCTGACCTGAATGAGGCTACACAAAGTGGGAAGCAGCTAGTCCGAGAGAAGAACTTAGAAGAGCTAGCCATCATTGGGCTGACACATGACCTTAACATCCTTGATAGGGAGGTCGATGTGGCCAGGAAACGTCTTGAGCATTTGAAGGCACAAGTCGCTGCCAAGTGGGCTGCTATAACAGATGCTCGCGATAGGGAGAGTGCTCTGATTCGCCGGGTTGTAAATGTTGATCGAGCTCTTGAAAGGAAGTTTCAAGAGGACAAATAATGGCAAACTGCTCGGGATAAGCTTCCCGGTGTGAAAGAAGGGTTACAGCCTACCCCAGCATCTCATAGCAAGTTCCTGAAGAAGCGTGCCCTGGAAACTCTGACGGCTGAGGCCAAAAGCTTGCTGAAATTTTGGCTGGGAACCATTTTTTGTTGAGCTCCTGGTTTTTGTAGCAGAAACTATCCTTCTTCTCTTTTTTTTTTTTGGTACCACATGTATATTTTTTTTTGTACTCTTTTTTTTTTACAGTGCTTGTGAACACTTTTTTTTTGGTACCGCATGTATTTTTTGGTACTCTTTTTTTTCCCCCTACACTCACTTAAATCTTTTTATGATGAAAGTATTGCTAAATGGGATTTTTTTTTTGGTTTCCCTACGCTCAATTAAATCTTTTTGTGATGAAAGCAATTGCTAAATGGGATTTTTTTTGTTTTTTTTTCCCCTATGCTCACTTAAATCTTTTTGTGATGAAAGCATTTGCTAAATGGGATTTTTTTTTTTGTTTTCCCTGCGCTCACTTAAATCTTTTTGTGATGAAAGCAATTGCTAAATGGGATTTGATCAAAAGCTTATCATTTTGTGAAAATCTTTTGTCAAATGATTGTTTTGGCATGGGACCCAGATTTTGTTTGTGGCAAGGAAGCCGATTTTTTGTGGCATTAATAGCCAAGTTTGTGGCATTGATAGCCGAGTTTTGATTGGTGGCATTGATAGCCGGTTTTGTTTCGTAGCGTTGATAGTCTGTTTGTTTTGTGGCATTTATAGCCGATTTGTGGCATTTATAGCCTGTTTTGGTGGCATTTATTGCCGGTTTTGGTTTTCAAAAATGCAAGTATCGACTAAAAGTCGTCTCCCTGCTGAATGGTCTTGCAAGTATCGATGGAATGTCGCATCCTTGCTCATTCGGTCACGAGTATCGATGGAATATCGCATCCTCACGGATTTGGGTGCAAGTATCGATGGAATGTCGCTTCCTTGCTTTTTAAAAAATTTGGTTTTGCTGGTACTGTCTTGATGTCGTTTCCCCACGATTTTTGAAATTTGCGGTTTTCTCGAACCTTTGGGTTATGGATATCAACTGAAATGTTGCATCTCCATGGTTTCTTGGTTTTTTCGAACCTTTGAAATTTAGGTTGTGGATATCAACTGAAATGTTGCGTCTCCACGGTTTTTAGGTTTTTTTCGAACCTTTGAAATTTGGGTTGTGGATATCAACTGAAATGTTGCGTCTCCACGGTTTTTAGGTTTTTTCAAACCTTTGAAATTTGGCTAGTGGATATCAACTGAAATGTTGCGTCTCCACGGTTTTTAGGTTTTTTGAACCTTTGAAATTTGGGTTGTGGATATCAACTGAAATGTTGCGTCTCCACGAGTTTTTTTTTTAGGATTTTATAAGTATCGACAAAATGTCGCTTCCCTGCGATTTTGGAAGTGTCGAACATGGTTCACATGCTTCCAATTTGTGCGAGTATCGACTAAGCGTTGCTTCCCCGCGGTTTTTTGAAAAATTATTTTTTCTTTGTTTAAAGACACGAGGGTCATATGTTTTGACCTAAAACGATTTTGGCGGTAAAAGGCCGGGTGGACTAGGGTGGAAATCCCTGAATCCGGATTTTGTTTCAAACCATGAATTTCTGGGTTCAAGGGTTGAAGATTTTGGTCAAGTTCGGGAGAGGCTCCTAAACTTGGATTTTTGAACAATGAAACAGTGAATGTAAGCATTATTTGAATTTCTGGAAATTTCAACATTTGATATGAAAATTCTAAAATGAGTGGGTTTAGCGAGCGAGTACCTGGAAACCGGTTTTGGCCGTACAGGCATTGCTCTTACCCAGTTGGGTAAGTCTTCAAAGGTAGTACCACTTTAAGAACTTGCCATTGATGGGCAGCATACATCTGTCCCCTTCCATGTTTAGGAGTGCGTATGCGCCGTTGGAGAAAACTTTGTCAATGACGTAGGGTCCCTCCCATTTTGGCTCAAACTTGCCTTTGGACTTGTGAGCGAAGACCATTGGTCTTTTTACCGCAACAACCAAGTCACCCTTTTTGTAGGCGCGTTGCCTAACCTTTTTGTCGAAAGATCCTGCCATGCGTGCTTCGTAAAGTTCAATGCTTTGCCGAGCTTCAAGCCGTCTCTCATCGAGATTGTCCAGCTCATTGAGTCGCAATTTGACATTGCTTTCTTAAGTCATGTCATTTTGGAAGGATACCCTCAAGGAAGGAATTTGTACTTCCAAGGGTACGACAGCTTCGCATCCATAGACCAAGGAAAATGGTGTGCTATGGGTTGGTCCTCGAACGGTGGTTCGATAGGCCCACAAAGCTTCAGACAGTTTGTCGCTCCAGTCTCTTTTGTGACTAGAGACCATTTTCTTGAGGATTTTGCAGAGTGTCTTGTTAAAAGCTTTTGCTAATCCGTTTGCTGCCGGATTGTATGGAGTCGAAGGATAGCTTTGGATTTTGTATTTGTCGCAGAACCTGTAGAATCGATGATCATGGAATTATGGTCCATTATCATGGACGAATCTTTTGGGTATGCCGAAACGACAAACAATGTTGGTGCGCAGGAACCGAAGGACTGATGAGGTCTTCATTTCGTTAAGCGCAAATGCTTAATAATCCGTAGCGGTGAAGATGAAGCGATGACCTTTGCTTGAAGGGGGAGAAACAGGACCTATGATGTCCATACCCTAGGCTTCGAAAGGCCATGAAATCGCTGTAGGATGTAGTCATTCTGGAGGCATGTGAACATAATCTCCGTGAACTTGGCATTGTTGACAGCGCTTAGCAAATTGCATTGCGTCAGCTACCATGGTACGTCAGTAATAACCTAACCCTTTTATCTGAACATAGAGCTTGGGACCAGCCTGATGAGCTCCACAAAGGCCAGCATGAACTTCTTTGAGTGCTTCTTCAGCCTCTTGTTATGACAAGCAGCATAGAAGTATCCCATTGAAGGATTTCCTGTAAAGGATTTTTGAAGGAATATCCAAATGAAAGTTGGGGGTTCGCCTTTGGATGCTTACCCGTTCTTTTGGATCTTCAAGTAGGATTCCGAACATAGTGTAATCAATGAACAGATCCCTCCTGTCCCGATTGAAGGTTGAATGATTGAAATTTGACTTCCAACCTCTCGGTAGCATTCAGCAACTGCTTGGTGTGTGTTAAGAGGAGGAAGGATTCTTCTTTCACACACTGTGATTTGCATGTTTCCCCTTCCTGGATTGCCATAGATACGGCAAGTCCGGCCAGGTCATCTGTACGTATGTTTTCACCTCTACAAATGTGGGTGATGTGACAGATGTCAAACTTTTGCAGAAGCGATTGTGCCTTGTTGTAGTAAGGCAGCAAATCAGGCTTCCTGACTTCAAATTTCTGATTCTTCTGGTTGACGATCAGTTGAGAGTCCCCAAAGATTTCCAGCATGGTGATACTGGATTCAATGATGAGTTCCAATCCTAGGATCAGAGCTTGATATTCAGCTGCATTGTTTGTGCATAGTTCCAGTAGCGAGAAAGCGTGTGGAATCATGTATTTGTCGGGGCTAACAAAGAGGATACCAACTCCCGAGATCAGCTATTTTTTTTCATTTATCCTGGTTGCACCGTCAAAGTACATGTCTCAGGAAGCATTTTGTGAGAAAGTCTCCACAATGTAGACTGGTTCGTCTGGGAGATCATCTCTGAGTGGAGAATCTTTAGGCAATGGATGCTCTGCAAGAAAGTCTGCTAGATCTTGCCCTTTGATTGCCTTTTGCGGTTCATACCTAATATCAAATTATGACAGAAGGATGGACCATTTTACCAGTCGGGCATTGAGAGAACCAGCTTTTGTGATGAGGACCTTCAAGAGGTTGATCCTTGAGACCAGGTAGACTGTGTTAGAAAGCAAGTAGTGACGTAGCTTTTGTACGGCGAACATCACTGCAAGACATTCTTTTTCGACTGGAGAGTAGCGATGCTCTGCACCTACTAGCATGCGGCTGAGGTAGTATAGAGCAGCTTCTTTTCTTTCATCATTTTCTTGTGCAAGCAGAGCACCCAAAGAGTGATCAAGGGCTTTTGTGTACAAGATGAATGGTTTTCCACTGGTAGGAGCAGCTAACACTGGAGGTTTGGTTAGGTATGACTTGATATCTTGGAATGCAGCTTCACGGCTGTCGGATGTGAATTTCGACCCCCCCCCCAAAAAAGGAAAGAAAGGGGAATTTTGCGTTTTGCGTGGGGAAATCTCTATTCATCTATATATGCTATTTAAATTTTACATCGAAAATGAGGATTCCGACTATCCTCAAAATCAATGGATCACGATCGCCAGCTACGGATACGGCTGTAACACCGTTCTTCGACTAAAGCCGAAGAAATGTGGGGAGAAAATAAGTGGGTGGGTTCTTCCTCTCGTCTAATGTGCTGCCGGCAACACACGACGGTTGTCCTGTCACATTAATTTGGGTCTCTTTGGGTCTTTTTAATATAGGGTCAAATTAGGGTCATGAGTTAAAGTCCAAATAAAGGTTAATCCTCACACATCATAATCATAATAAATCCAAGTAAAATAAAGTAAGTAAAATAAAGAAAATAAATGGGGGGGAGGTGCCAAATATTTAAGAAGAGGATTGGCCCCATTCCCGGGTACCCCCTTCAGATCCCTTGGCAAAATAAGGTTTAAAGGCTGACTTTTCAAATCAAAATAATGATGCAAATGAGATTTTGACTTGTGACTGTGTTTTTCGTGTGCGATACACGAGTGATAAAAATGAAAGGCCGATGGGCCGTAATTGATTGGAGGTGGCCGATGGGCCAGTGTTTGTTTAAGGGTGGCCGATGGGCCGTGATTGTTTAAGGGTGGCCGATGGGCCGAAGTAAAAAGTGTGTGTGAAATCACTCATCTCATCTCGTCATTCTCATTTATTCAATTTTAGAAGTCAGTTTTTCATTTCCTTTTATCATTAAGTTCAATTAAATATCTGGCACCTGAGGTGGAGGAAGAAATAAAGGGAAAATCTTTTTGGGTTTATTTTGTTGGTTTTATAGTTTTTATGGATTTTTGATATGGGGCTAGAAGGGCCTAACTAGGGGATTTACTTGGATTTACGTAATTAATGCTTTATTACTGATCATCGGATTAACCTTAACCTAAGGTCCTAGACCGCCCACATCAGCTTTCCCAATTCCCTAACGGAACAGGAAGAGTGATGGGGTGAAGCCTAATGCTCTAAACTACCTAACAAGGTAATCCAATTTGATCCTAGGGTGTAAATAGCCTAAGTTTGATAGTTCCTGCGCCTAAGCAGTTTGTTGAGTAAGATCTTAATTGATTCGATTTGGTGTGAGTTGTGGTTTTGATTGAGAGTGGTTTAGAGATGTTTTAAGGATCTGGTTAATGTGTTCTTCTATATTTTAAACTTATGTTATTTTTAATTTAAATCAGAATTCTAAAAAGTAGTCGAAAATCACAATTCAAGATTAAAAACAGGGTAGGCGCCCAGGGGGTGGAGCCTATCCTAACAGTTTATGCTTTTCAGACTTTTCGATCTCTTTTCAGAATTCTGGGGGTTTTAAGGGCTATGTTTTACTCTGAGGAATATTTTAATGTCTCTGCTGTTCTAATGTCAAAGTGATGCGGGTCCGGATTTTGAAATAAAACGAGGATTCGTGTTTTAGTGCAAGTGGAAGGATAGGCACCAAAGGGGTGGCGCCCAGGTGAATTGGCAGGATGGGCGCCCAGTGAGTGGTGCCCAGGTGGTTTGCCTGTGATTTTGTGTTGTGCCGGATAGGATTTAATTATTGGTCTGTGGGTCCGGAGATTAATTTAGGTTCTGGTCTTAGTTAGTTTAAGTTGTAAAGGTGTTTAATTATTAATTTTTAGTTGAATTGGTTGGGTAGGTTTGAAATGCAGGCTAGGCGCCCAGGGGGTGGTGCCTAGGTGAAACTGGCAGGATGGGCACCCAGGGGGTGGCGCCCAGATGGATTGATAGGATAGGCGCCAAGGGATTGGTGCCTAGGTGGAATCTTTATGGTTTGGTCGGTTCCAAAGGGTTTTGGGTATTAAGTCCGAATCGATTAAGGTTCCAAGTGTTTTAAGGTTAAAGGTATTATGTTATGTTGATTGGGATTGGTTTGAGGTTTTAATTAATTAGGTTAAGTTGTGAATTTAGGGCTTTTTATGAAAAGGAGTAGACTGGGCGCCCAGGGTGTGGTGCCCAGATGGATGTGTTTTATGGTTCGGTTGGGGTTTTGTGATTCTTTGGTCAATCTCAGGTTTGAATTGATTTAAGGGTCTAGGATTTGATGGAAAGTGTTTATTCGTGTTCAGTTGGGGATGAATCGGGTTCCAATTAATTGGGTTTAATGGTTTCCTAAGGAATGGACGGGGTAGATGGAATTCACAGGCTGGGCGCCCAGAGGGTGGTGCCCAGGTGGATTGATAGGCTAGGCGCCCAGGGGGTGGTGCCCAGGTGGATTGACAGGCTGGGCGCCCAAGGAGTGGTGCCCAGGTGGCTGTCTTGAGGTTCGGCTTGGTTTTGACGTTCTAGGTTGATTCGAAGTTGGGTTTTGTGATTTAATGCGTTTGGATGAAAAGTATCTTTTAGTATTCAGTTGAGAAAGAATTAGATTTAAGTTAATTAGGTTTAGTTTTTAATTGATTGGTTTCCAAGAAACGAGTAGTGTAGGTGGAGCTCACAGGCTGGGCGCCCAGAGGGTGGTGCCCAGGTGGATTGATAGGCTAGGCGCCCAGGGGGTGGTGCCCAGGTGACTGCCTTGTGGTTTGACTTGGTTAGATGGATTTTAAGTTAATCCGAGGGTGAATTGATTAGAGTCTTAGGTTTCTTAAGTCCTAAAGTGTTTTAGTGTGCTAATTCGGGTTGGTTTAATTAGAAGTTTCAATTAGAAATTTCTTAGTAAAGGGATAGGATGGGCGCCAGGGGAGTGGTGCCCAGATGAATTGGAAGGCTAGGCGCCAGGGGAGTGGTGCCCAGGTGGATTGGAAGGCAGGGCGCCAGGGGAGTGGTGCCCAGGTGGATTGGAGAGTATGGGCGCCCAGGGAGTGGTGCCCAGGTGGAAAGTTGTTTGGGTCTCAGTTTGGAGTGGTTACGGGCTGCCCTAAGTTAAGTTTGTGGAATAATAGGGTGGGCACCACACATGTGGTGCCTAGGTGGGCTGAAGAGTATGGGCGCCACACATGGGATGCCTAGATGGAATAAAGAGTGGGGTGGGCGCCACACATGGGGTGCCTAGGTGGAGTCAATTCATTTTCGGAGTTTGGTCCCTACGTTGAGTGGTTCCGGTCCATTTTAGGTCAAACTAGTGATTTCGGAGGGTGGGCGCCACACATGGGGCGCCTAGGTGACCATGACTAGTGAGGGGCGCCACACATGGGGCGCCTAGGTGAATTTGAGTAGGGTGGGCGCCCCTTGGGTGGTGCCTAGATGAATTTCTGTTACTCTTTCTAAGGCAAACTTCGAAAACTCATAACTTTTGATCCGCTTATCGGATTTGGACGTTCTACATACCGTCAGAAAGCTCTTGAAGTGAAGAATCAATGGTCTAACTGTCCTAATGATTATGGGCTGAGAAAAGATGGGGACCTCTAGATCAATGGATCCGGCTTCCTAACTTAGGGTAATCGGATGGCATTTGGGTAAACTTGGTGTAATCTTTGTAAGAACTGGCCTAAGCATGTCTTAAGTGGTTTGGAATATGTAGAGTTAGTGTAGTAGTCTGTCCTCGTGTGAAAGGTGAGTTGGACTCTAGACTCAATGTGATTCGGCTTTCTTCTCACGAATTTCTAGAAGTCGTTGAACTAAGTCTGAAACTATCAAAAAGCATCTTCATTGTCATTAATTAATATGAATTATGCCATTAATCATTCAATTATGAGTGAAATGGGGGCATCGCTATATATGACAGGTGTTTAAGGCTATCATAGGGGCCAAATGAGGTGTCTACAACAGCCAGTATCCCAGACTAAGTTTACACCTTTTTTCATCAACCGGGAAAATGGACGGCATTTCCCCGAAAGATTGGAGATGAACCGTCTGATGTAGGCCAATCTCCCTTGAAGCCCTTTGAGTTCTCTCAAGGTTCTTGGAGAGGGCATTTCTAGAATGGCTTTGACTTTTATGGGGTCAAGCTCTATTCCAGCTTTCCGAACTAAGAATCCGAGGAACTTACCCGACGAGACGCCGAAAAAGCACTTCAGAGGATTCATTCGCGGTTTGTGCTTGTGAAGCCGGAGGAAGACTTCTCGAAGGTCTTCGAGATGATCTTCTTTTCTTTTGCTTTTGACGGCGAGGTCATCAACATAACACTCGACCGTCTTGTGCTGCATATCTTAGAATATCTTCATCATAGCCCTCTGATATGTGGCACCAGCATTTTTCAGACCAATTGGCATGACAGTGTAGCAATACACGCCAAATGGGGTCCGAAAGGATGTATGTTTTTCATCTTCAGGATGCATCTTTATCTGATTATAGCCAGAGAAACCATCCATGAATGTCATTCGCTCAAATCCACAGGTATTGTCAATCATTGCCTCTGGTATGGGGAGCGGAAATTCATCTTTAGGGCATGCACCATTCCGGTCTCTATAGTCGATACGGACCCTGATATGTCCGTTTTTCTTTGTCACGGGGACAATGTTGGCCAACCATTTAGGATGTTGTTCCTCACGGATGAAGCCGACGCTTTTGAGTTTTTGAACTTCTTGTTCAATTTTATCCATCACATCTGGACGGAATCTTCTTTGGCCTTGTTTGACAAGCTTGATGTCTTCTTGAAGATTGAGTTTGTGGACTGCTATTTTCGGGTCTAAGCCAGGCATTTCAGCGTAAGACCATACAAAGCAATCAACGAACTCATAAAGAAAGGCGATATACTCGGGTAACTTTGTTAGATATCGCGATCACTGAGAGGGGGGGTGAATCAGTGATTCCTTAAAAACAGGTCCAATTTAACAATAAAAGCAAATCAAATCACACAAGGACACCAGATTTAACGTGGTTCACCGAAAGGCTACGTCCACGGTTCAAAGAGTGTCCGAACACCAATCCGGGACAGATCTGAATCTATTTAGTCGCACCAACGACAAAGAGCACCAACCCTTAGTTTCATATAGCACCAACTATCTAGGAAGCACCTACTCCCTTTAGTTTCAGATAGCACCAACTATCTAGGAAGCACCGACTCCCTTTACAATTTATCTGCACCAACAGATAGGATCACCAAACCCCAGACACCAAGCACCAACTTGATGTTCTACAGAATTAAAGTAGAAACCTTTTTCTACAGCCCTTCCCCTCTACAATCTCTCTCTCTCTCTCAATCCCTTACAAATTGAAATTAAAGCATAAATAGAGAGACACGTATCTTATGGACGAAACACCATCTTCAAGAGCACATCCTCGTCCACACTTGCTGTAGAAACTTGTAATAAGACTGCACACAGCAACAGCACTCTCTTCTCTCCAAAACTCTCTCTCTTTTCTTCTCTTTTCTCTTCTCTTCTTTCTTGTGTATTCTTAAAAACGAACCAAACATGCCTTTATATAGGTTATGGTAACCCTTAAGAGTGTTCAAAATAGGCTACAATTCGTTTAGAAAGAGTCCCAAACGAAATAGATGAGAATCCTGAATTTTCGTGCACAACTTCTAATTTCTGCGCAACTCTGGTTCCCGTGCTCGGTCGACATCCTGGTGTCTTCGGTCGACCTGCGACACAGTCTGGAAGCAGATAACTGTCGTGCTCGGTCGATGATGGACCGCGCTCCCGATGCCCGGGTTCCTACCGAGGTCGGCGGACGTGGGAGTCCGTTTGGTTCCGACCCTTTCGTAACCAGGGGGCAAAGGGGGCGTGCATCAACATTTCTTTTTTTGTGGGTGTGCCAGATTTTCTATTTTTACTTGGAATTGCAAGTGGTGATCCGGAGATCAACCTTCGCAAGTAAAAAGGAAATCAACTTCTTTCAAGTTTTCCATTGCACATATATTTAAGAAAATAGACATTTTCTTGATTTGCCGTGAAAGGCGATTTTTTTTTTTGGCATTTATAGCCGATTTTGGCGTTTATAGCCGATTTTTGGCGTTTATAGCCGATTTTGGCGTTTATAGCCGATTTACAATCCTTATCAATAATGAAAGACAAGAATTGTGATTTTTGTCTCTTTTGAAAAAATACAAACTACAATGAAAAGCAAGAAAAGGAGGATCTAACTTCTCAGGAGATTGTGGGGGACTCGTTTAGATTGACGGTCGCAAGCCATATGTGGGCTTCGCCATCATCCATGCAGATGAGAACAGAGGATGCTATTGATTCGCTTGGCTTGGCTATAACCTCAGGTTTTTAGAGGACAAAGACCAAAAGGAGGTCCTATGTCCAATAAAAAGCCGAGTAGACGGGCTGAAAAGCCACATCTAAGCCATTGGAGGCAGGAGGAGAAGGCAAGGACCTTGGGGGGGGTACCCCCCAAGGGACTTTTGTCACCTTGTTGCGGTGGCCGGTGTAGAATTTCCGCAGAGTTTTCTCTCTTTTTCCTTTCTCTGGATTTCTGTCTGTGTGTTTGTGCTTTTTTTCTCTGATGTTTCTGATGTCTGTCTGCTGTCCCTTTCTTCTTGGAGAGCTCTCCTATTTATAGGCTTTTAGGTAGCCTTTTAGGAGGGTTTATGGGCTTTTATTGTCATTAAGCCGCATAATGGGAGGAGTTACAAAATTGAATTGTTTATTTTGTAACTCCTTTTTCTTGGCTTCTGATTGGCCGGAGGAGATTGAGGGCATTTAATCGCCTTTAATCGCCATGATGGGAGGAGTTTCATGGGTTAAATGCCATGAATCTCTTGACTTGTAACTCCCGAATGCTTACTTCTGATTGGGCCGTCCAAAGAAATGGATTAATGACTGTAATAAAGTTAGTCAATTAATCGCATTAAGTGGTCGCCGAGCAGTTGAAGAGTCGCGGGCCGTGCCACGTCTTTTGGGATTCTTCTGTTGATGATCATCGATGGATCTTCATGTAGATCGACATCAGATGATCATGTAATTTCAGATGTTTGTTGCCAACAGCGGGTCGGTGCCATCTGTCCTGTCGATTTCTCGATCGGTCGGGTAGAAAGCACACTTTTTTTGGTTGACCGGGTGGCGATCAATATTGTTTTCGATACTCTTGATGATTTACCCGTGTTTTGGACGGATGTCAGAGGACTTGGTGTCTCAAAAGCATGAATTTTGGAAAGTACCAGAGGCTGGGCTCCTCGAATCGCGAAAAAAACGGCGAAAACAGGGGTTTCCGGGGCTTTCCCTGCGACCACCGGGTTCCAAGGTCGCCGGCGACCCTGGCCCAGGGTCGCAGGGGCCTGCGACCCTGGGCCAGGGTCGCAGGGGTCTGCGACCCTGGGGGGGTTTTCCCCCTTTCGTGTCCCGTTTTGCGTCCGTTTTTGCTGTTTTTCGATTCTTTTTTCTTCTGTACTTTTCCTTGACATTTTGACCATTTATTGGCCTGATTTCTTTGTAGGAAACCTGATGAGAATCCTTGCATTTTATTTTGCAAAGTTTCCAATTTCCTGAGAAAGCCGAAGACTTTGTCGCGCAGAGCTGCCGATTTTCCGTCAGAAGCTGAAACTGGGCCAAACGATGTCGGAATGACCTGAAATTTGGTGTGAAGCCTCCTGAGCAATAAATAAGACCAACCATAGGCTTTTGTTTGAGTTTTGAAGCCGTTTGGGGTCCTATCACCTGTAGACTTGCTTTTTGTCGCGATGAAGATGTCGCGGTTTGATGTGCGGTCAACCGATGTCCGATTGACTTGAAATTTGACAGGGAACCTATTGGAGTCATTTTAAGATGATCCATAGGCTCTGTCTTGGAAACCATGGTCCCGGAGAGCTTTGCCGCCGAGAGGCCTGATTTGGCTGTCGGAGAAGCGAAGTTAGGCCAAATGATTTTGAAATGGCCTGAAACTTCTTGTGTACTCCTCTTTTGGCTGTCTGGAAGAATCTTGCAGTTTTTGTTTGATTCTGACAAGATTTGATTTTTGGAAGCAGCATTGCCTATTTATGGCAGGTTGCGACTTCATGTAGCTCTTTGGATCTTGAAGAGGCAAAGTGCCATTTTTGGTGTCAACAAATGCCCCCTCGAGGTACAGCGACGAGTTGCTTAACTTTTGTAGTCGATGTGCCTCGAAGAGATTTTTGAAGGAGAGCTTGTGACTTGACCAAGAGTCTTTGAGCAGTCTTTCTTTTTGGTATTTGTAGCCTTTTGAGCTTCCAGGGGAATTTTATGGTAGTGAAAGGGATCACGTACCATCTCGAGGCAAAGTTTTGAAGATGACATCAGGGATGTGGATTTGGGTTTTGACCTTGTGACCTAACAGGCTATATGTGGCAGGTTAGGGGGTCGGGTTTTGTTTTGATCGTGTGACCCAACAAGCTGTATGTGGAATGTTGGGGGATCAATTTTGGTTTTGATCTTGTGACCTAACAGGCTGTATGTGGCAAGTTAGGGGATCAGGTTTTGGTTTTTGGTTTTGGTCTTGTGACCTAACAGGCTGTATGTGGCAAGTTAGGGGACCAGGATTTGGTTTGATTTTTGTGGAATGTCAATTTCAAGATTTTGGCTCAATTTGGTAGATGAGGCTGGATGGTTTGATTTTTGGAAGCTCATGGGGCTTGGAATTTTCTTTTGTATGGTCCAATCAACTCAAAAGAGGCATGGAACCATTTTTGTATGCTCTTGGTAAGAGGGATTTCTCTTTGACTAAAAGCCCAAATTTTTTTTTTTTTTTTTTTTTTTTGTGCCTAGGTGGTCAAACCTGGCTCATATGGGCTAACCCATGGGACCTTAAGCTTTTGAAATGGCCTAGATCTCATATGGTGTCATTTTTGTAAAGAATATCCAAAAATATCTCATTTGGATAGAGAATATCTAAGAATATCTTTACTTGGAGAGAATCTCTCATGATCCCTTTATTTTGGGATAGAATATCTCAAGATATCTTTCTTTTGGGAAAGAATCCGTCATAGATTTCTTTTTGGGAGAAAAATCCTTCAAGATATCTTTCTTTTGGGAAAGAATCTTTCTAATCTCTTTCTTTTGGTAAGGTTACTAATTAGTAACACTTACCTCTTTCTTCTTTCCTTCTTTGGTTTGCTCTCCTCTATAAAAGCAAGGAGAAGGTTGGATCTCTTGCTCTTATTACTTTCTTTTGCAATAATCTCAAGAGGGCTTCAAGACCAAAAGTTCTTCTTCTTCAAGATCTTCAAGACTTTTCTTCTTATTCTCCATCAATGGCTTCAAGTAAGTTCTCCTTTTTTTTTTTCAAGAAAACTCCATTGTAGGAAAAATAAAGTTCTTTCTTTTTTTTGTTTCTTTCTTTTCTATACTTCTTTTTTTTTTCTTTTCCACGTGTTTGCCTCCCTTTTTTTTTCACACGGGTTTTTTTTTTTTGCTTTCTTTTCTTTTTTTTTTCATGTTTTTTTTTTGTGGGCCGTACGGACAGATCCGTACGGATCTGGCCGTACGGCCACGTGGCCTGTGGGCCACGGCCTGTGGGCCAGCCCCTTTATTTTTTATTTTTTATTTTTTTTTTCTCCTTTTTTTTTGAGAGAGTCTCTTTTCTCTTTTTTTTTTTTTGTTTTCTTTCCCTTCTTTTTTTTTTTTTTGAGAAAGTTTCTTTTCTTTTTTTTTTTTTGTTTTGCTCATCATGATAATACATTTTTTTTTTTTTTGCAAACCTAGATGTTCATGCATGCCTTTAATTTGTAAATTAAATTTGTAGCATGATGTGATAGCATACCTGAAAGTTTTCGCAAATTTGGGAATTTGGAGCTCGCAGTGATGTTGAGCCCTTCCTGATTTTGCGGAGACTTTGAGGTTTCGAAAGTTTGGAGTTTCGGAGCTCGCAGCGATGTTGAGCCCATCTTCAAGCTTTCTTATTTCTTTCGGGATAGTTCCTTTTCTTCAGAATTGCCCCGTCATCATGTCAAAATTTCGCCAGATTTTTTTTAGCGAGATTCTGTCATTTTGATGTTTGATCTTTTTCTTTTCCATCCTTTTCAGGTGGTTCCTCCAGAGCGAACAAGGGTAAAGAGCCTGCTACAAGCGTACCTCGTCGATCTTCTAGATCTTCTAATCCGGCCGTTCAGCAGGCTTTTGAGAAGGTCCAGTATGTTGAGAGAAATCTGGAAGAGTGCGACTCCCTCAACAGAGATGAGATGAGGCAGCGACTGATCACTCTCAAGGGACAGGAATTCTATAAGATCATGGTAAGCAGTCGTCCATGGGTGATGGAAGATCAGAACGTTTTGCCCAAGCCTACCTTCTTCTTTGGTGATGCAGTCCCTGATGACATGACATACCAGAGGAGATGTTTTCAGTTTTCTTTCACAGCAGATGGTGAGAAGAAGACTGTTGCTACCCGGTCGACGTTTGATCGCACCGTCTCGATTCTGAGCCTTGCCCCCACGTGCCCTAAGAGGGAAGATCCCCCAAGCTGGGTGAGAAGGACAAATGTAATCAAGACCGGGGTTTTTGTTGGCGGTTCTCCTGGATATACGGAGAGGTCGCCTGTTGATATGGACCTGTTGATGCCCTCCAGCGGCTACCAGGGCTCTGATTATCCGTCGGTCGATTTGAGACCGGTGGGCCTTGGTATTTTCAGTGGTGACGGCAGCAATTGGATCAAGCCTTTCCGACTTCGTGGCCGCTTCAATGCTGACTCCGAGTGGAAGTCGTGGACTGATCGCGTCCTGCTGATTGGTGGCGCCGTTTTTGAAGGAAGCCGGGATTTTTTGATGCGGTCCGCGCCTTTAGGGAGACCGTGATCTTTTCCGACGAGGCCTTCATGGCTATGCTGGAGTCATTCCTCCCACAAACCAATACCTTCGTTGTGACGAATGGTGAGATTGGTTTTCTTTGAAGGAGCTGAGCGCTATTACCGGATTGCCCATCCTCGGCAAACTCTATGAGGAGTTTATACCGATTGACAGCGTCCTCGAGGGGCAGTCTGAGGAGTTCAGGCTTCTATACTTTCAGCTCGTCGCCTTCTATGATTTTTTGAAGGAGAAGGGGGGTTTGAAAGTTAGATCCAGCAGTTGGAAGAGTTTTTAGCTCTTCATTCCCCAACTTTTTGATAGTAGGGAGTCTTCTGATAGCGTGACCCAGGAAGCCGGAGCTCAGGATCCAAAGAAGATCTTGGCCATGCAAGAAGAGTTGAGAGATTTCTGTGCAAGTACAAACGCCATATGTCCTGACATTGCACTGCGGAGAGATCTCGCTGTTTTACCTCACTTATTGGCTTGGTGAGGCTGTTTTTGCTGGAGGAGATGGAACGCACATCAGGCCGCATTGTATTTTTCCGGCTTGTCAGATGGCGTTTGGAGAGCAGCTTGCTTTGGGTGCCAGCTCTTTACTCCTACCTGTGTACCGAACTGCAGGCTGCTGCTTTTCTGGTTCGGCTTGGGCTTCCCATGAATAGGGTATTTTCAGCCCATATCTTTTATTCGTGGTATGTATACCACTGTCCTGGCTTCCATCGGCTGGGTGCTGCTCAGGATGATGATCCTCTGATGATTCGACTGGCTAAGGGCAAAGCCGTGTCCGAATCACTTTTGTTTGCCCGCATGAGGATCCGACGGTTCAGGGACGTTTGAGATGGGGCAGTCTTCAGTGAAGCTTTCTCCGGAGTTGCGGAAGAAGGCTTTTGATTTTGGTGCCTCCCGAGACTCTGCCAGGCGGGGTCGGGAAGGCATTATTCCTTGACAAATGCAGAGAGAGAGTGGCTTTTCAGCATACGTGTCGGCACGATGGTGTACCGTAGATATCTTTTCGTCGACATCCAGCCGTATGTACCTTCTCGCTTTGCTTTGCAGCTGGGCTTTTCTCAAGGCGTAGTTGGAGCGCCTTCAAGCATGGTGAAGCGCTTTGGAGGCTTACAGGACGGGGAGAAATGCATGGGCTTTCTATAGTGCTGAAGACACTACAGCCATGATTTCTTATCCTGTGTTGCTGACTTCCCGGACTGCCGGTTTTGCGAAGTGGTTCGCGGAGAGCTTCTCGGCATATCGGGGGCTTTCCGAGAAGGAGCTTGATTGTGAAGCTGGCATCTGGAAAGGGCCTTGGAAAGTCGGATGGCATCCGCGAGAGGAAGTTTGGGCCTTCCTTTTTGGAGAGAAGCACAAGATAGGCTTTCTCGGTGACCAGGGGCGTCATTGGTCCTGAAGATGTTCGAGAAATACCTGATGAGGCTTTGGAGCAGCTAGAACAGGAGGAAGCCGAACTTGGTGCTTGGATGCAAGCGGCACAGAGGCAAGCTTCCGTGGAGTCTACTGGCAAGAGCAGACCATCCAGTGATGAGTCAAGTGGGAAACCTGACTCTGACAGCGGGGCAGGTTCCTCTAAGAAGCGAGCCCGCAGAGGTAAGATGAGGAGAAGTCATCATCGCAGCAAGGGGCAGCATGAGGACTCTCCTAACTTGGAAGTTCCTCTTACTATCAATGAGGATGTGCCAGTGGATGCTGACGAGCCTCCAGAGAAGAGAGCGAGAAGAAGAGACCGTCGGTGAAGGTATGATTCTTCCTTTTTCTCTTTCCATTTCTTTTCATGGGATTTTTCCATGTTCTGATTTGCTTTTGTTTTCTGCTTTTCTTTTTTTTTAGCGAGGAAGACTGGTGATGCCTGAGGTCCCAACCGATGACGTGGTGATGGATCCTGTTGAGGCACCTGAAGAAGAACCGAGGGACTCTGGAGTAAATCCAGAATCTCCAATTGGTACGACTTCTTTGCTCCCTTTTTTTTGTGACTCGGTTTGCTAACACATTTTTTTTGTCAGCTGATTGCCCAGGGTTCTGATGACTTTGAACCATCGATGGACGCAATGTTGATGATGATTCCGATGAGTTTCATGGAGGAAGAAAGTGTTCCGCCAGTAGTCGAAGAAGGTATTTGTATTATAACGTGATATTGATTTTCAAACGGGGTCATATTCATACCTTTTTGTGTTTCTTTGCAGGTTTG